>SJYV01019409.1:0-27629 GCA_006410875.1 Neotragus pygmaeus
ACCGAAAACAAACAAAATATTTGACATGAATGAAATGCACAACATATCAAATTATAATATGTGATCTATTTTCTCACTAAAATGAATGCTTCCTTCATAAACAATTTACTTTCTAACCCAGAAGAAGGAGACAGAGGTCCCCAATGAGGACACAAGATGGCCCATATTCCACATGCTACAAAGGTCATAATGTGGGACGTTTGATGTTCCAAATTAGAAGACTGAAATTCATGGGTTTTGTTTGGTTTGATTGTTCCCTTAGGAGAACAAGAGTTTCCTGACCTAACTGTTTGCAAGAATCTAAGTTAATGATGACAAGTCTCTGTTTTACCTTGAAAGGCAGTTTGGGGTGATCTGGTGAATGAACATGCTTTGGAGTCAGACAGACTGTGTATCAAATTCCAGCTCCTACATGTTCCAGTCACCTGACCCTTGTGTAATTTAACTCACTCTTCTGGGTCGGTTTTTTTGCAATATAGGGATTAACAATAACCAGGATGCAAGTCAGACAGACAAAGACAAATATATGATTCAACTCTAAGTGGAATCTAAGAAAAGAGGTACAGATGAACTTGTCTACAAAATAGAAATAGAGCTCCAGATGGAGAAAACAATCTTATGGTTACCAGGGAGTAAGATAGGGGGGAATAAATTAGATTGAAATTGACACATGCATACTACTATATATAAAGTAGATAACCAATAACAACCTGTTGTGTAGCATGAGGAATTCTACTCAGTACTCTATAATGGCCTATATGGGAAAAGGATTTTAAAAACAATGGATGTATGTGTTCGTACAATAGATTACTTTGCTATACACCTGAAATTAACACAACATTGTAAATCAACTATACGTCAATAAAAATTTTAAAAATAATAGCAATGAAATGGCAACCCACTCTAGTATTCTCACCTGGAAAATCTCATGGGCAGAGAAGCCTGGTGAGCTACACAGTCCATGGGCTTGCAAGGAGTCAGACATGATATGGTGACAAAAAAAAAAAATGCTGTGTGTGTCTGTTATGATTGCTAAATGAGATAGTATATGAACAACACAATATAGTGCCAAACGCAAAATAGGTCACAAACAAACATTCGTCTCCTTCAAACTTCTTTCCCCTGAGCCTCTGCGTTGCTGGCGGGTATCTTCCCATAAATCCAGAATAGGAAGATGCTGTTTAAAACATCATTCCTGGGAATACTCATCTGATAATAAATACTGGGCATCATTTTCACTGAATTAAATTTAAGAAATTTAGCTGAACACCAATCTAAGCAAGTATTTTATATTTAAAAAGCTTACATGTAATTCATCTCTGACTGGTATTTAATTAATTTCCAATGGACAGGTCCACTTTAGGCTATGCTATATGCTTGTCCCTATAGTTGAGAAGACATGGGAGGAAAAAGTTTAAGAATCAAAATCAGGGTAATACCTAGCCAGAGCCCAGCTTTCCACTTGGGCTTCTTAAAGATGTTGGCTTCTCTATTTCTTTGTCTGCAGTTAAAGAAAATCCCTCTGCTTTTTCTTCCATTCCGGGTCCTTTATTCCTGAAAAGAAAACTGGCTGACATCACTTTTCCCTTTGTTCTAGTTCATGTTCCATCTTCTTGTTGAACCACCTACCTACGTCCCCACTCATACCCAGTACTTACTTCCTTCCCCCATCCCTTTCCCACATTCCAGAAGATTCTGGTATGATTTGTTCAGCCTTTAGATAAGCTTTGCCTACATGAACACTGTTCATAAAAGAGTCTGATGGGAGGAGAATCAGCCACAGTCTGTCATGACTTCTCCTGTTTAGCTCCAGCTTTCCGATAGAGCAGTATTTTTCTTACAGGTCACGTTTGTGTGTCATTAACATTCAGTTCAAACTCCCTGATATCAGTGCAGATCCATCCCAGTAACTATGATTGCCACTGACATGACATGCATCACCCCCTGTCCTTTTGACACAATGAGGTCACCAGAGACTAAAAGAATTGGACGAGTAATATAGTTTTAAATCCATTCACATAGACACCTGTCCAGAGCACAGAGGTTCTGAAATCAGTCAGGCAGCAAGAGATGGCTACGAGCTCTGAGTTAGGAAGCAGAGATGAACTGACTCATGGCCACTGACTACACCATTGACTAGCTGTGTGGCTTTTGAAAGTAAGTTCATTTCTCCTTGCCTCAGTTTCCCCACTTGTGCAATGCAAATGGTAATGCAACTGACCTTACAAAATTGTTGGGGGAACTAAATGAGTTGACTGGATAAAATATTTCAAAGGTGTTGGCATATATAAAGGTTTTATTTCAGGGATTGGCATATATGCACTGCTGCTGCTGCTGCTGCTAAGTCACTTCAGTCGTGTCCGACTCTGTGCGACCCCATAGATGGCAGCCCACCAGGCTCCGCCGTCTCTTGGATTCTCCAGGCAAGAACACTGGAGTGGTTTGCCATTTCCTTCTCCACTACTATATATTAAATAGATAAATGAAAATAACCTACTATATAACACAGGGAACTCCACTCAATACTCTGTAATGACCTCTGTAAAGAATAGGGAAAACAATCTAAAAAGAGTGGATATATGTGTAACGGATTCACATTGCTATGCTGCAGAAACTGACACAACATTTTGAATCAACTATCTTCCAATAAAAATTAATTTAAAAATTGCAATTCCAATTAATTGATTGCTTGTGACCTTGGGCAGGTTAACATGCCTTTTTGCATTTCAGTTTATAAACACTGATACCAACATTTGCCTCAGAAGACTGTTGCAAGAACTCAAGTTACAGTAAGTGATTACTCAGAGAACAGTGGCCAATATTTTTAGTAATAGCAAGAAATATCATCACCACAGAGCTAATAAGTAGGATAACGATTGTCTGAGGTCAACAAGGAGTTATTTTAAATAGCAAATCACATTTGAAAATTAAGTTTAGGTGTGTATTATGTAGAGAGACANTAGATAAATGAAAAGAACCTACTATATAACACAGGGAACTCCACTCAATACTCTGTAATGACCTCTGTAAAGAATAGGGAAAACAATCTAAAAAGAGTGGATATATGTGTAACGGATTCACATTGCTATGCTGCAGAAACTGACACAACATTTTGAATCAACTATCTTCCAATAAAAATTAATTTAAAAATTGCAATTCCAATTAATTGATTGCTTGTGACCTTGGGCAGGTTAACATGCCTTTTTGCATTTCAGTTTATAAACACTGATACCAACATTTGCCTCAGAAGACTGTTGCAAGAACTCAAGTTACAGTAAGTGATTACTCAGAGAACAGTGGCCAATATTTTTAGTAATAGCAAGAAATATCATCACCGCAGAGCTAATAAGTAGGATAACGATTGTCTGAGGTCAACAAGGAGTTATTTTAAATAGCAAATCACATTTGAAAATTAAGTTTAGGTGTGTATTATGTAGAGAGACAAGCATGAGAACGGGGGGCATTAGAGATGACCAACTGGCTTCGATTTACTAAATCCACCACTTAGCAGGAGCAAGACATGCTAGTTGACTTCTCTTTGTTTCTTTTTCCTCATTGGAAAGACTGGAAAAATACCACCTACCTTGCAACACTGTTGTAGGATTAAATGTGATACTATGTAAAGCACTCGGCACCTTGTTAGGGCTCAATAAATGGTGTCTATTGTAAATCAAAGGTCTCAGACAGAAAAAGCAACCTGTAATTTTTATTAATATGAAGTGAATTTTTAAAAAATAATTTATTCTTGTGAGCTTGGCTCCAGCTAAGTTAATGAAGACGGAAGAGAGGAGAAATGGGGTTAGAGGGACTACATACACAGATGGGGAGGGAGTTTCGCTGAGGTTAGCTATAAGGAATTTGTGGTTTGATTCAAAAGATTTTGGTTTTATGAGGTTTGAGGGCTCTTTTCAAAAGGAAAACCAGATATATCAATGGAAAGTTCATGCAGACAGTATGATCTTCAGTAAATGCTTCTTGAATCTAATTCTGTTATACCAGGTAGGGGAGCAATGGAGAGGGATTCTGGGTTTAAAAAAAAAAAAAAAAAAACTCATTTGATCCTGTCTTGCAGACCTTTGGTGAGGTTCTCCAACAGGTCAGAAGCCCAGTACTTGGTAAGCAAATAGCCTCAGAACCATGAGCAGGAGAATGAGCACACTACAGGCCAGAAGGCAGTAGGGGTCCCCATCTCAGACTTGTGCTGTAAATCCTCGAAGAAAACCAGGCTTCTTTCTCTGGAGTCCGGCACGTTCAGGCCCAGGGCTCTCCCAGCACGGTCAGTAGGGATGAGTCGCTTGCCCCTAAGTCCCATGAAGGGGAATCATGAGACAACTGACAGCACTTAAGTTCAATGTCTTTGGCACCTAAGTCGCAGAGATAATAACATGTTCTACTGAGTCTGTGAAAATTAACTGGCAGGCCCTCACGAAAAGGCTCGAAAGCCTGAACATATATAAGGAAAAATCATCTTGCGATAATGAGACAAATGCATATAGTGTCGGTGCCTGATATAAGGCGTGACTGATGTAAATAGACTAGAGAGGCCAGGAGAGCAGGGGGCAAAAAGACGAGCAGAAACAGTGAGGTGCCGAGAGAGCACGTGGCTTGGGGACGATGTTTGGGCATACGCCGGCTCTTTCTTTCATGGGGTCTTTCTTTCATAGGCCCCTTTGCTGGGACAGGGGTTGATTACTGAAGGGGCTGCATGGAGGTGGGCAGCCAGAGGAGAGCAGTCAGGGACCAAGGCTCACCTCTTAGATCTTTAGGTCCATTCTCCTGCCACCACCTTCTAGAGATACTCATCCAGGCTACGGCGGCTGTTTCCCTCATCTTACTTGAAGGAAGTTTAGGGAAGTGGGAAAAGTAAACAAATGTCCGAGAGGAGGCATGACAGCGTGGTGATTAAGAAGACTGAGCCTGAAATCAGACAACCTGAGATCCCGACCATGGCAGAGTTTTGAATTGATATTTTTTGGTTCTAAAGCATATGTTGTTGTGGTTTAATCCCCAAGTTGTGTCCAAATTTTGAAACCCAGTGGAATGTAGCCCACCAGGCTCCTCTGTCCATAGGTTTTCCCAGGCAAGAATATTGTAGTGGGTTGCCATTTCCTTCTCCAGAGGATCTTTCCAATCCAGGGATCAAACCCATGTCTCCTGCGTTGGCATGCGGATTCTTTACCACTGAGCCAACTGGGAAGCCCTCTAAAGCATATGCTTTTAACCAACTAACTCTATGAATATCCATAGATAAAAATGTACTAACTCTGTGAATCTGAATAATATGTATAGAAGCTTCCTCTTCCTTATCCTGGCTTTATAAATGATCAGAAGAAGAAATCTGATATATCCACTGGAAATACAGTGAGCAGTGTTTCAAGTCAATGAAGGATGTGGTCCAAATCAGTTCATATTATGGTCCATTCTGCATATCCAAACATGTTTGCCCAACCCTGAGTATAACTCAGTTGCTGAATCAGAAGTATAGTAACCCTGATTCAACAGTGGAGAAACAAAGGGAAGACCAAGTTGCTTAAAAGGGCAAAGCCTAGATAACTGGGAGCGAGAGGGAAGAGCATTCCTAACCCCACGGCAACTGCTGCCTTAGTCCCAAATGTTTGGTCACAGCCTGACATCCTCGTCCATCTTCTCCAAGAGACCGTTACAACCCAGGGATTGAAACTGCATCTCTTGGGTTTCTTGCATTGCCGGTCAGGTTCCTTACCACTAGTGCCATTTGGGAAGCTGTCCGTCTACTACAAGGATATTGAGGTTACCTCTAAATTTTAGATCTACTTGTGGCATAGACTGGTAACTTTTCTGAATGTCTATCCCCCAGTTCTAATAGAGAAACACGATATCTGATTTTGATGTGGACCCATGGTTGTCCATGAAGAGATTACATTTTTAAATCTTCTTTGTAGCTGAATATGAACCTGTGGCTAATTTCTAATGGATGGAATAAACATCAAACTGTCTTGTGCAAGCTTCTGAGACTTTTCTTTAAGAGAGTGTCAAAGGCTTCCTGCTATGGTCTGAATGCTGTGTCCATCCAAAATTCATATGTTGGAGTGTTTTTTCCCTTTTTTTTCTTTAAAAATTCGTTTTTATTGTGGTAAAGGTCACATAATATAAAGCATTCTATTTTAACCATATTTAACTGTACAGTTTAGGGGCAGTGAGTATTCACATCGTTATGCAACCTTCACCATCATCCATCTCCCAAATTTGTCAACATCCTCAACTGAAAATCCATCCCCATTAAATACTAACTCCCATGCCCCACTCCTCACCCCCTGACACCTCAGCTCCTGGCATCCACCAATGTATTTTCTGACTCAATGAATTTGATTATTCTAGGTGTCTTATCAGAGAAAGCAATGGCACCCCACTCCAGTACTCTTGCCTGGAAAATCCCATGGACGGAGGAGCCTGGTGGGCTGCAGTCCATGGGGTCTCGAAGAGTCAGACATGACTGAGTGACTTCACTTTCACTTTTCACTTTCATGTATTTGAGAAGGAAATGGCAACCCACTCCAGTGTTCTTGCCTGGAGAATCCCAGGGACGGGGGAGCCTGGTGGGCTGACATCTATGAGGTCACACAGAGTCAGACACGACTGAAGTGACTTAGCAGCAGCAGCAGCAGGTATCTTATATAAGTAGAATCAAACAGTGTTTGTCTGCACCTAATAAATATTGCAATGGACGTTTAAGGTAAACACAATAAATGTCCTATGAACAGATCGTATCTTCTTTTTCTTCCCAGTAGGCCTATGAACTAAGACACTTCCCATAGTTCTCTTATTTATCACTATTCCCCACTTGCCCCTTGTACTAAGAATTTGGAATATGAATTTAAAGGCCACATATAGGAATGGGGGAAAGACTTAGATTTCCTGAGAAGAACCACTAGAGTTGTCCTGGACCACGTAACTCCAGACTTTCACATGAAATACAGGCTGCAACTGCCTTAAAACCAGTACTAATTTAGAATGTTCCATTACCAGCAATCAAACTTAATCCTAAATAATAGCTCAATCAGGTCATTCTTAGCTTGAAACCTATGCATGACTCCCAACTGACCTCAGAGAAAATTCCAACCCTCTTAGCAAAACATTCAAGGTCCTAATAACCTATACATTTTTAAACTACTTATTTTAAGCTTCCTGTTTCTGTTTTGACAAACTAGCAATGCTGAGTGATCTGCCTGTCCTAGGTAGTCACAATTTGTCCTGTGAACGTCTCTACACGTATTGTCAGCTTCTGCTTTGAATATCATCTTCGCTCATTTGACAGATGAGGAAGTGCCATTTTCTCTGACAAACCATCTCTTACCGCTTGGGCAAAGGCATGTGCTCCTTCTACCCTCTTTCAGTTGTACCTCATCAGTCATTCCTTTCACCGTGACTTCAACGGCTGCTAAGAGGTTGTTTTTATTTCTGACTCTACCGCTAGACTGTTTTGCCTGAAGGATGTAATGGTGGCATATTCATCCTTGAAGCCACTTATACTGCCAGGCACAAAACTGATGTTCAAAAAATTCCCTTCAACTGTATGAATGTTGATTACCCAGCCATCTTTCAGGGCTGATCAACTGAATGCCTCAGTATGATAGATTGATTCTGAGAAATGGAAAAGTGCCTGCCATACCAGTAAACAAGGATGGCATAGTCATCAGGGATTGTAGCCACCCTGGATGGTGAGCTGGTCAGCCCTGAGGGAACTCATGAAGGAAAGAATAGCTGCCATCTAGCATCCGTCAGACTGCAGCCACTCCCAATGGTGAGCACTGAAGAAACCCGGGATGTGAAAACCCAAGATATTGGCCCCAGATAGCTGAGGTACCTATCAAAGGAATGAATTTAGTGATCCCAGACTCTTGCATCTTCCCATACATAGAAAAGTGCTAAATTCCTTAACTTAGGGTATCTGGTTTTCTTTAGTTTGCAATAATCTTTTGATGTTTCCGGCTACCTGCCCTTATTTGCAAAACTCCTATACATCGTCGCTTCCCCCTCACCTCCTTGGACCAGTTCTCTCAGGGTTATTGAGATGCTGCCTCTCGGGCTCGAAGTCCTAAAAATCCCCACCGAATAAAGCATAACTCTCAACTTTTAGGTTGTGAATAATTGTTCAGTTGACAATTCCTTTGAAGGATGACTTTGGGGCTCATCTTGACAGGAGTCTAGACTGTACCACCTACACAGGCTCTGTGACTTTGAGCAGCTTTCTGTTCCTGAGTATCAATTTCCCCTTTTTTCAAACTAAAAGAGGGAAAAGCCTACTTCATGGTATTTGAATATTTTTATGTATAACACACTACATAGAACATCCAACCTAAGCTAGTATTAACCCTCTTTGCTGCTGCTGCTAAGTAACTTCAGTCGTGTCTGACTCAATGCGACCCCATAGACTGCAGCCGGCCAGGCTCCCCCGTCCCTGGGATTCTCCAGGCAAGAACACTGGAGCGGGTTGCCATTTCCTTCTCCAGACTAGCATTAATTATCATCATTCTTTAGGAAAGTTTACTCAGCTAGGAAAAGTCACCCCCAAAGCTAACAGGATTCAAAACAAGAGACTGCACATGGAGAAGCCCACCAGGAAGCCGAGGGCACAGGCAGCCTTCGTGACGAAGAGAGCACTGNGACTAGCATTAATTATCATCATTCTTTAGGAAAGTTTACTCAGCTAGGAAAAGTCACCCCCAAAGCTAACAGGATTCAAAACAAGAGACTGCACATGGAGAAGCCCACCAGGAAGCCGAGGGCACAGGCAGCCTTCGTGACGAAGAGAGCACTGGCCCGGACGTCCTGATCTTTGGTAGAGCCCTGTCTGGGCCACCAGACTGCAATAATATCATGAGGAGGTCATCACCCCCACCCCAAAACCTTTGTTATCCCATGAGTACAGTATGGAAAGTGCTCAGATGGTATCACAGGATGAGTCAGGTGTCTATTATAACTTTGAGCAGCACATCCTTTGATCCAATTTCACCATCCTTATGGTTTTGAAGGACTCCCCAGGTGGCACTAGTGGTATAGAACCCACCTGCCAATGCAGGAGACATAAGAGATATGGGTTTGGTCCCTGAGTTGGGAAGATCCCCTGGAGGAGGGCATGGCAACTTACTCCAGTATTCTTGCCTGGAGAATCCCATGGGCAGAGGAACCTGGTAGGCTACAGTCTATAGGGTCACAAAGAGTTGGACATGACTGAAGTGACCTAGCATGCATGGATGCCTTTGAACCTTACACATTTTGCCCTTTGATGGATTGCTTTGACCAGTTTTCCTGCACCCCACACTCCTATTCACCCACTGTCTTATGGGAAGCAGGATGAGTCGGCTGCATCTTCAGACTCTGGCCTGATGATGCATGTTTGTGCATAGCGGGTGATTGGTTTCATATGACTGTATGATCCAGCAGCTGGAGACATCTGCTTGCACTTAGACTCAGCAGACTTTCCACAGTCGGGAGTCAGCGTGCTCCTGGCTGAACAGGGGGTGGCCCCTCTGGGCTGTGAAGTCTGGACTTAGACTTGTGTCCTGGATTCACGTGGGAGGAGGAGAGCCTAGACATCAAGTGATGAGAATGAGAATTCACCCTCTAGTATCTCTGGGTGTATAAACCGCCTATGGAAATGGGGCAGCTGAACAGGAAGCAGCCTACTATACTGACCAGGATGATTAAGGGAGACCTTGAAGGAGGCTTTGTTCCTGGAGCGAGGTGCAGGGCCATGAAGAAGGAAAGATTGTCTCAGAAATAGCCTCAGCATGTGGCCTATGCTCATGGTGGGGAGGGACTCCCCAGATCTACAGTATAGGATGCTTCCCCACAGACCTGGATATTCACTCCATTGTATAGACAATGTGCAGATAGGAAGGAGCTCTGATCTTGGAATAATTTGATCCAGGTCTATCTTCTGCATCTTCCACTCACTCCACATATCCTTGGGCAAGTCCTGCTATTTCTCTGAGCAGCAGTGACTTCTTCCCAAAAAGGAGGCCATTTGAGATTAAATAAGATGCTCCAAGTAAGTGTTTGTCTAACGTGAAATATGATCCAGATGTCAGGAATGGCTGTTACTATCCAAAGAACATCTCAAGATTGTAAAGATAGAAGTAAATATATTTTGTTCTACCAGCCAGAGCAGAAATTATTCTACAGATCCCCTGAGAGATGGTTATCTTCTTTTGACAGCAGTGTCTCATCTCCAGGGACAGGGTGGGCACAGTCTTGCAGAAAAGTCAGTTCTGTTTTCTGGGAGCCACGGCAATCACAAAGTCCTGCCAAGCCCTTCACCGTCCCAGCAGGGAAGCCCCCAGGTGTGCTTTCTCTCCTCTGGGGCCAGGGGAACAAATGTGCTTCCTCTTTCACAAGAAACACCTGGAAATATTTGGAAATAGCAATAGGAAAGAAAAGCCATGGACACCGTTGTGAAGCAGACCTGCAATCACGCGCTGCTCTCCTATTCTTCATCTGTGTGATCTGGAGCGTGAACTCGGTTGACCTCAGCACTCCTCTCTGTAAAAGGGGTAGTCATACTGAGCAGGGAGGCGGGGGCCAGGTTAAGTCCGGCGACGTGGCGAGCCTGCCACTGTGCCACAGCTTCCGCTAGGTCCCCAGTAAGATGTGTCTCTTGGGCTGCTGCTCTAGGGCTGTGAGCGACCTGAGTGTCCCTGGTATTTCCCACCTTCAACACACACGGGATTCACAGGATCTTCAAATGGGTCTCCCACAGCTGGGTTTCGGTCATTAGCAAAGCATCTTTACCTGAGGATCTTTCTCGGCCCCAGGCACTGGGGCAGGCACTGGGAGAATGTAAGACAGAAGAGCTCCAGACCAAACAAGAAACNTCAATGTATGGCAAAACCAATACAGTATTGTAAAGTAAAATAAAGTAAAAATTAAAATTAAAAAAAAAAGATAATTGAGACTAATCTCCTCATCTCAAAGTCAGTAACCCTCTTTACAAAAGTCCTTTTACTATGTAAAGCAACATAATCACAGGTTCTAGGGAACGGAGTGTGGACCTTTTTGGAGTGGGGGGTGGTGACCGTTATTCGGCCTATTCTGTGATGTCCATTTCTTTTGTTTCTCTTAGGTAAATACCTAGGCACAGATCAGCTGCATCACATGATAGGTGTGTGTTTAACTTTTTAAGAAACCAGAAAGGTGTTTTTCAAAGTTGTCACACTTTACATTTTAGATCAACTGTGTATGAGAATTCTAGATGCTTCACATCCTCACCAACACTTGGGAGTTTGTCACTTTGATTATAGCCATTTTTGTTGGTATGCAATATCTCATAGTTTTAATTTGAATTTCCCAAATGACAAATGACATTGAGCATCTTTTCATGTGCTTACTTGCCATCTGTCTGTCTTCTTTAGTGAAGTGTCTCTTCAAATCTTTGGCCCATTTTAAAGTTCTTTATTTTCTTATTCTTATATCTTAAAAAAACATTCTGGGCTTAGTTCTTTATCAAATATGTAACATGCAAATATTTTCTCTGAGTCTATAACTTGTCTCTCTATTCTCTTATCAGTGTCTTTTGAAAAGCATAAGATTTAATTTTGACAAAGTACAATTTATCAGTTTGTTCTATTATACATCTGCTTTTGCTGTTGTATCTAAGAAATCTTTAATAACCAAGATCAAGAAGATTTTGTGATTTATTTTTTCCCAGAAGTTTCATACTTTTAATCTTCTCATTTAACAAAATATAAATAATAAGAAAACTTTTTTTTACATATTTACTCAATTGGCTATCATTTCTACTGCTCTTTTATTATTGTATAGATCATTTATTTCTATCTATTATCATTTGCCTCTGCTTGAAGGACTTCCTTTTGCGTTTCTTATAATATGGATCTCCTGGTGATACATTGTGTCAGCTTCTCTATGCCTAAAAATGTCTCCATTTCACCTTAATTTTTAAAGACTATTTTTACAGACATAGAGCTCTAGGTTAGCAGTTTTCTTTCTCTTATGTACTTTAAAGATACTGCTCCACTGTTTTCTCATTTTCGTTTTTTGGTGAGGAATCCACTGTTGTCCTTTTATTCCTCTACATTACTTTTTCTCCCTCTGATTCTTCTAAGATTAAGTGTTGCTGCTGCTAAGTCGCTTCAGTCGTGTCCGACTCTGTGCGACCCCACAGATGACAGCCCAATGGGCTCTGTCATCCCTGGGATTCTCCAGGCAAGAACACTGGAGTGGGTTGCCATTTCCTTCTCCAATGCNCAGGAGGAGAAGGGGACGACCGAGGATGAGATGGCTGGATGGCATCACTGACTCGATGGACATAAATCTGAGTGAACTCCGGGAGTTGGTAATGGACAGGGAGGCCTGGCGTTCTGCGGTTCATGGGGTCACAAAGAGTCGGACACGACTGAGCGACTGAACTGAACTGAAAGTAACATTTCTCACCCATCAGACTAGCAAAAATCAAAAATTTGTCCGATTCTCATAATAGGATCAGTTTAAGAACAGAAGTTCTAATTTTGATAATTTCTAATATTCAGGGGTTTTTTTGGTAATGAATCATGTTTTTGGTGTTGTATTTAAGAAATCTTTGTTAAAGTCACAGAGATTTTTTTCCCTATGTTTTCTTTTTTATGTTTTACAGTTTTAAGTTTTACATTTACACTTATGATTCATTTTGAATTAGTTTTCCTATATGGTATGACATAAAGAACTGAAGCCCTTTTAGAGTACTTTGGCAGTTTGTCAAAATGGTAAACAGAGATACCATATGACCCAGTAAGTCCACTCCTACATATACATCCAAGAGAAATGAAAACAAATATCTATATAAAAAGCAATATAGAATGTTTGAGGGAGCTTTCTTCATAAGTGCCAAAAAGTGGAAATAACCCAAACACCCATCAGCACTGGAATACTGTGGCTTATCCATGGAATGGAATAATATTCAACAATTAAAATGAAACATAAAAAATAAATAAAATGAATGAAACAAACTACTGATACATACAACACATAGACAAATCTCAAGATAATGTTGNGTTTTTGAAGTTTTTTTTTTCTTTTCTTTTAAAATTATCTGCAAGATTTCATGTTTAGATTATTTACTTGATCTAGACATAGTCTATGAAAGAGCTATGCATGCTGTTAGGATCAACAGACAAAGAATGAAGTGGCTTCCACACTCCATAACCTATAACCATTTAGGCCTTACTCTCCGAGATAATCCTTGCAAAAAATTGCCCGTATAAAAACAATTATTCCATAAGAGGCCAGTGAAACTTCTAAGATGCTGGCCAGATATTTTCAATTGAAAATACGGTCATGCTTCCTTATAGCTACTAGCATCAAATCTATATTCACTTTAGTGGTCCCCAGACTTCATAACCTGGTTCTCATAACTTGAGAAGGCTTCCGAGCCTCAGGGCTGATCACTCCTCCTCCAGCCATCCCAACACTTAGTGTCTGACCTCCTAGGCAGTCTAGACTTCAGCTGGGCCAGCTTCCTACAGTTCACTGTGTAAGTCTTGCTCTTCCACCCTCTTGCCTGGGCACAGGCTCAGAATTTCTTCTCTTGGAGAACTTCTCACCTTCTCGGCCTGCACGATTTCCACACATTCTTCTTCAGGTTGAGCATCACCACTGATGTTAATGAGAAACTCTCCCCAGTACCCTAATTCCATTAAGGCCCTTCCCCCCAATGCCAAAGCATCTGATCCCTGCCACCATCTTTCAATTCTCCACTTTGAGGGGATAATGTCCTATTGCTTTTAGGTCAGTAGCCTGAAAGCATTTTGGAAACAAAGGTCTTGACTTACTGATCTCTCTGTCATTCATGATATTCCATAAAGACCTTCTGGATGGATGCACAGAAGTATGGTTAGATATATAGGCAATTTCCAGAACAAGTCAAAGGCACATCATTCTTCTCTGTATAATAATTGTGCAAAACACAATAAATCACATAGCACCCTCTGAAATATCTTGGCCATAGCCATAAAGAAACCCAAAATGGGTGGAATTGATCTGTGAATTGTCAGATTTAATCCTGAATAGATGACTATACTTGACAACCATGAAAAGAATGATTATGCCATTTAATTTTTCATTCATGTCTAGACATTCCAAAAAACCAACGTGACAAATGGTCCTTTACTATTCACCTTATACTATAACAGCTAATCCTAATCATGTGCAGAATTCTACTCTGTATTAAATTTTCCAAGCAACAGTAATTCTGTTCGGAAAAAGAAAAAAAAAAAAAGAATATAATGGACAGAGCGAATTATGGCTTAATCTTCCGTCTTTTATGGGGATAGAGTGCACTTGTCAGACCCAATGGCAATTAAGCATTAGCATTTGGTCTTCCCATGAATACCTATTGGCTGTTGCTGGGCTCATTAATCTCCCTCACTTTTTTATGGAAGTCTGCTCTTGAATGAGCTAAAAGAATGTTCTACTGAAAATGCCATAATTGTCTCTCCAGGTGTAACTGATTCCTGATGTGTGGACACCAAAGGCTACACTGCTTTACGGCCCAAATACACTCAAACTTCCATCTGGCTAGCGTGTTTCTTTTCATGAACACTGCCTCCATGATTCTCCAAACTGAGTAAAATTTTATTAACCCGAAGCCTCCAAATCCCCCTTGTTTATACAACCTAGGCTGACCTTTCCTTGCTGGCTCTGGTCTGGGAAAAAATTTGACCAACACACACACACCACGCAACATAGTGTGTGTCAACCTACTCCATGAGGACAGCAACATTTCCCCTTGACTTTGATAATGCTAGTTACAAAGCTCTCTTAACTGCAGGGTTGATGACTTCTTCCTCAGGAATTCATGCCTCTGCTCAGAGGTATCCTCTGTGTAAGGCACCTTATCTGAAAGGGTCCTCCTCTGTCTATATTCCTTTTCTCCACCTTAGCTTGCATCATCAGTTACTGAAAACAAGACACAGAGGAAAAACAAGACTCACAGGAAAAAGGAGCTGTGAGTACGACAGCTCAATCACACATCATGAGCCTAGAATTAAACTCCTGGCATGTAGTTGTTGATGCAGGTAGGATGGGTAGAGAGAGATGAAGAGGAAGAGGAGAGAAAGAGGAAGAAGGAGGAGAGGTGAGGGAGGTGGAGGATGGAGAAGGAGGAAAGAGGCTGATAAACATTTATATATTGATGAGAGAAAAAAAAAAAAACCCATTTGGTCATTTTGTACTTTATGGCTCTTAGAAGCTATGTAGCCATGAAAAAGAGAAGGCTGAATGCCTCCTTGACTCCGTTTCCTCATCTCAATTCCCCCAGGACCCACAGGAGTCTCTTTTGGGTACCAGGAAGAGACAAAGGACTCAGAGAGGAGATGTGAACATCCCTGGTCACTCTGGCTCCTCCCGACCTCATCAGCCTCACTTTTATCACTCTCGCCACCATCACCAATCACACGGTCCCTCTTGTAGCTTCCAGAACATGCCAGCATCTTGTCCACTTCAGAGCTTGGTCTGGGACCGTCTGCAAATTCATCGCACAGACAGATGCCCTCCCTCCAGACCCTATCTGAACCCTCTTCTCATCACTTTGTAAAAGAAGCATTTTGTGATTAACATTTTCTCCCCACAAGACCAAAAGCAGCAGGACAGGGGACATATCTATCACATCGAACTTTTATGGATCACAAGGACCTAGAATCACACCAGGAACATAATAAGTACTCAAGACAAATCTGTTGGTAACAATGATTCTGAAGATGCTATCAGCTACCTCATATAATTGCCTGAAGGTTTAGACATAATCATTTGGAGTTGAGGGAACCATGGAAGTGAGTGTGTGTTGTGAGTTCACTCTCGGTTGTGTCTGATTCTTTGCGATCCCATGGACTGTAGCCCATCAGGCTCCTCTGTCCGTGGGATTTTCCAGGCAAGAGTGGAGAGGGGTGCCGTTCCTCCTCCAGGGGGTCATCCTGATTCAGGGATTGGAACTGTCTCCTGTATCTCCTTCATTACAGGCAGATTCTTTATTGGGGAAGCCCACCATGGAGGTAGCAGTCATGAAGGGTAAATTGCTCAGTCATGTGGCTGGAACACAGCACAGTGCATGCTGAGCAAGTGCCAGATGCTATTAGTGTATTATTTTGGTTGTTATTACCACCTCTTCATATATATCATGGTGACATTTAGCTATTTAGCTCAGATATTCATATCTGAAATTTAAAATACTGTGTTAAACATGACACTCTCAGAAGTTCAGCAGAACACATTCAGAAGTTCTGTTATTTCTGACTTTGCTACTGACAAAAGCCATTTTTCCTGATACAGACTATACAATGGAGTCGTTGAAGGAGACCAGGAGATTCACACTTTAGGATTGGGCCTGAATTGAATGATTCAATGCTTTGCTGTGACCTATGTTGAAACAAGTTTGTGCAGGGCAAAATGTTATGGTCTGAACTAGCTTTTCTGTTGCAAACTGGATTTTAAAAACTACAAGGAATAGCCCCACTCTCATACTTTCTCTCTAAACCATCAGTTGGGGAAGCATGAGATCAAACAGGAAAGCAGAAGCCACCTGTGTCCCTGGGCCCTTGTCCCTGCTTCGGGTCCTGGGACATCTGTGCTTTTTGGAGCCCCATGCTGCAGCATCGCCATGGTTCTGCCTGCTCGCAGCCATCCCTGGCCACTGGTACAGGAGCGCTGCCTCTGCTCTTGGGGTCACACTCCAGCCTGGCCCAGCTGCTCGGCTTTGCTGACTCCCTGGGCCTGACACCTGGCAGAGCAGACTTGTGTGCTGACCCAAGAAATTAACGAGGAGACTGATTCGCTGCCAGGAAAGACCTGCGTCTTTGGGTACCAGGAAGAGAAGACAGGCTCAGAGAGATCTGAATATCGCTCTAATCGCACCAGTTAGATTTTGACAGCATCAGCCTTTCCATCATTAGGCCAACGTACATAGTTTTATATGCAAGCTGTAAAATGGATTCAAGTCTGAAGCCTGAAGCAAGTCCATTATCACAAGATCTCTGCCTCCCTGGAACATCACTGGTTTCCAAACTTGCAGGGAAGTAGAGTGGTTGGGGTGGGGGGAGCCACTGAGCAGTTTAAAACTAATTTAAAAAAACAGAAACATAGCAACATGTGTTTCTTTATAAAAAAGTGACTTCATTTGTACAATCACTTAGTCTGCCATCTGCTGAAAGCTCACTCACTGTGGTCCCTTGTTCCTTGATCCCATCAGTTCCTTAGTCCTCTGGCAGAATAAGAAAATCAGAGTCTTCCAGGGCTGCAGTCTTGTGTGCCAGGACCTTTAAAATGTCTTAGTAAAATACAATTAATTACTAACTCTGACAATCAGTGTTTAAATAAGACAAAACACAAGTGAAAAAAAAAAAAACAGGAATATTTTTAGGTCTAGAATTAGCCACCAAACTATCTCAGCAAATGCTTTCATATGTTTGCTTTCTATCTGGTTTGAATGTTTTGTCACCCAAAACTCACTAAAATGTGACTCTACTTGGTAGAGAATCACACAACTGCAAGCATTCCTGAATGTCACAATAAATTTTTCTCTGTGTGTGTGCTAAGTTGCTTCAGCCGAGTCAGACTCTCTGTGACACAGTGGACCGTAGCCTGCCAGGCTCCTCCGTCCCTGGGAGTCTCCAGGCAAGAACACTGGAGTGGGTGGCCATGCCCTCCTCCAGGGGATCCTCCTGACCCCAAGGATGGAACCCAAGTCTCTTACGTTTCCTTCTCTCTTTAGTACTGGACAAATCCAAAACAGACGGGGATTCAGAAGTGGTTTGGTTTGGTTTTTTAATAGGAATTGAATTCAAACAGCGAAGTTGGGAAGTAGGGTCTAGGGAGTTAGCCAAGGAGTTGAAGAGACTGGGTGTTCATCTGAGCTCCTCCTGGGACCCGGAGCATTATCTTGGGCTCATACGATGCCATGTAGTTACTCGAATGTGCACACGCGCCACCTTTTCTTCAAGCCCTGATGTGCTACGGCTGTTCACAGGGATTGAGCCGGGGTGCAAACCCCACCTGTGAAGAGGCTGGGGAGCTGATTCTGTGTGGGCAGCACAGGGTGGTAGAGGGAACATAGGGGTCAGGAGACCCAGGTTCTAACCCGGCTCTGAAAACTCCAAGCTGAGGGATTTGGAATGCCTTAAGTCCCTTCTCTGAGCTTCCTGAACTGTCCACTTAGGATGATAATCCGTGGACAGGTCTCTCTTGGCTGCTACGAGAGCCCAGTGAATGCAACAGGGATTTATACGTGGTGCATCCTTCAAAAACAAAAAGGTATTAGATTAATAACACTGGTGGCTCAGTGGTAAAGAACCCACCTGTGATGCAGGAGATGGGAGCTCGATTCCTGGGTCAGGAAGATCCCCTGGAGGAAGAAATGGCAACCTACTTCAGTATTTTGCTGGAAGAATCTCACTGACAGAGGTGCCTGGCAAAGCTACAGTCCATGGGGTCACAAAGAGTCGGGCATGACTGAGGAAATAAACAATCACGACACTTAAATCTGGAGGCAGCCCTACAAGGTGGTTTTGGGGGTACAGATGGAGAGGGCATTTTGACAACAAATTTCATTGTGAGAAAGTTATTCCCTGCTCAGTGTTCTTTCAATTCTTGTTTACTTCCAGGAGAAAGTCTCAGTTTGATGCCAACATACCTTTAACATCCCTTAAACTCTGGTTCATCTCCCTTATTAACAAAGAAACAAGATATCTTAGGATTAAAGCTTTCTGCAGACAGTGCTATCTAGACAGGAGTCAGATGGCATCCTCAGTCTCCAACAGGAAGCTGATGCTGCAGTCAATTATCAGGATCTCAGAATCCTCATCCGGGGCTGGGTATATCCATGTTTCCTGATTTTGAAGACAGATTGTGAATCTGGAGTCAAAGATCATTTGCCCCTGAGGTTGCAAACTGATGGTCCACAGACTGTGTTCAATCCCCAGATATGTCTGTTTGACCTAAACAGGGCATTGCTAGTTTGTACTATTTTTTTTAATGAGTTGCTAATTAGATGTGAAATTAGGATATTTCACATAAAAATCTGGATCTGGGGCTTCCCTTGAAATAATTAGAAATGCTAACAATGCCTGATTTGTTTTTCTGCATGGTAACCATGTATTGGGGCTACATTTTGGTAACATAGAATTCCTTGTTTGCCAGGATTCCTGCCACTTCTCTATTGCTTAAATTCCCTTCTTATTTTTCACAAGTGATTTAACTGACTATCCTTGAATCAACCCAACTCTCGCATTTATAGGTGGGCAAACTGAGACCTTGAGAGTTGGTGGACCGNGGCTCCATCTCTTCATTCTTTCTGGAATTATTTTCCCACCCATCTCCAGTAGCATATTGGGCACCTACCGACCCGGGGAGTTCATCTTTCAGTGCCCTATCTTTTTGCCTTTTCAGTCTGTTCATGAGGTTCTCAATACAAGAATACTGAAGTTCTTTGCCATTCCCTTCTCCAGGAGGTGGTCTTGGAACTGTGAAAGAACAGGTCATCTCCCTGCAGGCAATGGAGACAGAAAGTCCTGCGTTCTAATACCAGTGACTCTGCCTGTGTGATCTGGGGGGAGTCACTTCTCCCTCTGAATCTAAGTGTCCTCACCTTGAAAAATGGGGATAAAAGAGTCATGGGATAAAGTAAAGGACTTGCTAAAGCACTAGGTACCATGCCTGGCTCATCAGATACCCAAAAGGTTATTTTCTTTCTTCCCCTCAGTCTTTCCTGGGCAAACATTCCCAGGTGACCTTCTTCTGCCCTCTTCCCTTCTTTCTTTGGGCTGGAAAAGGCAGCTCCAGGCCGGCCACTCTCCAGAGAGGAGCTGCCCAGCAGTGGGGACGGGGTTCACCCTTGATGCTTCAGAAGCTGCTGAAAGCCTCTTGAGAGAGAGAGGGACAGTTGGCAGAGGAGGAGGCAAAGCAGAGACCACAGGAGATAGAAAGCAGCAGGCAGAGAGAGAGACAGAAGCAGAGAGACAGAGACGGAGACAGAGAAATGAGATACAGGAAGACACACACAAGGACACAGAGCGGTGGCCAAAGCTAGAGGAATAGCCAGGTTGGGAGAAAGGCAAACAGAGAGAGAAAGGCACAAGCAGAGAAGTGGAGAGCACACCCAGAGAAAGAGGGGCCTGGAGAGGCAGACCGAGTGAGCTGGAAAGAGTGGGAAATAAAGAGAAAGACAGGGCGATGGAGACCCCGACTGNGTACATCCTGGGGAAAGATTGGCAACGATCCCCCCAGTATCACAGTTTTCATCTCATCTACATACCAGGCTCCTCGTCTCGAATCTTTCAGTTTACTGGCTATTATTCCTATAAATAATTCATTTTAAAGCTTTCAAAGAAAATTTTTTTTTCTTCACATCCCCAGTTCCTGACCTTTGTGAAGTCACCGTCTTGGCCTCCACATGAAAGGCAAGGATTTTAACAAGATAGCATATAAAAATGGTGCAGGAAAGGGGGTGAGAGATTTTGGCACCCCAAAGCCTTCCCAAGAGGGATGGCCTTGAAAGTCAGGCTCAACAGCTGCTTCAGTGACCAATGCTAGAACTCAGATGCCCCAGCACCAACTGGCTTCAGCCAATGTCACAAGACTATGTCCAAATACACAGAATGATGTTTGCTTCAGATCGGAGGGAGGTGATCTTGCTTTCCCAGGACCTCTGAGCTTGGACCAGATTTCATTTGTGAATCTACAAGAATCAGCAGGTTCAAGAGGTGGGGATACACTCTAATAACTACCACAGCACCACAAATCACAGCAGTCCTGGAAAATCCATGTGTCCTTTCTCCAGCAACACACAGCAGTGGTAAAGGGATATCACAGAGCGCTGGGCATCCCGACTCACCTCCCCTGGACGCTCCCAGTTCCACACTGGAATCCCACCTCTTCGCCCTGCATCACTCCACAAAGCTCCAGATTTCCTTGATGAATTCAAGCCCGAGCCCTGGGAACTCATCAGCTAGCTGGCGATGTGGATGGAATGATACACATCACATGCAAGTCAGGGCTCCCTCTGGACAGCAAGGAAGAAATGAAGTGCAAGAGAGAATTGTGCTTCCTTTCATTTATCTGTTTTCCTAACATTTACTGGATGTCTTTGCTGTGCTAGTTGTAGTGGTGAAGGACTGAATGAGAGACATTCACAAGGATCTTCTGTCTTGGAGGAAAGACTGATGAAACAGTAGTTTCAGGAAGGAGACAGGTGTTATCAAATATAAGGTGAGGGCGGGAGAATGAAAGTATGTGGAGTGAGGAATAGGGGAAGAAATGACGTTAGGGGCAGATGAGAAAGATCAGGGAGATCAAATACAAACCAGACAGAAGGTTGAACATGTATCAGTTGGAGAAACAGCCGGAGATAAAGCCTGGAAGCAAGTGTATCAGGGAATTAGAAGAAGTTCCATGTAAGTAGAGAACAGAGGCCAGGTGAATAAAGATCTAAAAATCTTTAGATGGAAAGATTGTTTGATGGAAAAACAAAGAAACCTTATAAACAGGGGGATGGCATGCAGAATTTAGGGAATACCATTTGTCCTGCCAGGTAGGAAAGAGAAGCAGAAATCCAGGCAGATGGCAATGCTCCAAAGTCACAATAATGATAAATAACAGTCTCAAAGAGAACATCCAAAACATAGAGCTGGCCTCAAACACACCATAAACATCTCTGTGGATGAGGAACAGAAGGAAAACAAGCTAAGAAATAAGCTGAAGCTACAGGCCCCTGGAACCCCAGTCCAAAGCAGGCTGAAGCATTCAGAATTTCTACAGGAAACAAAGTTCAATTTGCTTAATATGAAGCAAGGCTGAAGATTTCAGTTAGGCTCCCTGCTGAGAGTCAAGTTGGAGATTGAGCTCCCCTGTTAATAAGAAGAGATGGAAAATTAACTACTGCTGTGACCACTGTCTGGGGTTACAGCCACTTTAAAAAAGAGACCAGTGTATGCAGACCCATCCTTATAGCCAAGAATTAAGGTGATTCAAGCCATAAGCTCCCTGAAGTAATAGCATCAAAATATTCCCACTGTGTCCACGGAGCAGTAATCTCAAATGGTTGACATAAAACATAGTTCTGGATAGCAGACCAAGAGTCCATTGGAGGAAAACATTACAAATCTTCTAGAAAAGGGAGGAAATACATCATAAGAAAATAAAACTTTTTCTGTGTAAGATTATCCTGCACAGCAAAATTACAAAACTCATGAAGAAGCTATTCATAATCTTAAAAAAGAAAGCACACCATCCAAACAGCAAAATCTAAACCAAATAAAAATTAAAAATAACATCAAACCATATAAAAATCAGAAATCAAAACAATGATCGTGAGATAAATTGCACAGAGTACATTTTTTCAATCTAATAAAAGTAGCAAGTAAGGTTATGATCATCAAAGAGACAATAAAGATCAAAGACTACCAAAAGTAGGTAAAATGGGGGCAGGAATACTGAAGAGGAAAAAGAATCTAAGAAAATGTGTAATTGAAAAATAGGATTAAAATAATTTTTAAAAACTCAAAGTGTAAATCAATATCACAATAGCTGAGCAAGGAAAAGAAAGAAAGAGAGAAATAAGTCATTATAAGACTGGCTTATCTACAGACCATGTCTGTTGCATTTCTATATACTAACAACAAAAGATCAAAAAGAGAAATTAAAGAAACAACCCCATTTGCTATCACATCAAAACAACAGCAACAACAAGAACCTAGGAGATGAAAGGCTTGTACTCCAGTCACTATAATATGCTGATAAAATTAACTGAGGATGACACAGAAATATGGGAAGATGCACCGTGTTCTTAGATTGGAAGAACCAATATTTTTAAAATGACTACACTGCCTAAGGCTATCTACAGATTCAGTGATTCAGTACAATTTCTATCAAATTATCAAGGGCACTTGACAGAACAAAAAATTGTAAAATTTGTATGGAAACACAACAGACTCCAAATAACCAAAGCAATTTTGAGAAAGAAAAACGGAGCTGGAAGAATCAGGCTCCTCAAATTCAAACTATACTACAAAGCTTCAGTAATCAAGACGGTATGGTATTGGCACAAAACAGACATATAGATCAATGGAACAGCATAGAAAGTACAGAAATAAACCCATGTACTTACGGTCATTAAATTTATGGAAAAAGAGGCAAGAAAATAGAGGAAAGACGATCTCTTCAATAAGTGGTGCTAGGAAAACTGGATAGGTACGTGTAAAAGAAAGAAATAAGAACATTCTCTAATACCATATACAAACTACACTCAAAATGTAAGACCTAAATGTAAGACTGGATACTATAAAATTCCTAGAGGGAAACATAGGCAAAACCCTCATTGACATAAATCACAGTAATATCTTTTTAGATTCATCTCCTAGATTAATGGAAATAAAAACAAAAATAAACAAGTGGAACCTAATCAAACATAAAACTTTTGCACAGCAAAGGAAACCATAAACAAAATAGAAAGGCAATCTACAGAATGGGAGAAAATATTTGCAAACAATGTGACTGGCAAGCAATTACTTTCCAAAATATGCAAACAGCTCATACAGCTAAATATCAAAACAAACCAAAAACAAATAACCCAATCAAAAAATGGGCAAAAGACCTAAATAGATATTTCTTCAAAGACATACAGATACCCAATAAGCACACGAAGAGAATGTTCGACATCACTAACTATTAGAGAAATGCAAATCAAAACTACAGTGAGGCATCGCACCACTCTCGTCAGAATGGCCATCATCTACAAGTAATAAATATTGGAGAGGGTATATAGAAAAGGGAATCTTCCTACACTGTTGGTGGGAATATAAATAGGTACAGCCAATATGCAGAACTGTATGGAAGTTCCTATACTCCAAGTGATGCAACACTTTAGTGACAGGGTCTAATCTCAAACTTGACCCCAGAGCTTGCATTTTTTACCACTATACTGAATGGCCTTTCTATGATAGAATGCTAGAAATATTTCCTTGAAAAAATTCTGGAGGAAGCCAAGGAGGCCTGGTGTCACCCCTACTCTTCAACATTATCCAAGAGCCCTGGATAATGCAATAAGAAAAATAAACAAATGATTTTTTTAATAGATAAAAAGACAAAATGGATCTCCACTTGCAGAAAATAGCATTAGAAAATCCAGGAAAATTACAGAGAAAATATTAGAAAAGATAAGAGAATTCTGCAAGTTACAAGATCAACTCACAAATTCATTAGTGTTCTCAGAAAACCACCCTTCAATTATAAAATATAGTGGAAATTAAAGATAATTTCATAATAGCAAGCAAAACTTCAGGGCTCCTGTAAATACTTCTAATAAAAATGTAAACAAACTTTTAGGGAAAAAAATTTAAGACATTTTTAAAGGACATAAAAGATAGCCTGAATAAATATTTATGGAAGCGAAGATTCAGCTTTAAACAGGCCTCTGTTCTGCCACAAAGATGATTTATACATTTGTTGTACTTACAATTAAAATCTCAACAAGGTTTTCATTGAAAGTGACAGGCCAAAGCTCATACTGTTCCTATAGAAGCATAAAGAAATAAGAAATTTGAAGAATAACAAAGATTACCAAAATCAGATATCAAGGTTTATTCTAACAATAGAATATTCAAGACAATGTGCTATTGATATAAGAACAAACAAATTAATATAATGGAACCAACCACCATGGAAACGTGGCATAATCAGATATGCCATTATAAATAAACAGGAAAAGGAGGGACTATTCAATAAATGGCACCAGGACAATTAACTTTCCCCATGGAGACAAAACAAAATAATAAACTAATTTATAACAAAATAAATGTCAAGTGCATCAAAGATCACAACATGAGAAGTAAAACTTTTTTAAGGAAATGATTGAAAAATAACTCTTTGATCTCGGAATCAAGAATTCATTGAAGCAGATAGTAAAGCGTAAATCAAACAAAGCAAAACCCTTGACTACAGTGAAACTAAAAATGTTTTACATGATAAAGATATAACAAAAAATGCAAAAAATGTCACAGACTTGGACAAGTTATTTGCAAATTTTTAAAGCATTAATATGCAGTCCACATAGGGTAAATATTTCTATAAAACAATAAGACACTAAAAATGCAAGACAAAAAAATAGTAACTACGTGACAGAGAAAACTCCTAGCAGCCAGTTTCTGTTTCATTTTGTTTAGTGGCTCGGTCGTGTCTGACTCATTGCAGTTCCACGGATTGCAGCCTGCCAGGCTACCCTGTCCATGCGATTTCCCAGGCAAGAATACTGCAATGGGTAACCATTTCCTTCTCCAGGGGATCTTCCCAACCCAGAGGTCAAATCTGAATTTCCTGCATTGGCAGGTGGATTCTTTACCACTGCTGCTGCTAAGTCGCTTCAGTCGTGCCCGACTCTGTGCAACCCCACAGACGGCAGCCCACCAGGCTCCCCTGTCCCTGGGATTCTCCAGGCAAGAACACTGAAGTAGGTTGCCATTTCCTTCTCCTATGCATGAAAGTGAAAAGTGAAAGTGAAGTCGCTCAATCATGTCCAACTCTTTGCGACCCCATGGACTGCAGCCTACCAGGCTCCTCCATCCACGGGATTTTCCAGGCAAGAGTACTGGAGTGGGGTGCCATTGCCTTCTCCATCTTTACCACTATAAGTACATTGAAAGATAATTATGTTAACAAAAGCAAATTAAAATATAATGAGTAAGAAAAATATTCTCACTAGCAAATACAAATTTAGGAAATGAGATACTTTGTCAGATCCATCAGATTGTTAAATATCTGACAATATCAACTACTAGTAAGGATGTAGGAAAATGGAAACTCAATTTTCCACAACATGCAGCTGAGAAGGTAAACTGACACAACATTTTGGAAACCAATTTGTTTCATAACATGTCCAGCTACAGTCGCCATGGACTGTAGCCCACCAGACTCCTCTGTCCATGGAATTCTCCAGGCAAGAATACTAGAGTGGGTAGCCTTTCCCTTCTCTAGGGGATCTTTCCAACCAAGGGATCAAACCCAAGTCTCCTGCATAACAGACAGATTCTTTACATCTGAGCCACCAGGGAATCCCTGATATCATCTAGTAAATATAAATATGGGCATATTATATAACCTGGAAAGTCCATATGTAGGNTAGGGGATCTTTCCAACCAAGGGATCAAACCCAAGTCTCCTGCATAACAGACAGATTCTTTACATCTGAGCCACCAGGGAATCCCTGATATCATCTAGTAAATATAAATATGGGCATATTATATAACCTGGAAAGTCCATATGTAGGTATACACTCCACAGGGCTTTACACAAATATGCACAAGATGTGTGCAAGGATGTGCAAGATGTGCAAGGATGCCTACTGCAGTGCTATCTGTAATCGGGTACCATTGAAACCAACTAGATGAACACCAACAAATAGGAGAGTGGAAAACTAAATTTGTGGGATATTCCCACAAGGGTACTCCATAGAGTAGTTTCAAAATGAATAAATTTTATCTACACATAACAACATGACCAATTCTCAAGACACAAGGCTGCCCTGGGAAAGAAACAACCTACCAAAGGATGTGTGTAGTGTGATACAATTTATGCCAAGTTTAAATGCATGAGAAGCAATTCTTTACATATTGCTTTTATGAATGCATATGTGTAATTTTTAAAGTTTCTAATCCTAAGTGAACTATAATAAAATTCATTATATCATGTGATAATTTTGCATATGCTTGTGTTATTTTATAATACAGAAACCTTTTTATAAATGAAATGAATTGGAGGAGGTAAAGCTCTAGGCAGGGGGAACAATGAGGTCATTCAATATTTTAGGTGAAGCACACTGGTAGTTTGGACCATGACGGATGAGCGATGGATGGTGGGAGTGTGGCGATGGATGCCACATCTCAGGAAACGTTCCAAACCAAGACGGAGAGCACAAAATCCCATCCCCAAACTTTGGGCTCAAGGTCACACTGATAGCAATTGTCAATGTATAAGGTCCAGTGGAAACATTTCTGTTCGTCCCTCCATCAAAACCAGGGAAATAAAAGCTCAACAAATATTATCATCAATTTAAAAACATGTCCTGGATTTTAAAAGAGTTTTGTAGGAATTTTGCAGGAATTTGGTAAAACAGCAAATTTACTCTCCAGGTAACAGCAGGCAGACAAATAGCTTCTGAGTGGGTACAACTCAATGCTTTGCTTTTGAAAGGAGGCAATAGTTACAAGGGATCCACAGGCCAGGAATGCAGAGCAGCTTACTTGGAAGGGCTCATGAAAATGTCCAACATATTCAAATCAGAAAGATGAAAGGAGCCTTAATCTACCAAAATCTTGGCTTTCCAAGAGGTCGTTTGATCCATTGCTCAGCCTTTAAGCAAGTATTTAATAGATCAATGGATGAACCATTCCTATTAGATGTTAATGGTTCCCTTTAACAATTTCACAAAAGCAGTCCAGGCTCAAATAGACTTGTATTCAAATTCTTGATTTCCATTTATGAACTATATGGCTCTGAGGAAGTTATGAAATGTTCCTGAGCCTTAGTTTTCTCATCTGAAAAATGGGAATAATATAAATCAGATTGATTATATTCTTTGCAGCCAAAGATGGAGAAGCTCTATACTGTCAACAAAAACAAGA
>SJYV01019415.1:0-10513 GCA_006410875.1 Neotragus pygmaeus
TTTCATGGCTGCAGTCACCATCTGCACTGATTTTGGAGCCCAAGAAAATAGTCTGTCACTGTTTCCATTATTTCCCCATATATTTGCCATGAAACAATGGGACTGGATGCCGTGATCTTCATATTTTGATTGTGAGTTTTAAGCCAGCTTTTTCACTCTCCTCTTTCACTTTCATCAAGAGTCTCTACAGTTCTTCCTCTTCACTTTCTGCCATAAGGGTGGTGTCATCTGCATATCTGAGATTATTGATATTTCTGCTGGCAATCTTGATTCCAGGTTGTGCGTTATCCAGCCTGGCATTTCACATGATGTTCTCGGCATATAAGTTAAATAAGCAGGGTGACAGTATACAGTCTTGACGTATTCCTTTCCCTATTTGGAACCAGTCCATTTTTTCATGTCCGGTTCTAACTGTTGCCTCCTTACCTCCATACAGGATTTTCAAGAGGCAGGTCAGATGGTCTGGTATTCCCATCTCTTTCAGAATTTTCCACAATTTATTGTGATCCCCACAATCAGAGGCTTTGGCATAGTCAATAAAACAGAAATAGATGTTTTTCTGGAACTCTCTTGCTTTTTCCATGATCCANCATATCTGAGGTTATTGATATTTCTCCCGGCAATCTTGATTCCAGCTTGTGCTTCTTCCAGCCTAGTGTTTCTCATGATGTACTCTGCATAGAAGTTAAATAAGCAGGGTGACAATATACAGCCTTGACGTACTCCTTTTGCTATTTGGAACCAGTCTGTTGTTCCATGTCCAGTTCGAACTGTTGCTTCCTGACCTGCATACAGATTTCTCAAGAGGCAGGTGAGGCGGTCTGGTATTCCCATCGGAAAAGTAATGAGAACTGTCCTCATAGCACAGGAAACGCTACTCAGTGCTCTGTGGTGACCCTCATGTGAAGGAAATCTTAAAAAGAAGGTATATGTGCATACATACAGCTGACTCACTGTGCTGCACAGCAGACAGTAACAAAACATTGTAAAGCACCCATACTACAATAAAAATTAATAAAAAACAAAGAAAACTGGGATAAAGATGCTTAGATGGACAAGCAGGAGTATTTTGAACCCCTGGATTCTCTTAAGTCCTTCAGCTTAGCAGAAGCCCTTCCTTCCTCTAGCTAAAGGAAAGAAACCTCCCCTCCCTTGAGGACCCTGAGAAGATTTAACCTGAGCAGATGCCTCATAATAGGACTTGTCCTTCTTAAGATCCATCCTTGTCACCCCTCATTGCTCTGGGCTCATAATACTAATAGCCAGGGTTAGGTCTCAGGATAGCCCAGGAGGAAAAATATTCTTCCTGCTCCAAGAGAAAAAAAATTACACAGCAAAAGGACTATAGGACTTGGCTAATATGTCACAACTGAAACCAAAAGAACTTATCTTAAGAGAGTTAGAGCAAGGGAGTGGACTATTAAACCAAATAGGTGAGAATTTACTGACATGGAGACACTCACCCAAGACCCAGATTCAGCTCTCTGGCAGGAGCACACTTGGAGCTGGTCCTAATATCCTGCTGGGGGTGGCTCTGTTGAAGCTTGAATACAAGGAACTGTCAACACATCAACACAGCTGCTAGCAATTAGTAATGGTTATGGCTATATAGAGGAGAAGGCAATGGCATCCCACTCCAGTACTCTTGCCTGGAAACTCCCATGGACGGAGGAGCCTGGCAGGCTGCAGTCCATGGGGTTGCTGAGTCAGACCTGACTGAGCGACTTCACTTTCACTTTTCACTTTCACTCATTGGAGAAGGAAATGGCAACCCACTCCAGTGTTCTTGCCTGGAGAATCCCACGGATGGCGGAGCCCAATGGGCTGCCGTCTGTGGGGTCGCACAGAGTTGGACACAACTGAAGTGACTTAGCAGCAGCAGCAGCAGCATGGCTATATAGAAAGTAAGGGCCTAAATTATTTTGTCTTTAATGGAAAAGACATTAGTACCCATTTAGTGTCTTGCCCCAAGGTTGTTTTATTTAATTCTCCTACTTTGTCACTGTATATACAGTCTGCAGTGACCTTGATCTCTTAACATTCTATTGAACATCATACTAATTGGATCTGGTGAGCAGGAGTATTAAATACTCCCCAAAGCCCTAGTAATACATATGTAGGTCATGTAAACTCATGAAAATTTAAAACTACCAAGTTGGTGAAGTGTTTAGTGATCCAATGATTTGTGGCATCCTTTAAAAGTTAAAGGACAAGTGGTTTCATCTTGTACTAGGAAAGAAAGCAAAAGAAACTATGCTTGCTGGACCTCTTTCAATTATGAGAGCAGCACAAGCCACTTTGGAAATACTGCTTTGCCCATTTATTGAGTATCTAGAAAAGCTCCTACTTTTGAGTGAGACTAAGAGCAAGACTCTCGAGAGTCCCTTGGATTGCAAGGAGATCCAACCAGTCCATTCTGAAGGAGATCAGCCCTGGGATTTCTTTGGAAGGAGTGATGCTAAAGCTGACACTCCAGTACTTTGGCCACCTCANCCGAAGAATTGATGCTTTTGAAGTGTGGTGTTGGAGAAGACTCTTGAGAGTCCCTTGGCCTGCAAGGAGATCCAACCAGTCCATTCTGAAGGAGATCAGCCCTGGGATTTCTTTGGAAGGAGTGATGCTAAAGCTGAAACTCCAGTACTTTGGCCACCTCATGCGAAGAGTTGACTCATTGGAAAAGACTCTGATGCTGGGAGGGATTGGGAGCAGGAGGAGAAGGGGACGACTGAGGATGAGATGGCTGGATCGCATCAAGGACTCGATGGACGTGAGTCTGAGTGAACTCGGAGAGATGGTAATGAACAGGGAGACCTGGTATGCTGCAATTCATGGGGTCGCAGAGAGTCGGACATGGCTGAGTGACTAAAAAACTGTAGATGAAAGGCTGAACCTGAGATTGGCAATGTGAGAAGGGTTTAAAGCTTCGTGAATCTTTTAAAAGGAATCTGTCGCCCCTTCTGTGTAGCACACTGAATTCGGTGGAGGTCGCTGAAAAACCACCCGTTTACCAAAGACAGTTCAGATATATTTGAAGAGCTCCCAGAGAAGAATGGGAGATATATCCTAGGAGACTAAGAAAGACTAAAGAAAAAACAAAGTTCTAACATTGAAACAAAACTCTAAAGAAATATATTAGTTTCATCAGTCTGTGTTACCAAAGTAAACACACTCATTGATTTAAAACAACAAAAATTTATTTTTTCACAGTTCTGGAGCCTACAAGTCTGAAGTCAAAGAACCAGGCTCTCTATGAGCTCTAGGGGAGGTTCCTTCCTTGTTTTTTCCAGCCGCTCATGGTCCCAGGCATTCCTTGGCTTGTAAACATCACTCCAGTCTCTGCAGCCTTCACATGGTCTTCCTCCTGCATGTGTCCGAATTTCTTCATTCTTGTAAGGACATCACTCACACTGGGTTAACAGTCCACCTTACTTCAGTATGACTTCATATTGACAATTGCATCTTCAATGACCCTATATCCAAATAATGATCCTATAACCCAATGACCCTATAAGCAAACTCTGTGGTTCTTCAGATTAGGAACTTAACACATCTTATGGGGTAACAATTTCACTTATAATAAGTGCGTGTAAGTGTGTGCATGCTCAGTTGTGTTCGACTCTGTGTGACCCTATAGACTGTAACTCGCCAGGATCCTCTGTCCATGGCATTTTCCAGGCAAGGATACTGGAGTGGATTGCCGTTTCCTTCGCCAGGGGATGTTCCCCCAGGGATTGAAACCGTGTCTCTTGTCTTGCAGATGATTCTTTGCTGCTGAGCCACTGGGGCAGCCCCATTAATAAGCAAGGACAGTTAAAGATGTGCTGGCTCAAATGTCTGGTGAAAACACACCTTATCTGCACCTGCAAGCACAGTGCAAATATATATATATCTGAGATTTCTCAAGCTTAAGAAAGAGACCTGTAAGTACCTAAAAAGGCTAGCGAAATGGCCTAGATGACAGGTCAAAAAGGATCCAAAACCAGTTAATGTGACAACTGGAGTCTTAAAGATCATAACAAGACCAAGGACTTATCAAGTAGTTAGGACAAAGGGATATATAACCTAATATCTAATATAGATCAGAAGCTTGAGTTTTTCTTCTTCTGGTTAAGACAGAAGATAAGATGCCCTTCTGTCAATACCAGAATAGTTTCTGAAGAGACTTGATCATTCTCAGGTGAAAATCATCCTAGTGAGTGGTAAGATGCAGAGATGAAGTGCCAAGGATATGTTATGGAAAGTATTACAAGAGTATTACAAGTATTACAAGTAAATATCGCACTATAGCTAAGTGAACTCCCAAGATGCAGTGACTTAGTAAGGTAATTTATTCCTTCCTCAGGCAGCATTATGAGTTAAGGGGTTTGGGAAGGGCAATTAGACCCTCAAAGTGGGGTTCCCATCTTTGTCTAAAAAGTGATCATTTCAGTGGCAACATTTTCAAGTGGGAAGGAAGGAAAAAAAGTCTGTATATAATGGCTTTAACATAGAGAAGGTGATCTTTAGGTTTCAGGCATCACTTTCTACTGGTGGTTCATTGCTAAGACGACAACATTATGTATCCCACTGACAAGGGGCAATGGGAACGGTGGTTAACAGCTGGATGACAAATGTTTTACTTATAAAATATAAAATAGTGGACACTGAGGAATATGTCTGCCATAAGGATCACAGAAATTGTGATCTTAAAGGGTCAAGTTATAATGATCTCTGTCAATACGGTTATTTCTTGAGCAGCCTATCATTTCATATTTGACACCAACTTGTTAGAAGCAAACTTGGGTGATTTGAAAGCATTAAAAAAAACTTTGTTAATATAGTTTCCAATACTAATCAAATGGCACTCTTTCTTCCTGCTCAGAACCTAAAGTTATGAAAAAGAACTCTTCTCCCACCAGCTGCTTTTTCTCAGAACCAATCTGAGGGAATGTGGCTTGTGGGCAATTAGTAAATTAGCCTGAGTAACAATACTTTCTGTGCTTAAATGAATCCATCTTTCCAGTGATATTATCACAAGTAAATGTTACTTCTCAGAGTCTTTCTACACATGTTCAGTTGTGCACCCTTTTTAATTGGATTAGCCCTTAAGAATAAACTCATTCATGAGAAATTACTTCTGCTTCTGACTTGCTTTTGTACTGGTATTATTAGCAAGAGTCAACAAGGACAAAAAATGTATTCCACTTATATTAAGAATGAAGGTAGATTAAGTGGACACCAATCAACATAAATTGAATAGTAAACTTGTAATAGATCCCAATGGATACCAATTATATATTGGTATTTGAGCTGTGCTGATCACATTTTAACACATGTCGAGTGCAATGGCATTCGGTTTTTACAGATTCTTATCTGGTTGATCCACTCTAGTAATTAAAAGCTTAACTTAGGCAGCTAAACACAGACCTAAGAATGTAATGTAAGTGACAAGAATTTGGAATCAAACAATATCTTCATCATAGCAATCAAATGTTTAACAGGGCATTCTTCTGATAAAAAGTTAGATTTTAAATGATAAAAATCCATATTGCTTCATCTTTTTTAACTACGAGAAGGGCAAGATAGGCTTTAGTTAAAATTTTTCACCTATTTAAATTAATAAAGAGAAAAACAACTAGCCAAAATCCAAACCAAAGAGTAGAAATATGCTGAGTCAACAGATTACTTGAAACACAAATAGTGTTAATTATAGAGCAAAACATACTTATAATTAACCTTCTGATTGATTCATGACACTAGCTGAAGATTCTGAATACATTTTTGTTTTCAAAAGCCCTTGCATGTATGAGTGTTATTGGAAGCTTTTTTGGTAAATGAAGATCCACAAACTTCTATATTCATGGAAAAGTGATAAAGTCTTAATTTTTTCTCATGAAATTATATATTACTTATAAAACAAATGAAGAGCAATTGTATACACAAAATTTCCTAAGAAATCATATTCAACTCTTACAAAGATATCTCCAAATTAACATGTGCCTATCCAAATGTATTTATGAGTTATCCAATGACTACACTTAGCTCAATTTTACATACACTGGGGCTAACAGTAATAGGTCAGGGTTAGTATGTTTGCATATGTAGATAAAGGAGGCTTAGTCCTGAGAGTCCATTTATGGAGTAAACCATCACTATGTTTGACTGGACATCTTAGTATATTTAAGTGTTGCCTGTATACAGTCTATTTTAAACAGGGAATTTATATGCCTGCACATTTATAATAGGAAGCGGCATACGCAGAATTATGTACTTCAGGTTCACTGCCTCAAGTTTGCCTTGATGACTGCTTTGTTGACCGCCTCTTTCACATCTTTGTTCCTCAAACTGTAGATCATGGGATTTAGCATGGGAATCACTGTGATGTAAAACACAGCCACCACCCTCCCCTGCTCCACAGACTCTTCAGTGGGCCTCCTAAGATACACGAAGATGAGAGTCCCATAAAACATGGTAACAGCTGTCAGGTGGGACATTCTGCCTTCCTTCTTCCATTGACAGAACACATGTGCAGTACAGCCACTATGATGAGGGTATAGGAAACGAGAACCACAGAGAGGGAATATGTGAAATTAATCCAAGCAATAACAATCATGGTGTATTCTTTAATGTGGACCCCTCCACAGGCAATCTTAATAAAAGGAGGGTCAGCACAATAGAAGTGGTTGATTTCAAAGTTTCCAAAGAAGTACAGGCCATATGTACACAGTGTGCAGATTAGGCTAACAGAGAATCCATAGATGTATGGCACAGAGATGAGACGAGCACAGTCCTGGACATTTTACTGCCATAAAGGAGAAGGTTGCAGATGGCCATGTAGCCATCAAAGGCCATCACAGCCAAGATATATACTTCCACATGACAAGGGCTATGAAGAAGTAACATTGCACCAAACACCTGACATAAGGAAATGTTTTTTGTCTCTGATAGTAAGTTTTCTAGCATCTTCGGAGTGACATTGCAAGAGAACCACACATCCACAAAAGACAAATGACTCAAGAAAAAGTACCTGGGGCTCTGAAGCTGGGGGCTGATGCTGATCAAAATAATCATACAAATGTTCCCTATCAGAGTGATCATGTAAACCACTAGAAACACCACAAAAGAGAGAACTTGAAGCTCCTGATGACTAGTCAACCCCAGAAGAATAAATTTTGTCACATGTGTGAAATTTGGCATTGACTTCACTTAGACCCAGTCTGCATGGCCTATGGATGCATTAAAAGAAACTAATGGTGAAAAATTTTTATTCTTGAAAAATTTTAACCATGTTTATCAGTATTCTAGTTCAAATAATATAAAAATCAATGTAGACTTTGCACAGTCTAAGACTATATAATCAAATTTTTTTCCTTTAATAGGCCTTATAGGTAATTATTGAAATATTTATTAACTTCTTAACTTTAAAACAGATGATTACATTCATATACTACTAGTATTAGACACTTATTTTTGCTAAATTATTACAATGATGTTAACATCATAGCGTGCTAATAGAAGTAGAGGTAGACTGAGAGTCATCAGAGAATGACCAAATCCATTTCAACATATTGCCTTATAGGAAAATACTTGAGACTCATGCTGCTAAGTCGCTTCAGTCGTGTCCGACTCTGTGCGACCCCATAGACGGCAGCCCACCAGGCTCCGCCATCCCTGGGATTCTCCAGGCAAGAACACTGGAGTGGGTTGCCATTTCCTTCTCCAATGCATGAAAGTGAAAAGTGAAAGTGAAGTCACTGAGTCTGCTCAACTCTCAGCGACCCCATGGACTGCAGCCTACCAGGCTCCTCCATCCATGGGATTTTCCAGGCAAAAGTACTGGAGTGGAGTGCCATTGCCTTCTCCGTTGAGACTCATAAATGTAAATATTCAACCAAGGTCAGACAACTACTTTATGCTGAATCCGTTCAGTTCAGTTCAGTTCGGTCACTCAGTCGTGTCCTACTCTTTAGGGAAGTAATAAGAGTGAATCATTGAAATTCCACTGAATACTATTTTTGTGTATGATGATTGCCTCTCATTGTCAATATTACTACAAATACACATGTGATATTAACTTACTAATTTCCCTATGACTTGAAAGATATCCTTTTTAAAAAATGTATTTTTAAAATTTATTTTTGGCTGCGCTTGGGCTCCTCTTGGTTGGAGTGTGTGGGCTTCTCACTGCAGTGGCTTCTGTTGTTGTGGAGCACTGACCCTAGCTGAGCAGACTTAAATAGCTGTGGCTTACAGGTTCTAGAGTGCAGGCTCAGTAGTTGTGGCTCTCGGGCTTAGTTGATCCATGGCATGTGGAATCTTCCTCCAACCAGGGATCGAACTTCTGTCCCCTACATTCTTAGGCATATTCTTATCCACTGAGCCACAAGGGAAGTCCCGAAGATATCTTATCTACGCAATTTTACAGGATGATTGTCTTAAACCTTGGTCTTACAATCTAGTCATTGACATACTTTTCTACATTATGCCAGCATATGATATAAAAAGCTTTCAACTTATGAAAATCCTAGTCATGTTTTATTTTATTTAGCTATATATTTCACTTGCTTGCTTACTGCTCCTTGCAGGATGAGGTAAGAGGTATTTAGCGACACAGATGGTATCAGTTTAACAGTTATCTCAGAAAAGTAAACTGCAAGTGGTTCAATCACCATATTAAAGTTATATCAATAGATAAATTCTATTTACATATAAAATAAAATTCAGGTGCCATGTTTTTAAAATTACTGTCTTATTTAAAATTCTACTGCTTTTCAGCAACAATCCATTATATGTCTAATTATTTAATTTCAAATTCAATTTCATTACAAAGAAAATGTCCACAAGGAATGTTTTCTCTGTTTAATACACTTCCCCAGATAAGCCTTCTGAGAAGTAAACTGCTCTGAGTACTTAGGGATGCATCTGTAGGATTAACATCATCTTGGGAATTTAAGATCTTCATAATAATATTGCTTGAAGAGAATATTATGACAGAAAATGGGCTGTAGTTATAATTGCTTATAATAATTCATTTACAGACATCAAAACCAATTTTATGTCAAATATATTTGCTATGTTATATTTATTATTTATTACATTATATCTAGAAGTAGCCTAAGTTTCATAATGTGAAACTGAACAAGCTATGTGACATTCTGGCTTGTATCATAATTGATTCTTTTTGAAAATGAGTGAATGAAAAACATACAAATGAGACAATTTAGGGAATGGAACTACTGTGAGACAAAAACGGAGCATGCTGATAAACAGAGAAATAAGCAGAAGCAGGATCCACAAAGAGTAGTCAAAGATCTCTTTGAGGATTGACTTTTCAGTTATGAGCAAGTAGGCAGTTATGTAAAATTATTGAGGAAAATGAAAATACAAAAAGTTAGCAGAGGGACTATTTTAAAAAGTGTATAAATTCTATGATTGTATCATGGCTCCCTCCAGTAAGTTCAGTTCAGTTCAGTTCAGTCCTTCAGTCGTGTCTGACTCTTTGTGACCCCATGAACCGCAGCACACCAGGCCTCCATGTCCATCACCAATCCAGGAGTTTACTCAAACTCATGTCCATTGAGTCAGTGATGCCATCCAACCATCTCATCCTCTGTTGTCCCCTTCTCCTCCTGCCTTCAATCATTCCCAACATTAAGGTCTTTTCAATCGAGTCAGCTCTTTGCATCAGGTGGCCAAAATACCAGAGTTCCAGCTTCAACATCAGTCCTTCCAGTGAACACCCAGGCTGATCTCCTTTAGGATGGAATGGTTGGATCTCCTCTCAGTCCAAGGGACTCTCAAGAGTCTTCTCCAACAACATAGTTCAAAAGCATCAATTTCTTATCTCTTCTTGCTGTTCTTTGGAACTGTGCATTCAGATGCTTTTATCTTTCCTTTTCTCCTTTGCTTTTCATTTCTCTTCTTTACAGAACTATTTGTAAGGCCTCCCCAGACAGCCATTTTGCTTTTTTGCATTTATTTTCCATGGGGATGGTCTTGATCCCTGTCTCCTGTACAATGTCATGAACCTCCGTCCATAGTTCATCAAGCACTCTATCAGATCTAGTCACTTAAATCTATTTCTCACTTCCACTGTATGATCATAAGGGATTTGACTTAGGTAATACCTGAATGGTCTAGTGGTTTTCCCCAGTTTCTTCAATTTAAGTCTGAATTTGGCAATAAGGGGTTCATGATCTGAGCCACAGTCAACTCCCAGTCTTGTTTTTGTTGGCTGTATAGAGCTTCTCCATCTTTGACTGCAAAGAATATAATCAATCTGATTTTGGTGTTGACCATCTTGTGATGTCCATGTGTAGAGTCTTCTCTTGTGTTGTTGGAAGAGGGTGTTTGCTATGACCAGTGCATTTTTTCCTGGCAAAACTCTATTAGTCTCTGCCCTGCTTCATTCCGCATTCCAAGGCTAAATTTGCCTGTTACTTCAGGTGTTTCTTGACTTCCTACTTTTGCATTCCAGTCTCCTATAATGAAAAGGACATCTTTCTTCGGTGTTAGTTCTAAAAGGTCTTGTAGG
>SJYV01019420.1:0-15254 GCA_006410875.1 Neotragus pygmaeus
AAAAAAAAAAAAAAAAAGGCAGCAGGTCCAGCCCACACTAACAGTATAGGTAACCCTCGTTGATGTGCCAACTTTTCTCAGTTTAAACTAGTCCCTCCAAAGCCATCTTACTAATCTTTCAATTATTTCCAAATGGTCCGCCATATTGCTGTGAATGTCCCATTTGAACTAGCAAGTTGTTTGACCATTAGTAAAGATTCTTAGTTTTTCCAATTTTGTACTCAAATTCCTATACAGCTGAAAAAAATACTTATTTTCTTTTCTCTTAAGTATAGCTAAAACTAAAATAGCCAGAAACATTTTATAGCACAAATGCCTCCTAATAATGCAATAATGTAAGTTACCCAGCTGATGGGTTCACCTAACTCAAACGACCTGACTCCAAGTCATCCCAGGGGAAAGAAAAATGACTATGAACATGTCTCTCCCAATATTTCAGCAAAGGAGGGGGAAGGAAAAGTTTCCGTAACTGGGTGAGACATATAGGAGCAGGCTCCACGTCTCAGTTTCCTTGTACGTTCATGGAGGGAACTGACTATTGTGGGGTGGGGTCGGGGCACAGCTTGTGGATTCTGAGTTCCCCAACAAGGAATCGAACCCAGGCACTTGGCAGTGAAAGCACAGAGTCCTAACCCCTGGACGTCCAGGAAATTCCACTCCATGAGGGGACTGAACTTGATGGACTCCATAATCCTGTCTCATTGGACAGTTTGTGGATTTAAAGCCAACAGACTAATAACTGCAGCCAAAATCTAGAGACCAAGGAGGGCCGTAAGGAACAGCTAGGGGAGGACAGGGCAGGTGACAGCCGACGAGGGCACAGGGGCGCAGCCATCCAGAGAGAGCCACCGGGAACTCCTGACGGGGCCCAGGCCGTGACGGCTCCTCACAGCATGATGCCTGGGCACAGGGGACGGGCGGCCTCAGCTGGAAAGCTGGGCTGTGGGTTTCGGCTGAACCCTACTTCCAAGCTAAGAAGGCCAAGAGTAAAACATCCCCATAGTGAGTGCCACAGAAGCAGGACTTGGGGCAGAAAGCCAAAAAGCAAAACTGGAGTTTATTATGAGAGCCTCCTAAAGAAGCATTAGAGAGAGAGAGAGTGTGTTTGTGTGTCTGTGGCTGGGGGTGGGGAGGGGATACTCCAGTTAGGAAAGAACACGCACAGTGAGCCTCTAAGATCTTACCGAAGTCCCAAGCGGTCTTGGACTTCTGTTGAAATGGGCGATTTCAGACTTCCCTCGTCCAGGGTTGGGAATCTGCCTGCCAATGCAGGGGGCACAGATTCACTCCCTGGTTGGGGAAGATTCCACATGCATTGGGACAACTAAGCCTGCGAGCCACAACTACCGAGCCTCTGTACCACGACTACTGAAGCCTGTGCACCCCAGAGCTCGTGCTCTGCCGCAGGAGAAGCCATTGCAATGAGAAGGCCCAGCTCCACAACAGAGCAGCTCCCACTCGCCACAACTAGAGAAAGCACACTCATAGCAACAGGACAAAAAATAGATAAGAATAGATTTTTTTAAAAAAAAGAAAGAAAGTGGGTGAATTTTTCTCTCTGCAGTGCACACAACCAGCTAGTCTTCCTACAGATTCTACCGAGAAACCTAGACATTCTTGCAATCATCTTCAAATGAGTTTTCGCCCAGGCAATGCAGCCTCCTTTTGTAACATCTTCCAACTTCTCAATCCTTTTGAGTCTAAGAAGTCAAGATTTGAAACCCTCCAAATTGTACCACCTCCCACATTTCCCCTTTTCAAGGCCCCCCTAAGGCTGAACTCAAAGCCCCCTCAAACTCCAGGCTGCTTGCTATAAGGTTCTCAAAGCCCACTCCTCCTGGAGCTGCGGTGGGTAATTAGAGCAAACACCAGTCACCGAGGGCCCCCCTCGCTGTGCAGCACCGCGCTGAACCCCCAGGAATCAACTGCCATCACCAAGAGGTATATTCATGCTGTGTGCTACATCAGCCCACAGAGCTGCCTGTCACTCCCCAGCTCCACTTGGTGTGGCTGCTGTTTTCTGTCTCCTCATCCTTCGAGCACTATGGTTTTGCAGATTGATTACCAGCATTCAATAATGTGTGCTATTGGCATTTAGACGGATTTTACACAGCAGCTGTCAGCTTCAAAAGTTCTTTTGGGAATCTCAGACTAAACCCTGCCAACTTCTGCTAAGGGGCTGCTAAATTTCAAAAGCGATGTATAGGGTGGAAATTAACACACCACAAACCAAAACCACTGGTGGCAGTTCTATCACCATATTAAATAGTATTTTTGCATCTTTTCCACTGATAGCAAATCTAAGCCCTATTTTATCTAAGGGAGCAAATATTTTTAATCATGTGGGATTAGGCATTCAGCAACTCACAAAAACATCTGATTTTAATCTATCAAATATCTTTACAGTTTTTTTCTGATAATACAAACAAAAGAAGCAATAACTCATCTTAAAAAAAAAAAGAACACTTTTTAAAAAGAAAAAAACAAAAAAATTATATACACAATACAAGCACCATTACAAGCTTGGTTTATCTCCTTCCAGGACTTTTTCTTCATATGTAAATATAACTACATTTTATTCTAAAAATGAAATATTCTACATTTATAGTTCAGTAACCTACTTTTTCCTTGCTGGAATCACCAATATTTTTTACATGCCAATACAGAAAAAAAGTGAATGACAGATCATAAAATTAGCCATGTTGCTGACATTTCTCCCCTAAAGCCCAAAAATAATAGACTCAGGAAGGAAAAACTTAAGAAAGGAAGGACTGAGGATCAGGATTAAAATGTGGGTGCCTTAATGGTTTTCCTGAAAACAAGCATTGATGTGAGCCCGAATCAGTGAACACGTATGGAAATAATAATGGAAGGCCAGAAAGTGTTCGCCACGGTCGCTTTTGCTGCAGTGTGGAGAGGCTGCCACTATGTCAGAGACAGGCTGAGAGTCGACACTGCATGTCTTTGCAAGCTTGATGCATGACTGTGAGCACACGCTTCGTACAACTCAGTTCTCCTGCCTATGTCTGTCGTCAAGGCCCATGTCTGTTGGTCCCTCTCTACAGCATGAAGGGGTGTTAGAAGCTATAAGAGAAAATGCCAACATGTACAGAGAGACATTCTACTTGTACAAGCTACCAAGGATGGTCCAGTTTTGGCCAAAGGATCACTATAACGTGCCTGTGACTGGTTGAAATTTTTAGACACTGAAATATACCAAAATGTAAAACACAGGAATAAAATCTAAATATGAAAGGGCGACTGTCAAAGGGAAGCGTGATCAACAGTGAAATGTGTAAATGGAATAAGAAAATTATGATTCCTACTCTTTACTCTTCTCCCTCTGGTATGTTTTTTAATATAGATTTAAAAATAATAAACCCCATCCCAAGCACCTAAAACATAGTCTGCTTACATATCACACCTACTTTTGGAGGAATGACTTCACTCCTTAAAAGCAATGTGAGTTTTAGCATAAAAGAAATGTTTCCTGTCTTTCCTGGACCAAGCACAAAATGTCTGTGTATGGAATACTTTGTACTCTTTCCATCAACAAGAGAACAAACGTTTTTTTCTGTTGGAGTAAAAAGTTGCCAAAACATTCTGGCACATACCGTCTCTTCCTCACTTTGTGCTCCCTTACTCTCCAAAAGGGCTTTAGCAAAGTAAAACTCAACCATCTTTTAAAAGATAGCAACAGACTGTGTATATTTATTTTATTTACCCCAAAGAAATACAAGTTATGTAAAATGAAGTCCAAACAGCTAGATTTCATGCTGTAATACCACCTTCTTACTTCAGGCTTCATGTTCCCTCTTCCTCAGATGGTATTTGTTTGACTGCCCCATACTGCTAAAACTTATGTAAATTTTCCTCTTGTACTTTGAAAGTCTGCAAAGATGGCCTCAGGTAACTTCTAAAACTTACCATGAGTACAAGATGCACACGCACAAGATAGCAGTACCCAGTCCAGCAACCAAGGTCTTGTCCCTGTATAGGTCCTGGCCAAAGTGAGGCACACAGATGGTGACGTTCTTCCCGTGTTCATCTAGAACTTGTGAAGAAAAGAAAAAAGGAATCACTGCCATATTAGAAAAGCCCTCTGTAACTCAGGGATGCATTCACTTTGGGAAAATTCATGCAGTATAGAACAGTGAATACTCAGCACTGCAAAGGCTTCCCTCTACCATCCAACTTAGATTAGATGGCTACTCTGTAAAGCACCCTCTCCCACCTAGGCAGACTCTCAGAATAAGACCCTTGGGTGTCAGCTTAGTGCTAAAGGGGTCTTCAGTACCAGGGATTTCTAAGAGTCATGTTCTTTTTCAGTACTATTGGAGCAATAGTAAAAAGTATTGGCTCATGGGTCTTTCCTCATGGCTCAGTGGTAATGAATCTGCCTGCCAACACAGGAGACATAGGTTCGATCCCTGGGTTGGCAAGACCCTCTGGAGAAGGAAATGGCAGCACACTGCAGGACTCTTGCCTGGAGAATTCCATGGGCAGAGGAGCCTGGTGGGCTACAGTCCATGGGGTCACAAAAGAGTCAGATACAACTTAGGGACTAAATGATAACAATAAATTGGCTGACTGGGCAGCAGGTAGCATGCAGGTAACTGAGAGCATCTCCCATGTCTATCATCCTTGGAGACGAACCAACAATCAAACAGAAACTCGCAGAACTGCTGTCTGGCCAACAGCCTCCACGCAGATGAGAAGTCATTCTATTGTCAGTAATAGGACGGTCATGACATCTTTTAGGCTGTAACCTGGGAAACTTCTCAAATGGCTAGGGTCTAATAAAATTGTAGAGGCTATATAACAAAGATTTCTATCATATTACCGTCATTAGTTGTCTGTCTACTTTTTATCTAACAGAGTCTTAAATTCTGAACAACCAAGCTGGCTCTATTTGCTCTGCCCCAAAATAAGGAACATAAATATAAAATAACGGGCTACAAACCATTTTACAAACATGCACATTCTATGGGCTTGAAGTTGCACTAAAATTATTACTTGTACTCCCACTTGAAACTGTAAACTTAACTGTGTGCTGTGGCTTAAGGGATCTTTATTCTTAGGCCACTGAAAATTTTCTTTACAAACCTGACCAAAATATGAACTTTGCTATTTAAGTACTACCACCCAAAATTAAAAATAAAAGTTTTTTTTTCTGTATTTAAGTGATACTTGCCATTGAGAAGAAAAATGCTATAACCAAGAAACCCCATTAAGTTAAACCCAGAGATTAATATGTAAACAGTCAAATACTCATAAAAGGCTTAAATAGACTAGATTTAAATAAACTTGAAGTCAAATTTATAGAGCTTTTTTCTAAAAAAAATTATATCCAGGATAGACTATACTTAACAAAAGACCTACAATTATATTCACATTGTACAATAAATAGCTATAAAGGCAAGACCCATACATACTACATGTATATGCTAAAACTTTCAAAAACATCTTTGCATTTGCTTTCTAAATTTAAAAAAGGAAAACATCAATTTTCTACTCTAGAGAAAAGAGTACATGTATTTAACCTGATTTATATAGGATAAAATATACCCAAACATACACACATTTATATATACTTATGTATATATGAGTATACATGTATACATACATCTAAAAAAATGATGAAATATAAGGAGTTGGAGATCAAAATAAGAAAATATGGTCCTTTACTGGGAAAGCTCAAGGGCTCATACAGTAACAACCTATAATGGTCTTTTGATAGTTCTTAAATATCTGTTGCAACTATTCTACAAAAATAATAACCGTTACAAAGCACCTCTGACATGCCAGAAACTGTACATATACATATATACACACGTACTCAACTGAAGTCTTAAAAACCACTCTGTTAAAAGAGGAATCTTAATTATCTTCTTAAAATAATAATGAAAATTCTTATTTTAAAGGCGAGACATCTAGGAAGAGAACAGTAAGTCACTTTATATAAGTTACTGAAGTGGCAGAACCACTCCCCCATACTCTTTCCACTCTGTTAAGAGTCAGAGAAATGATCACTGAAAGTTAATTAATAACCATCTAAAAACAATAGCAATAATAAAGAGAACAAAAAGAAACATCTTGAATATTTCTGATTATTTGATTATTTCTGAGCAGGAAAATGCAGATTAGGCTTACAAGCAAACTCATTAGCCCTCGTGAGTTCATGTCTTTCCTGCAAAGCAGGAAGCCTCAGGAGAAGGAAGGTCCAGGTTCATGTCCCATGTTGAGGATTTTTTTTTTTTTTTTTCATTTTCTAGTCCTTTTATTTTTTTCCTTTTTAAATTTAAATTTATTTATTTTAATTGGAGGCCAATTACTTTACAATATTGTATTGGTTTTACCATATATCAACATGAATCTGCCACGGGTGTACACGTGTTCCCCATCCTGAACCCCCCTCCCACCTCCTTCCCCATACCATCTCTCTGGGTCATCCCAGGGCAGCAGCCCCAAGCATCCTGTATCCTGCATCAAACCTGGACTGGCGATTCGTTTCATATATGATATTATACATGTTTCCATGCCATTCCCCCAAATCATCCCACCCTCTCCGTTTCCCACAGAGTCCAAAAGACTGTTCTATACATCTGTGTCTCTTGCTGTCTCGCATACAGAGTTATCGTTACCATCTTTCTAAAGTCCATATATATGTGTTAGTATACTATATTGGTGTTTTTCTTTCTGGCTTACTTCACTTTGTATAATTGGCTCCAGTTTCATCNTGTCTGTGTATGGAGTACTTTGTACTCTTTCCATCAACAAGAGAACAAACGTTTTTTTCTGTTGGAGTAAAAAGTTGCCAAAACATTCTGGCACATACCGTCTCTTCCTCACTTTGTGCTCCCTTACTCTCCAAAAGGGCTTTAGCAAAGTAAAACTCAACCATCTTTTAAAAGATAGCAACAGACTGTGTATATTTATTTTATTTACCCCAAAGAAATACAAGTTATGTAAAATGAAGTCCAAACAGCTAGATTTCATGCTGTAATACCACCTTCTTACTTCAGGCTTCATGTTCCCTCTTCCTCAGATGGTATTTGTTTGACTGCCCCATACTGCTAAAACTTATGTAAATTTTCCTCTTGTACTTTGAAAGTCTGCAAAGATGGCCTCAGGTAACTTCTAAAACTTACCATGAGTACAAGATGCACACGCACAAGATAGCAGTACCCAGTCCAGCAACCAAGGTCTTGTCCCTGTATAGGTCCTGGCCAAAGTGAGGCACACAGATGGTGACGTTCTTCCCGTGTTCATCTAGAACTTGTGAAGAAAAGAAAAAAGGAATCACTGCCATATTAGAAAAGCCCTCTGTAACTCAGGGATGCATTCACTTTGGGAAAATTCATGCAGTATAGAACAGTGAATACTCAGCACTGCAAAGGCTTCCCTCTACCATCCAACTTAGATTAGATGGCTACTCTGTAAAGCACCCTCTCCCACCTAGGCAGACTCTCAGAATAAGACCCTTGGGTGTCAGCTTAGTGCTAAAGGGGTCTTCAGTACCAGGGATTTCTAAGAGTCATGTTCTTTTTCAGTACTATTGGAGCAATAGTAAAAAGTATTGGCTCATGGGTCTTTCCTCATGGCTCAGTGGTAATGAATCTGCCTGCCAACACAGGAGACATAGGTTCGATCCCTGGGTTGGCAAGACCCTCTGGAGAAGGAAATGGCAGCACACTGCAGGACTCTTGCCTGGAGAATTCCATGGGCAGAGGAGCCTGGTGGGCTACAGTCCATGGGGTCACAAAAGAGTCAGATACAACTTAGGGACTAAATGATAACAATAAATTGGCTGACTGGGCAGCAGGTAGCATGCAGGTAACTGAGAGCATCTCCCATGTCTATCATCCTTGGAGACGAACCAACAATCAAACAGAAACTCGCAGAACTGCTGTCTGGCCAACAGCCTCCACGCAGATGAGAAGTCATTCTATTGTCAGTAATAGGACGGTCATGACATCTTTTAGGCTGTAACCTGGGAAACTTCTCAAATGGCTAGGGTCTAATAAAATTGTAGAGGCTATATAACAAAGATTTCTATCATATTACCGTCATTAGTTGTCTGTCTACTTTTTATCTAACAGAGTCTTAAATTCTGAACAACCAAGCTGGCTCTATTTGCTCTGCCCCAAAATAAGGAACATAAATATAAAATAACGGGCTACAAACCATTTTACAAACATGCACATTCTATGGGCTTGAAGTTGCACTAAAATTATTACTTGTACTCCCACTTGAAACTGTAAACTTAACTGTGTGCTGTGGCTTAAGGGATCTTTATTCTTAGGCCACTGAAAATTTTCTTTACAAACCTGACCAAAATATGAACTTTGCTATTTAAGTACTACCACCCAAAATTAAAAATAAAAGTTTTTTTTTCTGTATTTAAGTGATACTTGCCATTGAGAAGAAAAATGCTGTAACCAAGAAACCCCATTAAGTTAAACCCAGAGATTAATATGTAAACAGTCAAATACTCATAAAAGGCTTAAATAGACTAGATTTAAATAAACTTGAAGTCAAATTTATAGAGCTTTTTTCTAAAAAAAATTATATCCAGGATAGACTATACTTAACAAAAGACCTACAATTATATTCACATTGTACAATAAATAGCTATAAAGGCAAGACCCATACATACTACATGTATATGCTAAAACTTTCAAAAACATCTTTGCATTTGCTTTCTAAATTTAAAAAAGGAAAACATCAATTTTCTACTCTAGAGAAAAGAGTACATGTATTTAACCTGATTTATATAGGATAAAATATACCCAAACATACACACATTTATATATACTTATGTATATATGAGTATACATGTATACATACATCTAAAAAAATGATGAAATATAAGGAGTTGGAGATCAAAATAAGAAAATATGGTCCTTTACTGGGAAAGCTCAAGGGCTCATACAGTAACAACCTATAATGGTCTTTTGATAGTTCTTAAATATCTGTTGCAACTATTCTACAAAAATAATAACCGTTACAAAGCACCTCTGACATGCCAGAAACTGTACATATACATATATACACACGTACTCAACTGAAGTCTTAAAAACCACTCTGTTAAAAGAGGAATCTTAATTATCTTCTTAAAATAATAATGAAAATTCTTATTTTAAAGGCGAGACATCTAGGAAGAGAACAGTAAGTCACTTTATATAAGTTACTGAAGTGGCAGAACCACTCCCCCATACTCTTTCCACTCTGTTAAGAGTCAGAGAAATGATCACTGAAAGTTAATTAATAACCATCTAAAAACAATAGCAATAATAAAGAGAACAAAAAGAAACATCTTGAATATTTCTGATTATTTGATTATTTCTGAGCAGGAAAATGCAGATTAGGCTTACAAGCAAACTCATTAGCCCTCGTGAGTTCATGTCTTTCCTGCAAAGCAGGAAGCCTCAGGAGAAGGAAGGTCCAGGTTCATGTCCCATGTTGAGGATTTTTTTTTTTTTTTTTTGCATTTTCTAGTCCTTTTATTTTTTTCCTTTTTAAATTTAAATTTATTTATTTTAATTGGAGGCCAATTACTTTACAATATTGTATTGGTTTTACCATATATCAACATGAATCTGCCACGGGTGTACACGTGTTCCCCATCCTGAACCCCCCTCCCACCTCCTTCCCCATACCATCTCTCTGGGTCATCCCAGGGCAGCAGCCCCAAGCATCCTGTATCCTGCATCAAACCTGGACTGGCGATTCGTTTCATATATGATATTATACATGTTTCCATGCCATTCCCCCAAATCATCCCACCCTCTCCGTTTCCCACAGAGTCCAAAAGACTGTTCTATACATCTGTGTCTCTTGCTGTCTCGCATACAGAGTTATCGTTACCATCTTTCTAAAGTCCATATATATGTGTTAGTATACTATATTGGTGTTTTTCTTTCTGGCTTACTTCACTTTGTATAATTGGCTCCAGTTTCATCCTCCTCATTAGAACTGTTTCAAATGTATTCTTTTTAATGGCCGAGTAATATTCCATTGTGTATATGTACCACAGCTTTCTTATCCATTCATCTGCTGATGGACATCTAGGTTGCTTCCATGTCCTGGCTATTATAAACAGTGCTGCAGTGAACATTGGGGTACACGTGTCTCTTTCAATTTTGGTTTCCTCGCTGTGTATGCCCAGCAGTGGGATTGCTGGGTCATATGGCAGTTCTATTTCCATTTTTTTAAGGAATCTCCACACTGTTCTCCATAGTGGCTGTACTAGTTTGCATTCCCACCAACAGTGTAAGACGGTTCCCTTTTCTCCACACCCTCTCCAGCATTTATTGCTTGTAGACTTTTGGATCGCAGCCATTCTGACTGGCGTGAAATGGTTCCTCACTGTGGTTTTGATTTGCATTTCTCTGATAATGAGTGATGTTGAGCATCGACACTATTTAGTGAAGAAGTCTAGATCACCTCTCTACTTTGATGCATTGCATCTCTGATACTTAAACGATAGTTTGAGGAGACACAGTCAGTCCTCACCCCACAAATGACAATATTCACCCTGCAAGCACAGTCTGCCTACAAGTCCAGCTTACCTACTTCTGCAGGTTTGCTGGACAGGGCTGAGAACGTGAGATATGTGACATAGCAGCTGATGAGACCCGACTGTAGTATCCCAGAGTGTGGCTGTCCTGGAGAACAACAAGGGACCATGTTATAAGTCAATGGTGAGAAAGCATATGCACCCCCACCACCACCAAAAAAAGGTCTGCCCCAAATAATATCCCTCAAACCTGGAGCCCCACACATGAAGGTAAGAAGAGGTACATAGTGTATTTCTCATATAACACTAAAATCTTTGGGGGGAAGGAGTGACACACTGAACCTAAATGTCATTTCAGAGATGCCAAGTTCTGCCAAGTTCTCGCCCAACACTTTATTTTGATAATAACTACAGCTGTACTGAAACATACTGCCTGGTCTCCCTGAGGTTTGTAACATTAGTTCTTAAATCACAAGGTCTCCAGAAAAAATTCACCACAGTTAATTTGTGAGATCACATAGCTTAGTGGGGTAAATGATAGATTTTACAGGGAGGACCTGGATTCCAGACTCACAAAGCCATCAGATACTCAGAATCCATGCCACTGGGGAAGAGTTCTCATCTGTCAACGGACAGAAAACCTTTGGGAATACCAGAATTGGTCCAAGCCAAAGAATGTGGCTATGGGACTGAGCATTTATTAGGAAAGGGCCTTCTATGTTACAATATTCAAATTAAACAGTTCAGATGGCTAAGAGTAACCAAGAAGCGATAAAAAGGACTCATCCTTTTTTTCGGTGAAATTTTCAACCATCCACAGACATAAAAGACTTAGCTTTACCCAGTCTTCCCTCTGATTAAATTTATCTCCAGAACTTTACCTATCAAATTACAAGGACCAACAAAGGTAAATAATAGGCCCTTTCCAGTGCTGCTCTTTGGCATGGGAATGAGACCCACCTTAACAATTAATGGCACTAAACCAAATTGCAACTATTTCAAAGGGTAGAATTTAACCCAAAGAATATTTAGATTTCAATACTAATGTTTTAGGAAATTCTTAATGGATAAAGGAACTGGGTGAATAATAACAATCTCAATTTCAATAATGAACTTCAGTCATTTCTCTCTTTTGGCTTTGAAACAACCATGAGCAAGATCGGGCTCACAGGTTTCTATTGGCTTTGTTGAGGAAGGATTTGGATTTGAGAAAGGCCAGCTCCTGGGGCCAGGGGATGGCTGAGCCAGGTTTGGATTTCCTGTTTCCTGATTCTGGGATCACGCTGTCCTTGATTTGTGGTCCACAGAGGTCTTAAGTCAAAGATAAGCCCCAAACAGATCCTTCGGGAGCCTTCTCACTCATTCAAATTTTACAAAGAGATTATAGAGAGAGCTAAATATCCACCTAAGGCATTTTCTATTGAAACGCTCCTTGTAGTACATTATTTAACAACAGTAACATCTATCTTCTTATTTATTGACTTCATTATACTCAAATCTTTGACAAAGGCATGACTGACTATCACCTTCAGTCCAGTGCAAGGTAGGAAGAGGACACTGGGATCCCACCTTTCCTATTGCTGACCCACCTGTGGTAAATAAAGAACTGACCATAATTTCTAAAATTATGGTCAAAGACATTTATAATATGAACAGGAAGTACGGATCTTGTACTTACGATCTCGGACAGAGGGTGAGATGGATACCACTGACATAAGCAGACACAGGCCTCCATTTACTCCCAGGAGAATTTTATTTTCCATGCAGCCGTCTTTCTGGGTATAAAACACTGCCATCCAAATCAAGCCTCCCGTGGTGATGGAGTACGCGATGAGAGTCACCAGGGACAGAGAGGCGTACCACAGCTTGTTGGTGGCTGTGCCTGCAGTCCTGTTTCTCCAGAAGCAGAGAAGAGGAAGGGGTGGGGGGGAGACAGGTCAGCTGATTCTCCAACAATATCTACCACCCTTCAAGCATTATTAGCTAATGCTGTCAGGTCCCAGACCATCATGAGGAGTTATTCAGATGACCTATCATTTTCCCAGTTTTTGTGGATCACAACAAACTGTGGGAAATTCTTAAAGAGATGGGAATACCAGACCACCTGACCTGCCTCCTGAGAAACCTATATGCAGGTCAAGAAGCAACAGTCAGACCTGGACATGGAACAACAGACTGGTTCCAAACTGGGAAAGGAGTATGTCAAGGCTGTATATTGTTACCCTACTTATTTAACTTCTACACAGGGCACATCATTAGAAATGCCAGGATGGATGAATCACAAGCTGGAATCAAGACTGCCAGGAGAACTATCAACAATCTCAAATAGGCAGATGATACCACTCTAATGGCAGAAAACATGGAACTAAAGAGACTCTTGATCAGAGGAGAGTGAAAAAGCTGGCTTGAAACTCAACATTCAAGAAACTAAGACCATGGTATCCTGTGCCATCACTTCATAGCAAATAGAAGGGGAGAAAGTGGAAGCAGCAAGAGATTTTATTTTCTTGGGCTCCAAAATCACTGTGGATGATGACTGCAGCCATGAAATTTAAAAATGCTTGCTCCTTGGAAGGAAAGCTATGACAAACCTAGATAGCATATGCAAAAGCAGAGACATCTCTTTGTCAACAAAGGTCCATATAGTCAAAGCTATGGTTTTTCCAGGAGTCACGTATGGATGTAAGAGTTAGACCATAAAGAAGGTTGAGTCCTGAAGAATTGATGCTTTTGAATTATGGTGCTAGGGAAGACTCTTGAGAGTCCTTTGGACCGCAAGGAAATCAAACCAGTGAATTCTGAAGGCAATCAACCCTGAACAGTCATTGGAAGGATTGAAGCTGAAGCTCCAACTCTTTGGCCACATGATTTGAAAGGCCTACTCATTAGAAAAGACCAAGATGCTGGGAAAGATTGAGGGCAGGAGAAAGGAGCAGCAGAGGATGAGATGGTTAGACAGAATTATCAGCTCAATGCACATGAATTTGAGCAAACTCCAGGAGATAGTGAAGGACAGAGGAGCCTAGGGTGCTGCAGTCTATGGGGTCACAAAGAGTCAGACATGACTTAGTGTATGAACAACAGCAAACAATCATTTTACCAACTAAAAACTGAAGATACAGCTGAATATGCAAAAAATTCTTGGCTCGAGCTTAGAATTTTTTCTTTACACTGAAAAACTTCAGTCTTTGATTCAAGTGTATTCAATAACTGAAATGAATACCCACAGACTTTAGTTTCCCTGTTCTGGATGTCAACTACCCCAGGACAAGTTCTGGCAGTATTATAAAGTGAGCTGTGTGCTGGAGTTCTCACTGAATTTTCCCAGAAATACAGAGCCCAGAGGTCCCAGTCTCTTTCTCTAAGTGCTGCCAGCAGCTCCTGCTGATGCCCATCTTCTGTTTAGGGAGAGAGAAGTAATTGAACTCCACCCAGAGAAAGACTGGCTGACCTCATCTCTTTTGTCCTTGTACTGAAAAAAAGACTCTATACCACTACTGCTTCTCCCAAACAATGCCAGGTATGATTAAGGAAGAGTTTGACGTTAAAAAAAAAGTGAAGGCAGGAATTCCCTGGTGGTCTAGTGGTTAGGTCTCAGAGCTCTCACTGCCAGGGGCCTAGGTTTGATTCCTGGTTGAGGAACTAAGATCCCACATGCCTTGGAACACAGCCACCCCCTCTTAAAAAAAAAAAAAGTGAAGAATAAAGTCAGACAGAAAAAGAGTAAAAATTTTAATGGGATTTATAATAAAGACTCTAGAAGAGGAGACTAGTGTAAAGATTATATTATTTTATATAAACATTATTAAAGGGATGGGAGAAGTATGTGGTGGCTTAACAACCTATAGAGATTGTTCAGAACAATCTCTATTTTACTGATGCTAAAAGAAGAGGACAGAACTACAACAGGGGTTGGTCTGAATCACCTCATCTGACTTAGGGGTCAACTGCCCTTTGTAACCACATCTCATGAAACTTCAAGAGCAAGCAACTTGCTTAATGTCTTCACAGAGATGTAAAGTGTTCAAGCAGCCCAGCTGAAACGTTTGAATGATGAAGTTATTGCAGCCAGAAAGAAAACAAAGAGGAAAGGCCAAAATGATAATGACCATTATACTCCTGACACCGAGCCAGGCGGTCCGATGACTGTGGAGTCATTGTAATAGAGAAGGCACACAAATCACATGAAGATAAAATGAGACTTAGAGAAAGCAGAGTCAAATGCTACCTGTTGACAGGGAGAGAAAATGGCTTATAAAGAAAAAGGTGAACACTGCTGACCAGTGTGTAAGTGGGGGGTCCAGCTATGTCCTTACCAGTCTTTTGGGCTATTTTATTAGTGTAAGAAGGACTTTCTTAACAGCTGATTTCGCTTGGATTCCCAGGGTTAAATCTTCAACCCTAAACTCTCCGCTCTACTCCAGGCTCATATTATCCCTGTTAGCGTCTCCACTTGGAGGTCTAACTGCCTNGGCTATTTTATTAGTGTAAGAAGGACTTTCTTAACAGCTGATTTCGCTTGGATTCCCAGGGTTAAATCTTCAACCCTAAACTCTCCGCTCTACTCCAGGCTCATATTATCCCTGTTAGCGTCTCCACTTGGAGGTCTAACTGCCTGTGGACCTTAGGAGGTCCAGGTTAACCTGCCAGGATTCAAACTTCCATCCCCAAACCTGCTCTCCCATGGTCTTCCCAACCTCAGAATGTGGCAATTCCATTAGGGGTGGGGGTA
>SJYV01019421.1:0-10302 GCA_006410875.1 Neotragus pygmaeus
TGGAAACCTCAGAGAAGGCTTGAGGAACCCCATGAGAGGGTAGGGGCTTATCAGGTGGATCTATTCCAAGACGACATGAAATCAATAAATGTTTGTTTAATATATGAATAAAATGAAACCTACTAAGATTACTGAACTTAAAAAATAAATTTTTAAGAAGAAGTAAAAAGGTATCCATTTAACAGATCATTTCGGCCCCCGTAAGAGTTGGGCTGAACACACCTAAAGAAACCTTCAATAATTTAAGGGGTAAAGTATTATACTTAATCATTGCCCTCACTGAATCCAAAAATATGTGGTACATAAGGTGCCTCGTGGGTTTGCTGGGTTGCTCAGCTGGTAAAGAATCCACCTGCCATGCAGGAGATTTCGGTTTAATTCCTGGGCTGGGAAGTTCTCCTGGAGAAGGGATGGGCTACCCACTCCAGTATTCTTGGGCTTCGCTGCTGGCTCAGCTGGTAAAGAATCCGCCTGCAATGCAGGAGACCTGGATTCGATCCCTGGGTCGGGAAGATACCCTGGAGGAGGGCATGACAACCCACTTCAGTGTTCTTGCTTGGAGAATCCCCATGAACAGAGGAGCCTGACAGACTACAGTCCATGGAATTGCAAAGAGTCTGATAAACTGAATGACTAAGTACAGCACAGCACAAAGCACATAGTGGGTGCTCAATAACTGGAATAAGCAAAAGGATACATGTGTGGAAGGAAAGACCTTGATACACAGAGGAAGAATGTCATTCCAGGGGAGGATTATTGTTACAGAGATGTGAAGGTTGAAGCAGAATGTGTTTCTGTCAGCGTAGTACAATTACCTCTAGATGATGTCAGTGTGGTTCTACATGAAGGCTATTTCTCAAGGCTCCTTCCTAACCTAAAACACTCTAAGAGTAATATTAGTTATGAGCAACAGGATAATTCCTGGCATGTTTTTCTTCAATTATTCCCTACAGTTGAATAATCAGCCTTTAGAATTACTGTTCTAAGCCTCCTTTCCCTCTCCAGAGCCTGAGAGAGTTGGTTGTAGAACAGATGTTCCACACTTGCTTTCTGCTGCCACGGGATTTGGTGCTCACAAGTGGGTTCTTTTCTTTTGAAGCATTGCCAACCCCTCCCCCATCCCAGAAAAGAAACGGGCTTTCTTTTCCATTGCAACCTTTGTCTGTTTCCTCTTTAGGACTGTGGTCTAGAAGAGGCCAGAGTTATGTCCACATGAATATTGAATTAAACTGCAGTAGTCCATAATCTCTATAATATTGAGGGCATCTCTCCACTTGTAAATGGAAACCTTCTCCATATTTGTTTTATTAAGTTTCTGAAGCTTGCCTGTTTATTTTTGCTTTGTGGCCCCTTCCACCCAGAACAGGTCCTAAAGATAACCCTTGTACGTTTTGTGGCAAGGACAGCCCTTGCCTGGGCAGACTCTAATTCTACAGGTTTTGAATGTGCCACTTGCTTTGATTGCAAAGACATCTCTAACCATCTTTTGTGTGTGTGTGTGTGTGTGTGTGTGTGTGTGTGTGTGTGTGTGTATCTGCTAGGGTAAGGGCTGGAAGGGATTTCTCTAGAAAGACTCAGAAGACTCATAGTATGTTACAGCTGAAAGTCCCCTATAAGGTCACTTAGTTTAGAGATTTTCAATCAGGCTTTAGAGGAATCTCCAGGTAGTACAGAGGTGCCTTAAAGAGGCTTCTGTATCAAGAGAGAGCTGCTGAATAAAGGTGGAGGTGATTTTTCCTGCCTCCCAAGGCCCTAGTAATTTACTTTTATCTATTTTTTAAACTGACTCCATGTTCTCATTGTACAGATGAGGTAATGGGGACTGAAAGGAAATGTTAACAGGATACCATTTTCTTTAGGCTACTGCTGGGTCGCCCTCTTTCTCATCCTTTTGACGTGCTATCACTTGCCTCACAGTGACTTCTTTTTTCCTTCATTCTCCACCCTGACTTCTTCAGCCTCCACAGATGCCATGATTTCCTGAAAGAATTGAGGCCTCCATTGTGTTTGCTCCTGTGTCTTTTTTCCCCAACCTCAACATCTCTCTTCCATGTCCCTTTTTCCTTCCTTTCCTGTCTCTGAGGAAAGTGTGCCTCTGCACTTTCCCAAGCCACATCCTTCCACGTGGATCTGCAATTCTACTTCTTCCTTTTACCCCTAGGGTTTTGTCTCAATTTGGGCTAATGTATTCAGTCATCTCCTGTTATCCCAGTATTTTCTCTTTACCTGAGAGAAACATATATGGATCTTCCTATCATGCAAACAAAACAAACACAATAGCAACAAAGAAAGACAGTAATTCTGCTTATTATCCATTGCTTTCTAAATGGAATGTGTGTGTGTGTGCTCAGTTGCTTCAGTTGTGTCCAACTCTTTGTGACCCTAGGGACTGTAGCCCACCAGGCTCCTCTCTCTATGGGATTCTCCAGGGAAGAATACTGGGTGGGTTGCCATGCCCTCCACCAGGGTATCTTCCCCACCTGAGGATCGAACCAGCATCTCCTTCATCTCCTGCATTGCGAGCAGATTCTTTACCAGCTGAGCCACCAGGGAAGCTCCTTCTAAATGGAGTGTGAATCCTCAAATATTCCACCACTGTCCTCTTCTTCCATGTTTTCATACTCCATGTACCAATAAGCTATTTTTATTTTCCAACAAGCACAGTACTTTTTCTTTACAATCTCTTTCCTGGTATTTCCCACTCAGTCTCATTTGCCTGTTGAAATCTTCGAGTCCATCACACACTATCTCCTCCATGAAGCTTTCCTTGGCTTCCCTCAAGTGAATGTTTTCCTGACCTCATTTAAATGTCCATAGTACTGTTCCCGACTTGCAAGATCCTGCCCTTTTCTATCAGTCTCGTAGTAGCTCCGCAGGACAGGATGACTGTTTCTCATTTTTGTGTCCCTCACAGTGCTTTGTGCATAATTGTTTGACCTGTCCAATTACATAGCCAGCTGGGCACAGATGGATCTAGAATACATTTCTCTTGATTCTTCACCAATTTTTTTTTTAGTGTGTTAATAATTGGGTATATGTGATTGATATAAGGGGCATTTTTCTCTGGTATCCCAGGGTCTCTGGGCTTACATTTTGCTATGACTGAGGTTACTTTAACCAAACAACTCTACTAATTGTCCCTCTATCCTGGCAATTTATTCTGCAAGCCAGCTCTCAACTCTGATGGGTTAAAGCTGACCCATCAGATTAATTAGTGGTAATCTGGGGTATTGTGTTAAGAAGGATTCTGAGGTTAATTAGGTGAAGGGCATAGTGTTTGATTGGGTTTCCCTGATGTCACAGAGATAAAGAATCTCCTGCAATACAGGATACATGGGAGACACGGTTGTGATCCCTGAGTTGGGAAGATCCTCTAGGAGGAAATAGCAACCCACTCCAGTATTCTTGCCTGGAAAATCCCATAAACAGAGGAGATTGGCAGGCTATAGTCTAAAGGGTTGCAAATGTCTGAGTATGAGTCCCTGAGTCCTAATAGTGTTTGATTAGCAGTGTCTTCAATGGCCATGAGAGGCTAGAATTATGGCATACATGTCAGATTCTGCTTGTCTATTGGAATGTATGTGGTTTGAATCATAGGAACAGAAGTTCTGGTTCCCCTAGGCCGCTTAGGGAGGTGTCTGTGCATCGATGGTCACATTTGGTGGTTGGACACATTTCAAGATATGCAGTTTTTCTTTATGTGAGCCAAGCTGGTTTATGCTGGGACTAAACTAGCATCATGGAAAAGAAATGCAAAAAAGCAAAATGGCTGTCTGAGGAGGCCTTACAAATAGCTGTGAAAAGAAGAGAAGTGAAAATTAAAGGAGAAAAGGAAAGATATAAGCATCTGAATGCAGAGTTCCAAAGAATAGCAAGGAGAGATAAGAAAGCCTTCCTCAGTGATCAATGCAAAGAAATAGAGGAAAACAACAGAATGGGAAAGACTAGAGATCTCTTCAAGAAAATTAGAGATACCAAGGGAATATTTCATGCAAACACGGGCTTGATAAAGGACAGAAATGGTCTGGACCTAACAGAAGCAGAAGATATTAAGAAGAGGTGGCAAGAATACACAGAAGAACTGTACAAAAAAGATCTTCACTACCCAGATAATCATGATGGTGTAATCACTAACCTAGAGCCAGGCATCCTGGAATGTGAAGTCAAGTAGGCCTTAGAAAGCATCACTACGAACAAAGCTAGCGGAGGTGATGGAATTCCAGTTGAGCTATTTCAAATCCTGAAAGATGATGTTGAAAAAGTGCTGCACTCTATGCCAGCAAATTTGGAAAACTCAGCAGTGGCCACAAGACTGGAAAAGGCCAGTTTTCATTCCAGTTCTAAAGAAAGGCAATGCCAAAGAATGCTCAAACTACCACTCAATTACACTCATCTCACACGCTAGTAAAGTAATGCTCAAAATTCTTCAAGCCAGATTTCACCAGTACGTGAACCGTGAACTTTCTGATGTTCAAGCTGGTTTTAGAAAAGGCAGAGGAACCAGGGATGAAATTGCGAACATCTGCTGGATCATGGAAAAAGCAAGAGAGTTCCAGAAAAACAACTATTTCTGCTTTATTGACTATGNGTTTGGCTCCATGAGATTTAACGCCCAAGACCCAAGGTTAAGATGTGCTGGGTGCCCCCTAAGGGGCTGGCCCTCCAAGACCGAGTTCAGGAAGGTTTACCCCAGCTTGTCAAAAGTGTCACCACCCCATGCCTCTTGCAAACGTAAAGCAAACAGCTGTTAACCAGACTCTGACATTCTTTCAATTCTGAACAAAATAAAAAGCACTTGGAAAGGGTTTGACATTTGACATGAAAGTAAACAAACTCAAGCCTCCCTTTAGTCCAGAGTGACAGATGAGAGCACATGGGCTTGCGATCTGTCTGCACAGGACGGCTCCCACGCCGGCCAAGGCTGGCTTCCCGAGAGGGACGGCTTGACCAGTGGATGTAAACAAGAAAGGCCGTGTCCGTGCGTCCCCGTTCTTAGAAGGAGTCGCCTCGATTGGTCGGGGTGGTGTCTCTGCTGGAGAACTCTGTGCGTCCTTTGGGTGGCGTGTCTGCCTGCCAGGATGGAGTCGGCTCGGTAAGCCACAGCCTGCGCTTCTGTTCTGTTGACGTGAGCCTTTTTAGACTCCCCATTACAACACAGGCGGTTCTGTCACCTCGGAACCACCTACTGAGTCACTTACTGGGGCCTGAGACACTTCCCAGTTCTCAGCGACAAGAAGGCAGCTCAGAGCCGAAGCTGGCAGCGTCCGCAGGCAGCACACAGGTGCCACCTCCTCCCACGAAGCCATCCCTCCCCTGCCTTTGGACGTGGCTTCTTCCAGGAGATAGGAGATGGGCTCTGAGGTGGGCTTTTTTTTGTTTTGTTCTCCTGGAATGAGTAACACATCTTCAAGAATACATCTTCTCTCTCAAGGAAAAAGTCCTCAACAGATATGTAAAAAGAGACATTTGAAAAAGATTTTTAACCACTTATAAATATCTTCTAATTCCAATAAGGATGTGATATTTTGAGGACAGATACAAAGCATAAAAATACATAAGAAAATAAAATTTAATACCATACTCATTAATTTGGGCTTGCCATTACATATTATCAAGCAGCCTTTTTTTGTACAATACAGGAAGACTCGCAAACTTTGGAAATATACTACATTCAGCAACAAGGCAGACTGCTGTTGGAGGGTTATCTATCTACACGACCTTGGATGTAGCAAGTGCAAACTTCCACCTAACAGATCCTTCTAACACGTGCAGTGCACCCATCTTGACAGTTCAGACATCCTTTTTCTCTCTCTGAGGCCCTACTGCCTCTTCCCATACTGAAAACATCTCATGAACAGTTGACTCGGCCAAACTTCCCCCGGCCTCTGTCACTGACAGAACTTTCCTTGATTGCTGTCACGTCCTATTACACGTTCTCTTGCCTGTTTATGTCTCAAATCTAATGCTTTTGTTTCTCTTTCCTTTGTTATTTGGTATAGCTGTTTATGAAAGTGCTTCCTATAATACCCAGCTAGGATGTCTTAGAAAAAAAGAGTTTGTGTCTTCCAGACACAAGCAAATACATCTATACGTACAGAAATCTGAGCTACCAGGAGGCCCTTTGCACTAACGTGGTTAGAATAGTGATAGAGAAGCGCATTAGTCCTTTTTCACCCCATGCACAATGCAGCTGAGCAACTTTGCTACAATAGCAGGAAGGCACTTGGGTAAAACATTCAGATAACCGAGGAAAGGCCAAATTCCCTCATGTGCAAAAAAAAAAAAAAGGCTCCCAGCCAGGTCAAGTGAGAATAAATTGCTCACCAAATGCGCGAGCCCCTTCCCCATGAAGTCAGCATTGCTGGAGAGTTCTTTGGGTAAAGCTGCTTAGATAAGGAGCTCTGTATCAATGAGGAAGAATTTTGCATCCCAGAAAGGTTGCATCCTGCAATGTTGGTCAGCTTCTTACTGACACTCTGTTTGTTGAAAAGAATTTTGCTAAACTCTGCTTGGGGTGGGTGGAAAAGTCCCCCTACTTGGGGGAAAAGAAATGCTAGGTCCTCACGGAAAGGGTGCAGACAGGTGGCTGCAAAGACACTCTGTTCTTTCTCTGGAGCCCCGCACACAGCAGGCCCGGGTCCCCAGGTCCTAAGTTCTGGTCCAGCTGTCAAAAGGTTTTCTCTCTCTGGGGAGACTTGACAACCAAGCCAGAACTTAAAAAACCCACGGGGAACCCTTAACTGCCACTTGTCTCAGAGTGATTATCAGCTCTAAGGCAGAAGGCCTCAGCAAAGCCTTTCGAAGACTGCTAGGAATATTTACACTCCTTGCTGACTGGGGAGAAGCAATTAACATCTGAAAAGGAATCCCTGGCTTGTCCTGGGGTCTCTGCAATTAGTGTAAACAAACATCTGTGTGATTAAAAACTCACCTGCCAAGAACTTGGAGGGTTTTATTTGTTTGCAAAAATCGCCCTGGGGAGACAGACACTGTCAGGGGCGCTCCCAGAGATTAAACAGGGCGGGGGATAAACTGCACACCCCTGCTGAGCGGTCAGAGCCAAGTGCATCCAAACTAAGGGTCGTGCAGGTGGTGGGTTTGCTTCTATGTAGGTCACTTTTGTGCTGGATGAAGCAGCTAATGTAGATGGGTCTTTGGGGGTGGGGGAGGGGGTGGATTTCAATGGGTCCAGGCAAAGGTAACCAGCGAACTCTGGAGCCAAATCCTGAGCTTGTGTGTCCCACTTTGAGTCTAGGCCGGACAGGGGATTCAGCCTTCCTCCTGGAGGAACCCACCCACTGCAACGCTTGGACCTGCCAGTGACCACATTTCACTTAACAAAGATACCTGCATGGTGGTTTTTGGGGGGCAGTGGGGGGGGAATGCTTCAGCCCTTCTGCCATTCCTTCCCAAAATTCAATGCCCATGCTGAAGATTCTTCTTAACTACATTACGGAAAAGCACTGTTGGAGAAGAGTAAGTGAGAAGAGCAGAGAGTTGTGACGCTTGTCTGGCCGCAGTGGATGGTGCTCAGCCTGCAGCTGGGGTGACGCCCACCAGTCCCACGCAGGGGGGAAAGGCNTTCTTAACTACATTACGGAAAAGCACTGTTGGAGAAGAGTAAGTGAGAAGAGCAGAGAGTTGTGACGCTTGTCTGGCCGCAGTGGATGGTGCTCAGCCTGCAGCTGGGGTGACGCCCACCAGTCCCACGCAGGGGGGAAAGGCAGCTGGCCGAGAAGGCCCCCCCTCCAGCCAGCTTTCTGAAAGCAGAGAAGGTGGGAGGGAAGCAGACACATGTCATAACTTAAGGCCAAGAAGTTTTAACAGGTGAACCTGTATAAGCCAGATCGGGTTTGTTTCTTTTTGCTTCAGAAGCAGAAAATCTAAAAGCCAAGCTTGAGCTGTGGCCCCTCCACGGTGAGGCCCATGCGACCACTAGGCGAGTATGGGCCGGCTTCTCTGTTTCTCTCCAGCCTGTCAGCTAGGTCACGGTCCTTTGGTTGCTCTGTTGGAGAACCTCCTTTCCTTCAAAACGTACAAGAGTCGTATTGGTGACCCAAGAAAGTGAAGGCGAGGGCTCGGGTTCAGTTGCCACGCCCTCATCTTCTGTTCCAGCGGGTGGTCTTGATCAGAACGTATCTGTGGTCAGCAGGCACTTAAGGCTTGGATGGGACACCGTCAGAGTCAACGGACATGCTCTTTGGGATTTAGAGCAAGACCCGGGATGCAGAGAGAGGAGGTGAGCTAGGGAATGAAGGTTAGCTTTCAGCCGGTACTTGGCCCTGCCCGCAGCCCGGGGCAGGGTGGATGCTAGGGCGGAGGGCGAGGGGGCCTGGGAGGCTCCGGGGTCAGCGATGTGGACGGTGTCGTTCGTGCTAATGGCTTCTACGTTTGATTTCGGGCAGGAGGTCCTGAAAACTCCTTCCTGATAATTTCATTGACTACAAAAGAAAGAGAAGGGGAAGTGAGATGGCAGGAAGAACACAAATGTGTTCGGCTTTCTAGAACCTAATTCAAACGGCTGCTTTTTAAAACAGGGTTTTGTGCTTTGCGATAATACATTCGACAACTTTTAACATAGGAAATGCCTTCCCACATTGTGACCCCCCCCACCCCCTGAAATGATGCTATTTTGTGGTATGGGTTTGTTAGTGAAAATTGCCCAAATGGTAACTTTTAAAAGTTGTGGTAGCAGAAATGGGAGCTGGGTCACAGGGCATGATTTACGGAACACACTCTCCTTTCTATTGAATGCACCGAGGTGCTCTACTTATACTAAACTGTGTTACTAGGACATCCAAAAAACACCCACTCTGACCAAAACACAGCTTGACCCACAGAACCTACAGCTCTCAGGAGGGCCTTTAAAAGGAGAGAGGGCGGAGCCACCACAGAGAGGTCCATCTCTCCCAGCATGAGCAGGAATTCCACCCCTCACCCCTCCTCCCGGGCCACACTATGAGCCTTCTCAAGCACCAGCATCCTCCAGGGACCCTGGAAAGTTCCATTACCCCCTGCCCCAGGAGACTGGGGGGGATCAGCAGGGGACCAAGAAGGCAACGCCCCACATCGCCTTCTCACCGCTCTGCTCTCCCTGGTCTCCCCTTCTCACCGCTTCTCTGAGGCACCAGCTCCTAGAACCAGGACAGGAAGGTCTAGAATAGTGGCGATTACAAAAAGCCTCCCTTCAGTGTTCTCGGGGAAAGTTGCCATCACAGGCAGCCCCGACACCAGGCGGGGCAGTGCACCGCCTTAAAGTGTGTGCGCACTTGGTTACTGCAGCTGATGGTGTGGACTGGCCCCAGGGCAGACTCCCCGGATCCCATCAAAGGGAGACGGATCTCCCCCCTCGCAGTCCAGCACTAAATTTCTTCCCACAGGCTCCTCCTCCTTCATGTTCTTATCTCAGTCTTATCCTGAAACTGTAGAGACGGGAGATGAGTAGTGAGGGCTAAGTGTTCAGATGGGTCCAGAGTCCCTCTGTGGTCACGCCAGGCCCTCCTAGGTTCAGGGTGCTTTTCCCTGGAAAACCCCTGCCGGGATGAGTCTGCAATGCCCAGAACAAGGAGAGAGCAAACACACTCTGCTCTGTTGCTGGATGAGCTGGGTTTAACTCTCAGCTCCCTCACTAAATGGGCTGTGTGACCTCACCTCTCTGTACCTCAGTTTTCTCTCTGCAGTGAGACTCCTTATTGTGTGTACATTTCAAGACGGCGAGGATGCTGGGTTCTGATGTGCATGCAGGAGCCTCACATGCCGCCAGGTGCCCAGCACCGTGTAGCTGTAGCTGTGACGGGCAGTTGACTGCCCCCGGGCTACGTGCTGGATGGGAAACCCGTGCTCTGCATCAGTGGGCTCTGCCTCGTGGCAGAAGTGAATCGGCACCCTCCCTGTTCTTCAGATGTGTGCTGAGAGCAGGTTCAGAGAGAGGTCGAGAGTTCAGGGTCCAGAGCCTGGCCGTGGTGATGGAGCTGCTCTGCGTGTTGTATAAAGACATGCCCTTCTGTCTACAGTTGTTGAGGCGCTTAAATGAGATAACACAAAATTACCCCAGTCCCTAGCGTATAGCAGATGCTGGTGTGCAGTGTAGTATGTGCAGATGTCCTAAGAGAAAGTGACACAGTGTACAGGGTGACAACTGGTTCTCAAGTGCAGGAACGGACCCATTGGTAGGAACTCAGAGGATGACTCCATGCGTTCAGCTAACCAGCTCTAACCGGGCACTGACTGTACCAGCTGCCAGCTGACTCCCAGGAGCGGGCTGAAGAAGACCCCCCCGCCTTCCTGGCCTCTGGGAAGCTG
>SJYV01019426.1:0-14738 GCA_006410875.1 Neotragus pygmaeus
TAGGAAGTCAAGAAACACCTGGAGTAACAGGCAAATTTGGCCTTGGAATGCGGAATGAAGCAGGGCAAAGACTAATAGAGTTTTGCCAAGAACATGCATTGGTCATAGCGAACACCCTCTTCCAACAACACAAGAGAAGACTCTACACATGGACATCACCAGATGGTCAACACCAAAATCAGATTGATTATATTCTATGCAGCCAAAGATGGAGAAGCTCTATACTGTCAACAAAAACAAGACCAGGAGTGACTGTGGCTCAGATCATGAACTCCTTATTACCAAATTCAGATTCAAATTGAAGAAAGTAGGGAAAACCGCTAGACCATTCAGGTATGACCTAAATCAAATCCCTTATGATTATACAGTGGAAGTGAGAAATAGATTTAAGGGCTTAGATCTGATAGATAGAGTGCCTGATGAACTATGGAATGAGGTTCGTGACATTGTACAGGAGACAGGCATACACCCTTAGGAAACCAAAACTGAAAAAGACACATGTATCCCATTGTTCATTGCAGCTCTATTTACAATAGCTAGAACGGAAGCAACCTAGATGTCCATCGACAGACGAATGGATAAACATACATGAAATATTACTCAGCCATAAAAAGGAACACATTTGAGCCAGTCCTAATGAGGTGAATGATCCTAGAGCCTATGATATGGAGTGAAGTAAGTCAGAAAGAGAAAGATCAATATTGTATTCTAACGCATATATATGGAATCTAGAAAAATGATATTGAAAAATTTATTTACAGGGCATCAATGGAGAAACAGACAAAGAGAAGAGGCTTATGGACATGGGGAGAGGGGAGGAGAGGGTAAGATATATGGAAAGAGTAACGTGGAAACTTAATTACTATATGTAAAATAGATAACCAATGGGAATTTGCTATATGGCTCAGAAAACTCAAACAGGGGCTCTGTATCAACCTAGGGGGTAGGATGGGAAGGGAGATGGGACGGAGGTTCAAAAGGGGAGGGATATATATATATATATCTATGGTTGACTCATGTTGAGGTTTGACAGAAAACAAAATTCTATAACACTATTATCTTCAGTTAAAAAAATTATTTTTTAAGATATTCACTGTTGGTGGTAAAAATTATGCATTTTCCGTGTTAAATTTGGTGCAGAATTAGCCAGACAGGGGGAAACGTTTGGGAAGCTGTGCTCAGAGAATGGAGCACAGAGAATATCATTCCAAGCAGAGGACACTGCAGAAGTAAAGGCACACAGGAAAGAAACCAGACAGCTTGGGTAGAGACTATGTGACTAGTCTGACTGCTGCAGCATAACATGTGCAAATGAAAGTAAATCAAGATGGAGCAAGGGAAGTAAGCTTGGGACATATTCAGAGGTCATATTGGATGCAGCTGACAGCAAGCACACTACAGCCACCAAGCTATCAGAAGAGATACTGGTCTGGGATCAACCTGTGTGGACAAGCGTTACCCTTGAGATGCTTGATTATGGAAGAAAGCCCAGAAAGCTTGGAGGTGTGGCAAGGATGAATGGAACGAGATGGTGAGCTCAAGACGGGGAGCTGGACAGGGGCCTAGACAGTTTCATCTAGAGTAACCACGGTATGTATGCCAATGGGGAGATGTGGTCTGGAGTTTGTGGAAATTCTTTTCTAATTGTTTGGCTTTTCCCAGTGAAATATGAAGCCAGGCCATCAGCTAAGCCTGAGGATGGAGCAGAAGTAGCTGGAGATTTGTTGAGGGATGAGAAGGTCTCAAATAATCACATGGAAGGGAGAGTGAATCAGAAGGATGTGCAGGGTTGCTGGGGCGCACTAAAAACCCACTGAGGTTAATTACAATGAGACAGAAGTGAAACTCATCAGTATGATCCTGTGTTTTTCCTCTGTCAATGCTGAGCCCCCTGAGTGCTGGTATGCAGTAGGTAGAGTGTTGGATTTAGACAAAGTTGTGCTTTTTTCCAAGTAGATGTGAATGAGAAGTTAAGGCCTGATGTCATAGAAGTATCTATGCAGGGGGACCAGGTTCAATCTCCGGTCAAGGAATTAGGTCCCACATGCCACAATTAAGAGTTCACATGCAGCAACTAACCCAGCATATCCAAATAAATAATTTTTAAAAGATTGGATAGAGCAAGTCTCACCCTATCTCTTAAATCAATTTTGCATACAGGCCCCTGACATCTTGCTCCTCCTCTTCACAGCTAAATCTCTTGAAACTGTTGTTTACACCAACTGGCTTCATTTTTTTTTTTTTGCATCCCACTGAGTTTTCACCTTACTTCTTTGGACATCTCTTCCAGTCTTCTTTGTGAATTTGTTTCCTCGTGTTCATCTCTGATTCCCTTCTGACGCTTCCCATTATCCCTGGGCTCTCTCACCTCCTTCCACAGTTTTCATGCCATATGCTTACAGAGCACTTCCAAATCTGTGTCTTCATTTCTTATCTCTCTTTGAGCTCTGAGCAGCCTCTCCCACTCCTTCTGTGACTAACCATTCAGATGTTATTTGCACATCACAAGCTCAAATGTCCTAAATGATTTATTATCTTTTTCCTAACATACAGATCTTAGAGCGAGTGTTCCTCTCCACCTCAGTGGTTCTAGTCAGAAACCTGAAGAAGTGAAGTGAAAGGTGCTCAGTCATGTCTGATTCTTTACGACCTCATAGACTGTAGCCCACCATGCTTCTCTGCCCATAGAATTATCCAGACAAGAATACTGGAGTGGGTTGCCATTTCCTTCTCCAAGGGATTTTTCTGACCCAAGGATTGAGCCTTGGTCTCCTGCATTGCAGGCAGACTCTTTACCATCTGACCCACTACACTCAATTCCCCCTTTCCTATATAGACTATTAATCAATCAGCAAGCAATCATCAATTCTACCTTCTTGATATTTTTCTGAATTTCCAAAATTACTGGCAATGGATATTTAATCAGAAAGCTCTTAATTAAAGAAATATTTTTAATGTCAAGTTGACACTGGTGCTCAGATCACCTCCACACTCTTGGGAAACTTACCACAGACATTTGGCAAAATTGGGGTTTTTTTCTCTACAAACAGCCTGACAGTTCTTGGCTTCTGCAAAAAGAGACTGAGGGCAGAGCTATGAATATTTAATCTGTTTCTCATTGAATTAACCAAAAAAACAGAAATGGAAACCCCACCCACTGACCAGCCCTGGTTGCATAAGTCAACATTCTCACATTTTATGGTTGGGGCGACAGGAGAAAATGCAAAGAAAAATTATGGGGCTTTTATCTTACTGTGTCAGAGCCATTCATGGGCTCGTGGGCTGACTGTGTACCTTTCCATTTAGAGCTGCTGCACATCATGACTTCTAAAAGGAAAATAGCTGGACTGATTTCTTGGGAAATGCTGGATGGCTAGGGCATATCAAAGGGAGTTTGGAATGGTTTATGTGGTTTGAAAATTTGGGGGGGCCAAACTGCCTTCCTGTTGCTTTTGGAAACTGCAGTCCAGAATTGGAAAGCAGGTAAACAACAGACACTCCCTCACCATTTGCTTTGTTTCCCGTTTGTACTTAGCTAATTATTTTATGCTAACAAGAGAGCATGTTTTTCCACAGTCTTTTTTCTTTTAAGGTTGGCTGAAGTCATGGGACACTTGGAAGATGAAATCAGGTCACTTTCCATTTACAAGTTTACACACAAACGGAGCCAGTTTTCTTCTGCTGTGCAAACCAATGAATGAGCTTTCTCATCTGCTTCCCTGCTCTCTCTGTTCCATGGTACCTAAAAGGGATGGAATTGATCTGGGATGTGATTAGCCATTACCCAAGGCTAGCAGTACTGAAAATTCAAAGCAGTAGTTGTTGCTCAGTCACTAAGTTGTGTCCAACTCTTTGTGACCCCATGAACTGCAGCATGCCAGGCTTCTTTGTCCTTCACTGTCTCCCGGAGTTTGCTCAAACTCATGTCCATTGAGTTGATGATGCCATCCAACTGTCTCAATTTCTGTCACCCTCTTCTTCTGCGCTCAATCTTTCGCAGCATTAAGGTCTTTTCCAGTGAGTTGGCTCTTCACATCAGGTGACCAAAGTATTGGAGATTCAGCTTCAGCTTCAGCATCAACCCTTCCAGTGAATATTCAGGGTTGTTTTTCTTTAGGATTACTGGTGTGCTCTCCTTGTGGTCCAAAGGACTCTCAAGAGTCTTCTCCAGAACCACAGTTCATTGGAAGCATAAATTCTTTGGTGCTTAGCCTTCTTTATGGTTCAGCTCTCACATGTGTAAGTGACTAATGGAAAAACTAGCTTTGACTATACAGGCCTTTGTCAGCAAAGTGATATCTCTGCTTTTTGATACACTGTCTAGTTTTCTCATAGCTTTTCCTACAAGAAGCATCTTTTAATTTCATGGCTGCAGTCACCTTCTGCAGTAATTTTGGAACCCCCTAAAATAAAATCTGCTACTGTTTACATTTTCTCCCCATCAATTTGCAATGAAGTGATGGAACTAGATACCATGATCTTAGTATTTTGAATATTGAGTTTTAAGCCAGCTGTCACTTTCTGCCATTAGAGTGGTATCATCTGCATATCTGAGGCTGTTGATATTTTTCCCACCAATCATTTTTTATTTTATTTTTTATTTTATTTTATTTTTACTTTATTTTACTTTACAATACTCTATTGGCTTTGCCATACATCGACATGAATCCCCCACAGGTGTACACGAGCTCCCAATCCTGAATCCTCCTCCCACCTCCCACCCTGAATCCAGCTTGTGAGTCATCCAGCCCGGCATTTGACATGATGTATTCTGCATATAAGTTAAATAAGCAGAGTGACAATATACAGCCTTGATGTACTCCTTTCCTGGTTTTGAACAAATCCACAGTTCCATGGCTGGTTCTAACTGTTGCTTCTTGACCTGCATACAGATTTCTCAGGCAGCAGTTCAGGTGGACTGGTATTCCCATCTCTTGAAGAATTTTCCACAGTCTGTTGTGATCCACACAGTCAAAGGCTTTAGTGTAGTCAGTGAAGCACAAATAGATGTTTTCTTGGAATTCCCTTGCTTTTTCTATTACCCAGTGGATGTTGGCAAATTGATCTCTGGTTCCTCTGTCTTCTCTAAATCCAGCTTTTACATCTGGAAGTTCTTGGTTCACATACTATTGAAGCCTAGCTTGAAGGATTTTGAGCATTACCTTGCTGGTATGTGAAATGAGGGCAAATAGGAAAAGGAGTACGTCAAGGCTGTATATTGTCACCCTGCTTATTTAGCTTATATGCAGAGTACATCATGAGAAACGCTGGACTGGAAGAAACACAAGCTGGAATCAAGATTGCCAGGAGAAATATCAATAACCTCAGTTATGCAGATGACACCACCCTTANAGTTCTTCAGATGGAGCCGTGAAAGTCTTTCACTTAGCTGGAGAGACGTGAGAACATATCAACACTCTTCTCTCCTGGGTGAGTGGGAAGAAACTCAAACTGCAGCTCTGTCTGACGAAATCTCTTAAATCCTTTTCCATTTTCATTCTCTCTCTCCCTTTCTTCTTTTTGTATTTTTCAAAGTAACTCAGGTGGACTCATGACTTAGGATACTACTTTTCTTAATTTTTTGGTGAGGACAGATTCCGCATATGGCAAACTGCCCCACACTCAGTTTGGCATCTGAAATAGATCGTACTGGTACATCAGTACAAATCAAGGCAAGAGAAATCTCCCTATATTTTAGCAGTAACCGTCTTCACTTTCAAATAAACGTGAAATGGAAATAAGCAAAGTAAGTAATTCTAATGATTTTATTTGTCTTCCCAGCTGACTCAGTGGTAAAGAAACCATCTGCCAAGTAGCGGGCTCAATCCCTGGGTTGGGAAGATCCCCTGGAGAAGGAAATGGAAACTCATGCCAGTATTCTTGCCTGGAAAATTCCATGGACAGAGGAGCCTGGTGGACTATAGTCCATGGGGTCATAAAGAGTTAGACATTACTTACCGACTTAACAGCAACAACAGATGATTTTATTGATCGCGATCTCAGAACTTAGGAGAGAAAGAACATAATAAATGTTTCCTTACAAAAGGAGGGGAAGAAGAGATGCAGATAAGTCTCTGGTGCATGCATATCTCAGTGCTCTGCTCTCTTCCTTTAGAGTCTGTCAACTTTGACCTTGATTTTGTTCTTAGTCCCAGTGGTCACATCTACTCTGCTTACATGTATAACTCTCCCTTGAGTAACTAAGTATCTGACCTTGGTTGTCTCTCTGACTTCACATTTGCTATAAAAACTAGATTTGGGATGGGCTCACACTCTCTTGATAATGAACCCTGATCTACTTTATTTTCATTAATTTATCAAACAGTTACTGAGAACCTGCCATAAGTCAAGCATTAAGTAGGCACTGAGAATGAAAAGCTTAAATGATAGTCTTCATGTGTGAACACAGATAACTGATATAACAGACAGACACTAAGTATTTTGTGAGGATCATCTTACTTACTATTAAAACTAACCCTGCAAGTAAATATAATTATTATCATTTCTATTTTATATATCAGAAAATAAAACATAAGAAGGCTAAATAAATTCCCTGGGCTCCCATAGGCATAAGCTGGAGCTGATAGTCTAGTTCTTGACCAATAAGCTACACAGTTTTTGCCTATTGAATAACTGCAGTCTGTTTTTGGCATAGAGCTAGGGAATTGACTGTAGGGCTGGTACTGGAGCTGGTGATTATAATGAAGCACCTAATGAAAATTATGCAGATGCCTTATTGTGTGGTGGTACAGAGCNCTACACAGTTTTTGCCTATTGAATAACTGCAGTCTGTTTTTGGCATAGAGCTAGGGAATTGACTGTAGGGCTGGTACTGGAGCTGGTGATTATAATGAAGCACCTAATGAAAATTATGCAGATGCCTTATTGTGTGGTGGTACAGAGCACTTTCTTCAATTTCAGTCTGAATTTGGCAATAAGGAGTTCATGATCTGAGCCACAGTCAGCTCCTGGTCTTGTTTTTGTTGACTGTATAGCGCTTCTCCATTGGCTGCAAAGACTATAATCAATCTGATTTCCGTATTGACCTTCTGGTGATATGTAGAGCCATCTCTTGTGTTGTTGGAAGAGGGTATTTGCTAAAACCAGTGCATTCTCTTGGCAAAACTGTTAGCCTTTGCCTTGTTTCATTTGGTACTCCAGGCCAAACTTACCTGTTACTCCAGGTATCTCTTGACATCCTATTTTTGCATTCCAGTCCCCTATGATGAAAAGGACATATTTTTGTGTGTGTGTCAATTCTAGAAGGCCTTAGGATCTTCACTGAACCATTCAACTTCAATTTCTTCAGTATTAGTGATTGGGGCATAGACTTGGATTACTGTGATATTCAATGGTTTGCCTTGGAAACAAACAGAGATCATTCTGTCATTTTGGAGACTGCACCCAAATACTGCATTTTGGACTCTTTTGTTGACTGTGATGGCTATTTCATTTCTTCTAAGGGATTCTTGCCCATAGTAGTAGACATAATGGTCATTTGAATTAAATTTTCCCATTCCTGTCCATCTTAGTTCACTGATTTCTAAAATACTGATGCTCACTCTTGCCATCTCCTGTTTGACCACTTCCAATTTACCTTGATTCATAGACTTAACATTCCAGGTTCCTATGCAATATTGTTCTTTACAGCATCAGACTTTACTTTTACCACCAGACACATTCATAACTGAACATCACTTTTGCTTTGGCTCAGCATCTGAATTCATTCTGGAGCTATTTCTCCATTCTTCTTCAGTAGCATATTGGGCATCTACAGACCGGGGGAATTCGTCATAAACATTTTATGGGGACATAGATCAGTACACATCAATCATGTTGAGTTGGTTGGATATATTCTGGAGTATCTGCAAGTTGTTAAGCCACTGAGCAGCAGAATAAGATCACAGTGTATGTTTCAGGAAGATGATCTAGAGTAAGAATGATTGAAGAATGATTATGACAAGTGATGTGGAAAGATATGAACTATGGATAGAGGAGAGTTGACGACAGATGAGATGCCATGGATTTGGAGTAAGGCAATGATAGTGGGCTTCCCTGGTGGCTCAGCAGTAAAGAATCCACCTGCCAAAGCATGAGCTGTGGGTTCCTTCCCTGGATGAGGAAAATTCCCTGGAGAAGGAAATGGGAACCACTCCAGTATTCTTGCCTGGAAAGTCCCTCAGGCAGAGGAGCATGGGGGGCTACAGTCCATGGAGTCGCAAAAAAGCCAGATATGACTTAGTTACTAAACAACAACAACTGGTGGTGGGATCCTAGAGAAAAGCAAAAATCAAAGATTCATGAAAACTGAAGAAACAACAAATCTGGGAAACTACTTAGATAGGAGGGGTGAAAAGTGCTAAAATGCCTCTGAAGTTTTGATCCTCTGTAATATAAAGCTCAACATTCAGAAAATGAAGATCACGGCATCCGGTCCCATCACTTCATGGGAAATAGATGGGGAAATGGTGGAAACAGTGTCAGACTTTATTTTTTTGGGCTCCAAAATCACTGCAGATGGTGACTGTAGCCATGAAATTAAAAGACGCTTACTCCTTGGAAAGAAAGTTATGACTAACCTAGATAGTATATTCAAAAGCAGAGACATTACTTTGCCGACTAAGGTCCGTCTAGTCAANTGACAATATACAGCCTTGACGTACTCCTTTTCCTATTTGGAACCAGTCTGTTGTTCCACGTCTAGTTCTCACTGTTGCTTCCTAACCTGCATATAGGTTTCTCAGGAGGCAGGCCAGTTGGTCTGGCATTCCCATCTCTTTCAGAATTTTCCACAATTTATTGTGATCCACACAGTCAAAGATTTTGGCATAGTCAGTAAACAGAAATAGATGTTTTTCTGGAACTCTTTTGCTTTTTCCATGATCCAGTGAATGTTGGCAATTTGATCTCTGGTTCCTCTGCCTTTTCTAAAACAAGCTTGAACATCTGGAATTTCACAGTTCATATACTGATGAAGTCTGGTTTGGAGAATTTTGAGCATTACTTTATTAGCATGTGAGATGAGTGCAGTTGTGCAATAGTTTGAGCATTCTATGGCATTGCCTTTCTTTGGGATTGGAATGAAAACTGACCTTTTCCAGTCCTGTGGCCACTGCTGAGTTTTCGAAATTTGCTGGCATATTGAGTGTAGCACTTTCACAGCATCATCTTTCAGGATTTGAAATNGCCTGGCGTGCTGCGATTCATGGAGTTGCAAAGAGTCGGACATGACTGAGCAACTGAACTGAACTGAACTGTGCAGTAGTTTGAACATTCTTTGGCATTGCTCTTCTTTGGGATTGGAATGAAACTGATCTTTTCCAGTTCTGTGGCCATTGCTGAGTTTTCCAAATTTGCTGGCATAGTGAGTGCAACATTTTAACAACACTAGCTTTTAGGATTTGAAATAACTCAGTAAGAATTCCATCACTTACACTTTGTTTGTAGTAAAGCTTCCTAAGGCCCATTTGACTTCACACTCCAGGATGTCTGGCTCTGGGTGAGTGACTGCACCATCATAGTTATCAAGTCATTTTTTGCACAATTGTTTTGTGTAGTTTTGCCACCACTTCCTAATCTCTTCTGCTTCTGTTAGGTCCTTGCTGTCTCTGTTCTTTATTGTGCCCATCTTTGCATGAAATGTTCCCTTGGTATCTCCAGTTTTATTGAAGAAATATCTAGTCTTTCCCATTCTATTATTTTCCTCTATTTCTTTGCATTTATCACTTAAGAAGTCTTTCTCATTTCTCCTTGCTATTCTCTGGAATTCTGCATTCAATTTGGTATATCTTTCCCTTTCTCCTTTACCTTTTGCTTCTCTTCTTTTCTCAGCTATTTGTAAGGGCTCCTCAGACAACCATTATGCCTCTTGCATTTATTTTTCTTTGGAATGGTTTTCATCACTGTTTCCTGTACAATGTTAACAACCTCCATACATAATTTTCAGGCATTCTGTGTATCAGATCTAAACCCTTGAATCTACTATGTCACTTGCACTGTATAATCATAAGGGGTTTGATTTAGGTCATTCCTGAATGGCCTAGTGGTTTTCCCCACTTTCTTCAATTTAAGTGTGAATTTTGCAGTCAGGAATTCATGATCTGAACCATAGTCAGTGCCAGGTCTTGTTTTTGTTGACTGTATAGAGCTTCTCTGTTTTAGGCTGAAAAGAATATAATCAATCTGATTTCAATACTATCTGGTGATGTCCATCTGTAGAGTCTTCTCTTGTGTTGTTGGAAGAGGATCTTTGCTATGACCAGTGCATTCTCTTGGCAAAACTCTGTTAGCCTTTGCCCCGCTTCATTCTGTACTCCAAGGCCAAACTTGCCTGTTACTCCAGGTATCTCTTGACTTCCTACTTTTGCATTCCAGTCCCCTATGATGAAAAGGACATCTTTTTATGATGTCAGTTATGGAACCTGCTGACGAATCTCTCACTGCATTCCACATCCCCGTCAGGAGAGCTTTGGGCTGTTACCGTCTTCCATTCCTCTCAATGTGCACTTCTCTTCTATCTGCAATTTTTGTCCAAAAATTTGCTCTCTTGTCATCATCTCTGCTATTCTTTTTGCTCTTATGGATTACCACATCTTTATATTCCTTTACTATGCTGTTTTGTGGTCTGGGGAAGGAGAGAAGGTAAATCACAAGTGTCAGTCACTAATTTTTAACCAGATCTCTAAATTCCTTCAAGGCAGAACTGGGTTTATTAATTTCTGTCCCAACTACTTATCATAATGAAGAGTTGGCATTTTCAGTCATGCTTAAGAAAAAAAGGGAAAAAGATGGAATGAATGTCTCCAAGAGTTGTTTTGCTATGCTCATGCCTACAACAAGATATAAGCTATACTGAAAAGTTTAAACAGATAGTGGTTATAGAGCAGATAATGATACTAGAAAATGGGGCAAACATACTTTGGGATCTACAGAAAAGCCAAAATGCATTTTCCTAAGTGGTGTTTTCAGAGATTTGATACCTGTCTTGACTCATATGTATTATTCAAGTTTCCAAGAAAAGTTTTCCTATTGCCCAGGTGTGCAGCTTCCCATGTGGTGCTAGTGGTAAAAAACCCACTTGCCAATTCAGGAGACATAAGAGACACAGGTTCGATCCCTGGGTCAGGAAGATCCCCTGGAGGACGGCATGGCACTCCACTCCAGTATTCTTGCCTGGAGAATCCCATGGCGAGAGGATCCTGGTGGGCTACAGTCCATAGGGTCATACTGAGTCAGGCACAGCTGAAGTGACTTAGCACGCATGCATAGGGCATATTTACATACAAGTCTTGGCCCCTTCACTGCCCTTTCTCTCCTACCACCATTAACCCTGACCATAGCTGCATCCCCTCTGATTGTTCCCTGAGGGTCAGGGTGCCAGCACTCCTGAACTCCTAGCTCAGACAGTTGAGTAGGAGAAGAGGTGGGTGGTTCAGTCATTTATTTTTGCATGCCTGACTTCAACCATGCCCTCCTCAGGCCCTGACTTCCCTGGTGGCTCAGATGGTAAAACGTCTGCCTACAATGCGGGAGACCCAGGTTCAATCCCTGGGTTGGAAAAATCTCCTGAAGAAGGAAATGGCAACCCACTCCAGTATTCTTGCCTGGAAAATCCCACGGATGGAGGAGCCTGGTAAACTACAGTCCGTGGGGTCGCAAAGAGTTGGATACAACTGAGCGATTTCACCTTCACCTTCACCTTCACCTTCTCCTCACCAAATGGGAGCTTTCAGCTCTTAGAGGAGACGTGCGGCCCCTTTTGTTCCTTTCAAGCTGCAAAGATACCTTTCCCCAGATCAAAAGATTAAGGTTCCTTCCAGAATTCCATACCAGCTGGTTCTGAGCATTTTAAACGTGCCTGAAAAAAGCATCTGCTCTTTCTGTGTTGCTTCTATCTTCCCTTTACATTAAACACCTATTCATTTATGTCTGCTAAGGCTGAGAAGTGGAGAATTTCTAGTTCGTAAATATTAAAGCAGAACCCTCTGTCATGCACTTAACTACGTCCCCAATTATAAAGCTTGCAATGCCTGTTTTTGACCAGCTGCCAGCTTGCTGTGCCCAGTGTTGACTGGAACTATCTTTCTCAGGGTAGAACATGACATTCACACAAAAACTTGGCTTATATATTTTGATAAACTTAAATCCTTGAGAGGCTTTCTGGAACTGCTGTTTTGAAACTTACTAATGCCCCAATTAAAGAGACTTTCAGTTTTCTCTGAGTTTTACAGCTCAGCCTGGTGTAATCTGGATTGGGATAGTGCCAAGAGAGGAGGTCAAAAAAAGTGCAGATTCATACATAATGTATGTAGGATTTTAATAAGCATCCTTTCATACAACAGCTTCTCTTCATGGCTTCCCATAAAACTTCGCAAGCCACCGGCACTATGACTATTATTTTTTAAAACAGTAACAGAAGGAAATGTTCAACCTCTTGCAATCTAAGTTGCTCCAAGAATTTCAATGTCTTTTATACAGATGCCTCACAACAAAAATCTGTACTCTATGGTAGTAATCCTCATCAAAATTAGATAACTCAAGCTCTATGAAGCTATACAGGCTTGAGAAATTTCAACACTCATTTCCCACTGACAAAGTGATGGTAAATTAAATTAAGGCCTAATGAGAAAGGGGGGTTGAGCAACTACCTACTAACACTAGAGATGAAATAGATAAGAGGATATAATTTAAACAAAATAGACTAGGAAAAGCATTTTTTTTGAAGTTGATTTTGTCCTATTTTTATTTCATAGGATAAGGGCATATCAGATTTGAATGAGACCTTAGAGAATACATAAGATACTCAACAAAAATCTCTGCTGAGTGGTAAGGCACATGGGATTGATTGTCTACCCAAGAACCATCCCCAAGCATCTTTCTCTTTCAATAACCCTTGGGAATACATCTCAGCATTAACAGAAGTCACATCGAGCCTTGATAGACCAACACATCATTTAGAGCTTATGGACTGAGAGCTGAATACAGTCCTGGATGAGATTCTAAGTTGTCTCTCTTCGAGTAGTGACTGAATGCATTTCGTAGATATGGTTACCATCCACTTACTGGATAACCTCCAGGGAAAGGGAACTCAAAATAGTCTTTTCCATTCTTGGCTAAGTCTGAATGTTAGGAAATATTTCCTATATAAGAAGCTGAGGACTAGCCATAAATCTTTTAGTTGCAAGTCATAACTCTTAACTCAAATTATTTTGGTTTTTAAGAGTGGACTAATTGAAGAGTCCCCCAGCGTTGTTCAGGCTTAGCTGGATCCAGAGGTTCCAAAGCCCTGGGAAACTTGATTGAACTGTCTCCCACTCATCTGTGTGTCAGTAACTGTAGTTGTGAGCTTAGAGGATCCTGGTCCATCAGTTTTAAGTCAAACATCTATCTCTTGGGACCAAGGGCTGGGGGAAGAGGAATCAGTCCCTCTTGAACCACATAGGTTGAACAGAATCCCCATAAATCAAGATAAACAGAATTACCCAAAAGAAGGAGTGAAGAATGATACTGCATAGACAAAACCTCATTCTTGGTGCACAGATCATTTCACATATACCCCTCTCCCCACATGATGTCAATTGCTCCATATACAACAGGAAAGACAGGGCATTCTTCTGCCAAGAGATATATTCAGTTACCCCTAAGTCCTGCACCTAGTTGTAAACTGAAGTTGTCCAACTGACAAGCATTCTTCTAGGTCAGGGCCAGATGTAGGATTTATAATACATTTACTAAGTGATATATTAAAGCAGTCTCCCTCAAAAAAAAGAACATGCAGTATGAAGGGGGAAAGAAAATATTTGCAATTCAAATTCCCAGTTGGAAAAGGAGAGAAATTAAGACAATATCAAAGATTACTAGATCACAACAGATCTCACACAGGTGGACAGAATTAGCAAGGAGTCCCTGCTTGCAGTGCAGTATGACAGCTGGATGGCCGTCCTTGCTGACTCCAGGTTCTGCTCCAAGGGCCCAGTGTCACATGATTCCTCTTTGGAGAATGGCCCTGTACCTGTTAAATCTAACTGCATTGGCTCTGGATGCAGATTTGGAATTTTAGGGGATTTTTAGGGTTGAGAAGTTGTAGGATTAGGGTTTCTCTGGCAGTACAATTCCCTTAAAAACTCAATCAGCAACTGGCCAGCTTGTTAATAAACACAACCATATATCTTACTGGATCTTGGTCTCTTTATATGTACCCTGTTTCACAGTTTCTGTGTCTTAGGAATATGCCTAGCTCTTTATCATCCTTCTTGTTCTCAAAAAACTGCTCTTATTTTAATTATGCCTCAGTTCAGTTCAGTTCAGTTCAGTCGTTCAGTCGTGTCTGACTCTTTGCGACCCCATGAATCCCAGCACGCCAGCCCTCCCTGTCCATCACCAACTCCTGGAGTTCACTCAAACTCATTTCCATCGAGTCCGTGATGCCATCCAGCCATCTCATCCTCGGTCGTTCCCTTCTCCTCCTGCCCCCAATCCCTCCCAGCATCAGAGTCTTTTCCAATGAGCCAACTCTTCGCATGAGGTGGCCAAAGTACTGGAGTTTCAGCTTTAGCATCATTCCTTCCAATGAACACCCAGGATTGATCTCCTTCAGGATGGACTGGTTGGATCTCCTTGCAGTCCAAGGGACTCTCAAGAGTCTTCTCCAGCACCACAGTTCAAATGCATCAATTCTTCGATGCTCAGCTTTCTTCACAGTCCAACTGTAACATCCATACATGACCACAGGAAAAACC
>SJYV01019427.1:0-22044 GCA_006410875.1 Neotragus pygmaeus
AAGGGCTGGGCAATTAGACCATAGTTGGGTATCCAGATTCTACAATATCCAGTTAGTCCCAGGAAAGCTTACAATTGTTTTCGAGTCGTGGGGGATGGCAACTAGAGGATTCCTTGTACCCAATCAGAGGACAGCCTCCTGGACCTGTGTGTAATCTGAACTCCTAGGTAAATGACCTTTGTCTCGACCATCTGCACCTTAGCACGGGAGACTTCATATCCCCTTTCTGCCAAGAAGTTTAGAACCTGAATTGCGTGTTGTTGGGCACTTTTCTCATCTGGAGAGCAGATTAGTAGGTCATCTACATATTGTAATATTTTTCCATTAGGTCCCAAGTCCGGATATAGGAGATCCCAGCTAAGGGCCTGTCCAAACAGGTGGGGGCTATCTCTGAACCCCTGAGGTAACACTGTCCAAGTCATCTATTGGTGTTTTTCTCCTGGGGCCTCTCACTCAAAGGTAAAAAGATATTGGGATTCTTTAGCCAGTGATATGCAAAAAATGCATCTTTGAGATCCAAGACTGTAAACCACTTGGCACTGGGTGGGATTTCTCTGAAGATTACATAGGGATTGCGTACCGTGGGATGGAGAGGGACTACAGCTTCATTTATGATCTAGAGATCTTGAACCATTCACCAGGTTCCATCTTTTTTCTTTACTGAGAGGATTGGGGTGTTACATGATGAACTGGTGGGGACCAATAGCCCACAAGCAAGGAATTTATTTATTAAAGGCTGTAGTCCCTCCGGAGCCTCTCTTTTGAGAGGGTATTGTTTCCAGTTAGGAAACCGAGTGGGATCTCGGAGGACAATGATGACCGGTTCGGCTTGGTAGGCTCGTCCAGGAATCCCCTGGTCCCACATCTGGGGGTTAACTTTGTCTTCCCATGGTTTTTGGTCCCTCTCTATTGAAGGTGTACTGGGTTCCTCAGTAGTAACCAGGATCTGTAGGGCTCTAGGGGCTGAAAAACTTCCCATCACAAGGGTGGTCCCCAGTTTAGTGAGTATATCTCTTCCCAATAAGGGAGCAGGACACTTAGGGACCACCAGAAACTGGTGGGAAAATATTTGTCCATCCCAGCAACAAAGAAGTGCTCAGGTGAATCTTTTAGTAGTTGCTTTTCCTGTAGCACCCAAAATGGTACCTGTTTGAGAAGAGAAGGCTCCAGAGTAGGAGATCAAGACAGAGTATGTAGCCCCTGTATTAACCAAGAAATTCTCAGACCTACCTGCCACATCCAGTTGCACCCTTGGCTCCAGCCCCATGATGGTTATCTGTGACAGGCGGGCTGGCTGAAGTGGGCCACTTCAGTCCTCTTGAACCATCGTGAGGGTAGGTTTGGCGCTTGACCTTGAGGCTCTTGGGTCCCGAGGGCAGAGTGCCGCCCAATGTCCCAGTTGATGGCATTTGTGGCAAGCCGTTCTAGGAGACTTGTCACGGTTTGGACACTCTTTGGCCCAATGCCCCGCCTGTCTACAGATCAAGCATCTGTCTCGTGCCTTGTCCTTCAAGGACTCGGAGTTTGCCTTAGGGCTTCTCTGGAGGGCGGCCAGCATCTGGCATGCCTTGTCTCTTTCTTTCTCTCCCTCTCCTGGGCCTTGGCCTCCTTCTCCTGTTCTCTGTTATAAAAGCTATTGGTGGCTGTCTGGACCATCTCATCTAAAGAGGCAGCGGCGTAAACTTTTGGAGTGCTTCTTTTAGCCTTTCCAGAAAGGCAATGGAGTTCTCATTGGGCTCCTGAGTTATTGCTGTTTCCATGGGTGGACTTCCTCAGGGGGTGAGTCTTTCTGAAGCTTATCCTACCCAGAACTGTTGCAACCTGAGAGCCAGGCATCCCCGGGTCAGGGTGCAGATCCCGAGGCAGGCTGAGGCGTGACAACTTCCTAGAGATCGAATACCCGGGCAGGCTGAGGCATGACGGCCTCCCGAGAATTGGGTCCCTGGGCAGGTCGAGACGTGACGACCTCCTGGGACCCCTGGGACTAGCGGATCCCCGAGCAGGTTGAGGCATGACAACCTTTCGAGGACCTGATCCCTAGGCAGGTCAAGGCGTGATGACCTCCTGGGACCCCCAGACTGGAGTTTGGGGGTCCCCAAGGCCTCCAGCGTGACCAGTGCTGGGTAGAATTAAGGGGTTTGTAACTCATTGCTAGTATGACCACCGTGGATGGGAATAGATATGATGTAAGCTCTTCCTACCTAGTACTGTTGCAACCTGAGAGCCAGGCGTCCCTGGGTCAGGGTGCAGATCCCCAGGCAGGCTGAGGCGTGACAGCTTCCTAGAGATCAAATCCCCTGGCAGGCCGAGGCATGACGGCCTCCGGAGAACTGGGTCCCTGGGCAGGTCGAGGCATGACTACTTCCTGGGACCCCTGGGACTACCAGATCCCAGAGCAGGTTGAGGCGTGACAACCTTTTGAGGACCTGCTCCCTAGGCAGGTCAAGGCATGATGACCTCCTGGGATCCCTGGACTGGAGTTGGATGTCCCCAAGGTCTCCAGTGTGACCAGTACTAGGTAGGATTAGGGGTTGGGTATTATAGAGTATTTGCCTCNATGATGGCCTCCGGAGAACTGGGTCCCTGGGCAGGTCGAGGTGTGACTACTTCCTGGGACCCCTGGGACTACCAGATCCCCGAGCAGGTTGAGGCGTGACAACCTTTTGAGGACCTGCTCCCTAGGCAGGTCAAGGCATGATTACCTTCTGGAATCCCCGGACTGGAGTTGGGTGTCCCCAAGGTCTCCAGTGTGACCAGTACTAGGTAGGATTAGGGGTTGGGTATTATAGAGTATTTGCCTCCCAAGGCCAGCTATTTTCTGGTTGTGTCTCCAGAAGATTGTAGAGGCAACCTTGTGGGTCTGGATGGGGCTCAGGCAAAGAGCATGAAACAGGAGGGAAGGGGGCAGAGCACAACTTTTGAAAGAATGACATAGCACAAGGGTTTAATGTAAACCAATTAAAACCAACTGGGTCCAAGATGAAAAGTAAAATTCAAGCACTTCATCCCCAATCTATATGTCAACAGACACACCCAGTGGTGGCAGGACAGCTCCAAGGCATGGTCAAAAGAGGGAGGAATGGGAGGTTTCCCAATAGTAGGGATGATCCTTCCACTCATTAGCATATGAATTCCACCCCCTCACAAAACCTAGCCAGGCCTAATTCCATGGCCCCAGCCCTTGCCAATGGTTCACACCCTGAAGAGAGGCTTGGATCCTAATAAATCCACCTCTTATCACTTTGTCTCTCAATGAATTTTTGCAATGAGACATCATGGCCTGAGTTTCATTAGCTTTGGCCGAGCTTGAGTCCCGGGAGAGAGTTGAAGGACAGGAGGAAAAAGCAGTGGGAAAAATGTGCCAAGGAGTCCCCTTCATAGCCCGCTGGAAAAGTTGCTAAATATCTGGTCAATGCTCACAATTTCATTGGTCTGATCCTTGGCACAGAGAAGAGAAAGGATAGAAGAACCCCCACCGGCTTGTGTAACAGCTACTGGGGCTCAGCAGATAGCGCCTTTGGAACATGATGAGGAGTAGCCTTTCTAGAGTCCCTCAGTTGTGCGCCCCTGCTGCCAATCTGTTCTCGGGAGGTTCGAGGAAACGAGAAACAAGAGATTGTAAGGGAATTAAGATTTCGTTGGGCATGTCCCTCCAGCGAAGACCTCTTACCTTAACCAGAGGTCTTCTGGGATCTGAGACTGGGCTGCGTGACCTTTCTGCTGAGTTTGCTTTTCGCTGTCCCGGTTTCCAGCATGATGGGCCTTCCCCTGCACTGGGTGTCTTTGCTTTTCACTTCTAGCGTGGGAGATTCGCTGAGTTGAGATCCTGCTATGCTTGGCCTCTTCTGCGCAGAGGTTCTTTCATCCGAGTTACATCCGAGTCACAGCACCATAGGTGTCACATGAGTGTATGTTCCTTGGTTCTTTGTCTCATCACAACAAAGATGTGGAGTGATGGACATTAAAACCCTCGGCGCATCACAGCTCTCAGGTCTTGGACAAACCGTGTTATAGCTCTTAGGCAAATCAGTGTTACAGCTCTACTTTATTTAGAAGATAGCAGGAGAATCCATCCTTGAAGTATGAGGGCATGCCAACCCAAAGACTTGAAGAGAAGAGAGTGGAGGAACGCGTGGGGGTGAGGGGGAAGAGAGAGAGAGAGAGGAAGAAAGAAAGAGAGAGAGCACTTTGGCTCTTCCTTTCATATGTTTTTGCCTCCACCTGGGCCTGCCCTATGCAAATTGGGCTTAGCCAGGAGTGCTGTTTATTCTACCTGAAGTCTTCACTCTGGTCCTCGGACCTTCCTTTGACCTTCCTTGTTTTCTTAGCCACTGCCATTTTAGACTTCATTTCCCTATTCTACCTACCTAACAATATTTTATCATTTTATAACAAGGATGGAACAGAAGAATATGGATTTAGAGTTCCAATCTCTTCTGGAAGTAGAGACATCTAGAGAAACACAAGACACTGAAATACAGAAAAGGAACTTTCTTCTTACTGTGATTCTGGATTCCAAGTAGCAGGTAGCAACAACTTTTCAACTGTGATTTATATGCTCAAAGACACAAGTGTGAGTTTTATAGTATGCCTGCTCCTATTTGATAATGCTGAATTCCCAGGGATGGGCACCATAGATACACATCTCTCTCACTAAAATAAGCCTATGCAGATAAAACATGAGGGAAAGAACATTTCATATGTGGGTGACTGTTAACCAGCTCAAAGTTTTAAAGTATATTAAACTTTGAATTTTGGCATTTTAATATTAAGAAACAATTACTTGTATATGCCTTAAACAGTGCCAACTAGACTATTGAAGAGTTCTGAGCTATCTATTTCATTTGTGCACAAATGACAGATCTGTGTAGGCAAATGGGAAAAAAAATGCTACAAAGGTTGAAACGTCTTAAGCATTGGGAACCTATAGTTTTACTTAATTTTATGGACAACTGCTAAGCAGTGATATCTTATGGTGAAAGGTGTCTGATTTGTGATCTCTGAAGAAGAAGATTTAGCTTCAGAACCAGGTACCAGGCTTGATCACTCAAGAGCTTTCCTGTAGCAGAGTTTTATTAAAGTGAAAAAGGGACAGATAAAGCTTCTGACACAGACATCAGAAGGGGGGTGGAGAGTGCCCCCCTCACTAATTTTAGCAAGGGAGCTATATACTTTTTAAATTGATTATTACAATAAATAAAAGGAATGTCTCAAGGTTGTAAAGATCTCACTAGACCCACTCTCACAATTTACATTTTAAAATGACAAGATTAGAACTAATAATAGAAAGATCTTACCAGACCCACTCCCATAATATACATTTTAAGATAACAGGATTAGTCAGAAGGTTTTCAAGAAGGAAAAACTGTCCTCAAGCCAGATACTTTCTTGTTATATGATACTTAGCATAGAGTTTAAGCTGAGTTGTTTTGTTGTGTAATCATCAGCTCTGGAATTAAAGAAAAAAATCTTTTATGTGACTAAGACCAAGGAATGTAGAAAAAAGAACAGTGTTTGTCCTTTCCTTTTCTTTGAGAATTCCAGACCCCTATCTCCTTGAGAGCCCCAGACCCCTTTCTCCTCCTCAGGGACCCTGGATTTCTAATCAACCTGCTTTGGAATTGAATCTTCCAGTGGGTAAATGCAGAACCACACTGACTAAGAAAGGAATCCACCAGGGAATATGTCCATTTAAAACTCTTCTGAGAATCTTGGTTTCCACTGACAAATCCCATGGGACACCTGATCTCTATAAAATACAGCCCGAAAACTACTGTGCTAGAGCAAAGAAGGTGAAGTTGCTCAGTTGTGTCTGACTCTTTGCGACCCCGTGGACTGTAGCCTACCAGGCTCCTCCATCCATGGGATTCTCCAGGCAACAATACTGGAGTAGGTTGCCATTTCCTCCTCCAGGGGATCTTCCCAACCCAGGGATTGAACCCAGGTCTCCCGCATTGGAGGCAGACACTTTAACCTCTGAGCCACCAGGGAAGCCCAGAGGAAAGAAGGACAGGGTTTCTAAACATAGAGATGCTTGGGTTGAAATCCATGATCAATCACGTTCTAACCACATTCTCATTTAGATTTATGAGCTTTTACTTTTTTATCTGCATAGTGGGAAAAAATAACCCTTTTTGTTAGGTCAATGAGGGAATTCAAAATGATCTTCATGTGGTATAAAATTATTTTGAAAGATTTCTATCTATTTTCNACGTTCTAACCACATTCTCATTTAGATTTATGAGCTTTTACTTTTTTATCTGCATAGTGGGAAAAAATAACCCTTTTTGTTAGGTCAATGAGGGAATTCAAAATGATCTTCATGTGGTATAAAATTATTTTGAAAGATTTCTATCTATTTTCTTCTCTGTGTTGTTCCACTCTCTGCTTTCACACAGACTTTTTCTTTTTAGGTCTTTGTAATATTTACAGGGCAGAAAGCACAAGTTGTTCAAAGTTAGTAATGTTGCTTCCTACTTTTTAAAAAAAAAAAAAAAAAAAAAAGAAGAAGAAAGAAAAAGAAAATATTTCTGCTGTGCTGAAGTTGGGGAAGGAAACAGTTATCTAGACCAGAGAAATATGGGAAGAGAAATTCCCAGGGGGTGGGAGGAGAAAGTTAGTAGGAAGGACCCCAATGAGGTATAGCAATACCTTTAAATCATCCTGATCTGAGAATCTGTGCTGTTTCAAAGAGTCTTATAACTGTGCTTTGCTGAACCTAAGGAATCGTGAACTATGAGACAGAGATGTCATAATAGAAAAATGGGTGGTGAGAGAACCTTTAGCAGAAAGACTTCCTAACCCTTTGGATATGCATCAGAACCTGAGATCTTGGTCAAACTTGAGGTGGAAAGGAATTCCAGTTATAACTCTTACTGAGAATTTAGTCAACTACCTATGCTAGGCTCAAATGATTTAAATTGGATAAGATAAAATAAAGAAATACAATATGTCTGGTTCAGCTAAGCTTATAAACTGAGATTGGTAATCAATATATACTTAAAACTCTTAGCTCAATGTCAGATTCATGCTGCTGCTGCTGCGTCACGTCAGTTGTGTCCAACTCTGTGCGACCCCAGAGATGGCAGCCCACCAGGCTCCCCCGTCCCTGGGATTCTCCAGGTAAGAACACTGGAGTGGGTTGCCATTTCATTCTCCATCAGTTTGGAATTCAGTTCAGTTCAGTCACTCAGTCGCGTCCGACTCTTTGCGACCCCATGAATCGCAGCACGCCAGGCCTCCCTGTCCATCACCAACTCCCGGAGTTCACTCAGACTTGCGTCCATCGAGTCAGTGATGCCATCCAGCCATCTCATCCTCGGTTGTCCCCTTCTTCTCCTGCCCCCAATCCCTCCCAGTGTCAAAGTCTTTTCCAATGAGTCAACTCTTCTCATGAGGTGGCCAAAGTACTGGAGTTTCAGCTCTAGCATAGGTGGCATTAAAAATGCTCATCAATTTAATCAAGGTTGTAAAATGTTGACACTAAGACAAAAGTTATTTCACTATAATTCTTAACACATATTTTGAACAAAACTGTGATCAATAAATACAATAAAATTAATAATGTTGCTAAAGAAACATGCCTATTTACCTACCAATTTTTCAATTATGGCAGACGTTTATATCAAATATAAAGCCTTGTACATTTACATCCTTCACATTTTTTCAATGAATAGACAGATGCTGGATAGTTGAAAGGTTTTGTTCATTTATTTTAAAAATGCTTGCTGATCATGTACCATGTACCAAGCACTATACCAGGCGTTAAAAACCACAATATTGGAGAAGACAATTTGTAGCTGGCCTTCATGAAACCTACATTTCAATGGAAGAATTAATTAGTGAGGAATCTGTTCAGCTACTAGTAGCAGGGGCTTGACTAAATTCACAAGGGCTTGTTACTGCACACAAAAGCAAAAGATTTAGGTAAACCAGAACTCACTTATATGGCTCTTTTACGCCATCTGCTTCTCCAGAGCACATGACTTCTGTCCTCAAAATCACCTTACAATTCCTCATTGCTCTTTGATCTCCAGCTAGCATGTCCATATTCCAGGGATATCAAAACAGTAGAAGAACAATAAGCTAAGCTAAGCTAAGTCACTTCAGTTGTGTCCGACTCTGTGCGACCCCATAGACGGCAGCCCACCAGGCTCACCGTCCCTGGGATTCTCCAGGCAAGAACACTGGAATGGGTTGCCATTTCCTTCTCCAATGCATGCAAGTGAAAAGTGAAAGGGAAGTCGCTCAGTCGTATCCAACTCTTAGCGACCCCATGGACTGCAGCCTACCAGGCTCCTTCATTCATAGGATTTTCCAGGCAAGAGTACTGGAGTGGGGTGCTATTGCCTTCTCCGAGAAGAACAATAAGGTCTCACTTTTGTGCAGAATCAGTTTTTTTGTTGTTTGTNATGGCTGGATGGCATCACCGACTCAATGGGCATGAGTTTGGGTAAACTCCAGGAGTTGATGATGGACAGGGAGGCCTGGTGTTGTGCAGTCCATGGGGTCGCAAAGAGTCGGACACAACTGAGCAACTGAACTGATTTTCCCTAAGCATCCTATTTAAGTCCTTAACTGTCCCTTCCCCAGCAATTCTTGTCCTTTCCCCTCACCCCTCTTTTATTTTTCTCCATATCATTTATATCTGGAGCTAGTGAAGGACAGGGAAACCTGGTGCGCTGCAGTCCATGGGGTTGCAAAGAGTTGAACAAGACTGGGCGAGTGAACAAGTTATCAGAGTGAGGCACGAGGAAGTGCTGCCCCCTTGCGGACACACCGCAGAACAACTTGACAACCACGCAGCTTAATCTGCAACAAGGCAGGGGTGCACAGTCGTGTCCACCTCTTTGTGATCCTCGTGGACTAGAGTCTGCCAGGCCTCTCTCTTTAGAATTTTCCAGGCAGGAATACTGGAGAAGGTTGCCATTTCTTCCTCCAGGGTCCCTTTCCTGACCCCAGGGATAGAACCCACGTCTCCCACACATCTCCCGCATTTCCAGCATTGCAGGTGGATTCTTCACTGAGCCACCAGGACAGTCCACTGCAGTTGAAGGGCACTTCATATTCACAAAGCCTGCAGGCTGTAAAGGACACCTGCCCTCAAGAAATGTCAAAAGGCAGGGAATCAATAAAGAATTCAAAAGAGGGCAGACGGGACTTTCCTTGTGGTCCAGAGGTTAGGAATTCGCCTTCCAGTGCACTGGACACCTGGTCGATCCCTGGTCTGGGAACTAAGATCCCACATTTCCATGGAGCTACTAAGCCTACTCTAAGACCTGATATAGCTAAACAAATGAATAAATGTTTTAAAAAACAGAGCCGACTTTCAAGAATCCAATTGCAAGAGGGAAACTACACTCATGCTGTTTAATACAAAAGCACAGGATAACATGCACCACATTGCTAATTATTTAAGAAATGTAAGTGAAATTGACAACTGGGTGTCTTCTCCAACCAGACAGAAACGGCCACCTGCAAAAATCTACAAAAATCGATATGAGAGGGGCATGGAGAAAAGGAAGTCTTCCCTCCTGCGCCTGTGTGGGAATGTAAATAGCTGATAAGGTGCTATGGGAGCGCCATAGGAAAGGAAAACCAGAGCTACATTAAGATCGTGCAGTTCCACTTCTGGGCCTATTTGGATGAAACCATCATTTGAAAAGTCACGTGTACTCCAAGGAGCATTGCAGCACTATTTACAATACCAGGACAGGGAAATCACCAAAACGCCCAATGACACAGGAATGGAGAAAGGAGATATGGCCCATATTTACAATGCAATATTACTCATAGAAAAGAGTGAAATTATGCCATTTGCAGCAACAACGATGGACCTAGACATGATCATACAAAGTTAACTAAGAGAAAAAAAAATCATGTTACCATTTATGTGTGAATTTGAAAATCGGATAAAATTTAACTGATTTACAAGTAGGAACAGACTGACAGCCCTAGAAAACGAACTTATGATTATCCAGGGGCAAGGGGAGTGAGGAGCAATAAGTTAGAAGGTTGGCATTCACAGATACACACGTGTGTGTGTATGTATACATATACATATATCGACAGGGAAGCCTGGCAGTGCTGCAGTCCATGGAGTCACAAAGAGTCAGACATGACTGAGCGACTGAACTGAACTTATATGTATATTCACATATAAAATAAGACAGTTATCTGGAATCTGCTGTGAGCACAGGGAACTCAACACAACATTGGCCAATAAGCTGAACAGGAAAAGAATTCATAAAAGAACAGCTCTCTGTATATATAAAAATGTATCACCTTGCTGTACACTTAAAACATTGTAAATCAATTACACTCCAATATAAAGCCCAAATTTGTAAATAGAAATGGAAACAAGAAATACTGTATTCTGCTCAGGCCTCAATGTCCTGTGCTGGGTCATCTCCAGAAAGCCTGAGCGGGTTTGGGTTTCAAGCCTGAAGTGTCCTGGGGCACCGGGAGCAGTGGAGAACGTGCCACAAATGAGCGACACCTTCTGTGCCCCGCTAGCACCTCGAACCCTCTGGAGGAAACCACTATCTCAAGATGGCGGGGGCGGGGGGGCCTAAAGGTAAACCAAGCCAACTGCACCCAGGGGATGCTGGGCCTTCTGGCCTGGAAGAGGTCTGAAAAGTTACCTGGTCTCCACATCTCCTGGAACTGACGCTCCCATGGTCAGCCTCCTTCTTTAAGGTTGCTGCTGGTATTTAAACCAGCAGCCGAAGTATATAGCGGTTTGGGATTCCTTGCAGGGGGTTGGGAGAAAGGTGAGGGTAAAGAAATAATGGAATAGAAGCCCTTGGGTGTTTATGCTGGCACATTCCAGTCTCGTTTACAACTCAGGAACTGGACTTCGAAAGTTCCGCTTGCTTGAGTTCGAGTGGGGCATAAGGAAGTGCTGCTGCCTTGTAGACATTTCTCCTAATAATAACTTTACAACCACCAACGCTTAAGGGTCCTTCATATTCACAAAGCCTGTGGGGCTGTAACGGACAGCAGCCCTCAAGAAGTGTCAAAAGGCAGGGAATCGAAAAAGAATTCAAAAGAGGACAGACTTGGGACTTCCCTTGTGGTCCAGTGGGTAGGAATCCTCCTTCCAATGCATGGGAAACTGGTTCCATCCCTGGTCCAGGAACTAAGACCCAGCAGCTCCCAAAGCCACATTAAGACCCCACACAGCCAAATACATGAATAAAGAAACATTAAAAAATAAAATCAGGGCCAATTTTCAAGAATTCAATTTCAAGAGGGGAAACTGTACTCACACCCTTTAAAAAACAGCACAGAATACTATGTTCCATCCATGTGTCTAATTATTAAAGAAACGCACACAAAACTGACAAACATATCACCTGAACACTATCATACCAAGGGAACTTAGAGAAAGACAAATATCACGTGTTACTACTTAAAGTTGGAATTGAAAAACTGATATAAATTGAAATCATTTGCAAAACAGGAACAGACTCACAGACTTAGAAAACAAACTTAAGATTACTAAGTGGAAAAGTGAGGGTGGAGGAATAAATTAGAAGGCTGGCATTCACAGATACATATATATATGTATGTGTGTGTGTGTCTGTGTCTGTGTATATAGATATACACCTATCTGTCTATTTTAAAGATATTAGAATCATGTCTAGTTCCCTTCTTGTTGCTGCAAATCCTCCCCTGGGGACCTGTGTTGCCTGGTCCCCTCTAGAAGAAACTACAGTCTCCAGATGGGGGATGGGGGTGGGGGCCCTCCTAGAGCTGAACCAAGCTTAGTGCAACCAAATGTGCTCACCATCTCTTCACAATTAAGGAAATGCAACCCAAAGTACTGTGATGCAACTGCCGCCCTCTAACATACACATTATTCTACATATAATTTAGATAACCAACAAGGACCTACCTTGTAGCACAGGTCAGTATATTCAATATCTGCTGATAACGTATAATGGAAAAAGCTATCTATCTAGTTACCTTTATCTATTTTTAGTTCTGTATAGATAGAGCAATAACTTCTGTACAACTGAAAGCATGTCAATTCAGTATACTTCAATAAACAAAATTACCCACTGTGTGATTCACAGCATTCAATTCCACAAACCCTCCTCCAAATCATGGAACAATTTCTAATAAATAATTCTGTTCTTCTGTTCTTTTAATAATATGTCCTTTGGTTTCTCTGGTTTGCCAAGCCGTTGGCTTTTTAGATAAAAAGATATTACACACCTAAGAGACTAGTATTTTTTCAGTTGCTCAGTTGTGTCTGACTCTTTGCAACCGCATGAACTGAAGCAGGCTTCCCTGTTCTTCACCAACTCCCAGAGCTTGCTGAAACTCATGTCCATTGAGTCAGTGATGCCATCCAACCATCTCATCCTCTGTTGTCCCCTTTTCCACCCATCTTCAATTTTTCCCAGCATCAGGGTCTTTTCCAGTGAGTTGGCTCTTTGCATCAGGTGGCCAAAGCATTGGAGCTTCAGTTTCAGCACCAATAGTATAACGTAAACTAAACTTCTGTATGCACTCGGAAACAAATAAATACATGTGACTCCCTTTATTGTGATATTCATTTCATTGTGGTGGTCTAGAAGTGAACCCACACTGTCTCTGAGGTATGAGAATACTCATTTTGAAGAAATAATTATGCATTTTTCTGCAACCGTGAGTCGTCTTTTCACTCCCCCCCCCCACTTTCTTGATGATGTTCTTTGAAGCAAAAAAGGTTACAGTTTTGATAAAGTCCAATGTATTTACATTCTTTGGCATTGCCTTTCTTTGGGATTAGAAGGAAAATCGATCTTTTCCAGTCCTGTGGCCACTGATGAGTTTTCCAAATTTGCTGGCATATTGAGTGCAACACCTTAACAGCATCATCTTTTAGGATTTGAAATAGCTCAAATGGAATTCCATCGCCTCCACTAGCTTTGTTTGTAGTGATGCTTTCTAAGGCCCACTTGACTTCACATTCCAGGATATCTGACTCTAGGTGAGTGATCACACCATCATGGTTATCTGGGTCATGAAGATCTTTTCTGTATATTTTTCTTTATATTCTTGTATATTCTTTTCTGTATATTCTTCTGTGTATTCTTGCCACCTCTCCTTAGTATCTTCTGCTTCTGTTAGGTCCAAACAATTTCTGTCCTTTATTGTGCCCATCTTTGCATGAAATGTTGCCTTGGTGTCTCTAATTTTCTTGAAGAGATTGCTAGTCTCTCCCATTCTACTGTTTTCCTCTATTTCTTTGCATTGAAACCTTTCTTATCTCTCCTTGCTATTCTTTGGAACTCTGCATTCAAATGGGTATATCTTTCCTTTTCTCCTTTGCCTTTAGCTTCTCTTCTTTTCTCAGCTATTTGTAAGGCCTCCTCAGACAACCACTTTGCCTTTTTGCATTTCTTTTTCTTGGGGATAGTCTTGATCCCTGCCTCCTGTATAATGTCATGAACCTCTGTCCGTAGTTCTTCAGGCACTCTGTCTGTCAGATCTAATTCCTGGAATCTATTTGTCACTTCCACTGTATAATCATACAGGATTTGATTTAGGTCATACCCGAATGGTCTAGTGGTTTCCCCTACTCGCTTCAATTTAAGTCTGAATTTTGCAATAAGGAGTTCATGATCTGAGCCACAGTCAGCTCCCAGTCTTGTTTTTGCTGACTGTATACAGCTTCTCCATCTTTGGCTGCAAAGAATATAATCAATCTAATTTCGGTGTTGACCACCTGGTGATGTCCATGTGTAGAGTCTTCTCTTGTGTTGTTGGAAGAGGGTGTTTTCTATGACCAGAGCATTCTCTTGGCAAAACTCTATTAGCCTTTGCCCTGTTTCATTTTGTACTCCAAGGCCAACTTTGCCTATTACTCCAGGTATCTCTTGACTTCCTACTTCTGCATCCCAGTCCCATATCATGAAGAGGACATCATTTTTGGGTGATAGTTCTATAAGGTTTTGTAGGTCTTTATAGAACCATTCAACTTCAGCTTCTTCAGCATTACTGGTTGGGGCAGAGACTTGGATTACTGTGATATTGAATGGTTTCCCTTGGAAGCAAACAGAGATCACTCTGTCACTGTTGAGATTGCACCCAATAACTGCATTTCAGACTCTTTTGTGGACTATGATGGCTACTCCATTTCTTCTAAGGGATTCTTGATCACAATAGTAGATATAATGGTCATCTGAGTTAAATTTGCCCATTCCAGTCCATTTTAGTTCCCTGATTCCTAACATGTCGACATTCACGCTTGCCATCTCTTGTTTGATGACTTCCAATTTACCTTGCTTGATTCATGGACCTAACATTCCAGGTACCTATGCAATATTGTTCTCTGGACTTTACTCCCATCACTAGTCACATCCACAACTGGGTATTGTTTTTGCTTTGGCTCCGTCTATTCATTCTTTCTGGAGTTATTTCTCCCCTCTTCTCCAGTAGCATACTGGGCCCCTACCCACCTGGGGAGTTCACCTTTCAGTATCCTATCATTTTGCCTTTTCATACTGTTCATGGTGTTCTCAAGGCAAGAATACTGAAGTGGTTTGCCATTCCCTTCTCCAGTGGACCACATTCTGTCAGACCTTTCCACCATGACCCATCTGTGAACTTCCAGATGTTCAAGCTGGATTTAGAAAAGCCAGAGGAACCAAAGATCAAGTTGCTAACATCCATTCTGGATCATCAAAAAAGCAAGAGAGTTCCAGAAAAACATTTATTTCTGCTTTATTGACTACACCAAAGGCTTTGACTGTGTAGATCACAACAAACTGGAAAATTCTGAAAGAGATGGAATCCCAGACCACTTGACCTGCCTCCTGAGAAATCTGTATGTAGGTCAAGAAGAAACAGTTAGAACCAGACATGNTCACAAACTTCATTGTTGCCCAATATTTGAAAAGCCATTATTTTCTTCCCTTAAACCACTAAAAATTTGCTTAAGACTGAGGGTAAAACTAGTGCCTTTCACCCCTAATAAGTAAAAATTGAGTTATTTTTTTTGCAAACACAATTCTGTATATCACAAACACTGTAATATAGAAACTAAAGAGTTATAATAATCCATTGCATACACAATTGCTGTGTAAATGAGGCCACACGCAAAAATGGGTTTCTTTTTTAAAAAACGTTTTGTTAATGCCAAAAAAGTTTAGTGACCAAAAACACTTCATTCAGTAAGTCTGTAAACATTCTTCATGTTGAACATCTGTTTGGATTTTAGTACTCGAGCTTTGGTCCTCGGGCTTGAAATTTAAAATGAGATTATGTGGTCATTTGCAATTCAAATACAATTAATATTACTTACAGGGACAAAGTCTGAAATCATCTGAATTGAATGAATTAAACGTAATCTTTTACAAGTGGAAAGCAACAAAACCATAGAGAAAATTAGCTCAAATTTGAGCATAAATATTGTCTTTGCCTATAAATCATTACATCAAATTTCTTTTATGTATGCCTCCAAATGATTTATCAAACACAACCAAGACAATTCACTCAGGAGATGTTGGAAAAACACATAGACCCACAAATATTTTTCAGAAAAACTGTGTAATTAAATATGTTGAATTAGTAATTAATGGAGCTTCATAACTTTTCTTCAGGAATTTTTCAGCTAATTTGTCCTNAAGAGGGATTGAAAGCCCATCTCCCATTCCCCTGCTTATGCTCCCAGACTCCTCTCCCCAGAGTAAAATCCTTACTCCCCATGTGGCCTAAAACCACTGCTTTCTGCCTTCTGCCTCTTGGCCCCTTCCTCCAGCTACACTGGCCTCTGCTGTTTCTGAAGAAGTTGGGGCTCCAGGGCCTTTGCACTTGCTATTTGCTCTGCCCAAGTGTTCTCTCTGTTGCTGTCCCCAAGGCTGGCTCCTTTTCATCATTCACGGTGTGACCAGCTCCTCTTAGAAAAAGAAATCAGGAAATACTCTGTTTTAGAATCCCCAGAGCATTGAAATTCCTGAAAATACTTTGCTGAACAATTATGTTTCCCTGCCTAGACTGTATGTTTCATGACAATGGCACCCATCTGGAGCCTCACAGCCTAGATAGGAATTCCAGCTCAGATGTGTGGCATGGTGACTCTTTGAACCTCTGTCTCTTCCTCCATAAGAAAGGGAACATAGCAGAGTTCCAATAAGGATTAAATAAATAACTCTTAGAACATGAAGGGGACACTGAATAGAGACTATATATACAAGAGTTTGCAGGTTTGAGTGTTATGATAGCAATAATAATTTAATCCTTAGGTTCTAGCATAGAATTTAGCCTACACGAGACACAGTACATATTTATTGGGTGGATACACAGATGGGCTGCAGGGTTTTGAGCAGAGATGAAAAGTGACAAACCTTTTCTGAGTTCTAGATGTGTCTTGTAACAAAATAGAGAGCCTGGCTGGGAGCTGGAGCATAGTCCCTCAGCCTCCAAGCTCCCTACTTCAGAGCTCATTGCGTGCATGTGTGCTCAAGTGTCTGACTCTCTGGGTCCCCATGGACTCTACCTGCCAGGTTCCTCTGTCCATGGGATTTTCCAGGCAAGAATACTGGAGTGGGTTACCATGCCCTCCTCCAGGGGATCTACCCAACCCAGGGATCACACCCACATCTCTTATATCTCCTGCATTGGCAGGTGGATTCTTTACCACTAGTGCCACCTGGGAAGCCCCTTTTGGAGCTCAAATGTCAGATAAAACAAATGGGAGAGAAATGAGATAAGTAAACGTGGTCATGCCTGTCTTTGAGGAAGTGGAATCATTAAAACCAAGTTTCATTTTAATTAAAAAAAAATTTTTTTTAATTTATTTGTCTAGTTGTGGTATGTGGGATTTTGTTTCCAGACCAGGAGTAGAACCCGTGTCCCCTGCATTGAAATGCCTGGAATCTTAACCGCTGGACCACCAGGGAAATCCCTCAAGTAATCACTTAGTCATGTCTCTTTGCCTGACTATTTTCGATCCAATGGATTGTAGCCCACCAGGCCCCATTCCGTTCTCCAGAGGATCTTCCCAATCCAAGGACCACGCCTGGGACTCCCACATTGCAAGCAGAGTCTTTACCATCTGAGCCCCCAGGAAGTCCCCCAAGTTTCTTTTTAACTCAGTTCCAAGCAGCCCCAGGAGAGAGCACAGCCCTTGGCTCAAAGCCAGAACATTTCTATCTTCAAGTTTCTATCTGTTCCAACTCTTTTCCTTTTCTTTCTTTCTTTTTTACCTCGGTGAGCCTCCTGCCAACCNTTTGAACTGTGGTGTTGGAGAAGACTCTTGAGAGTCCTTGGACTGCAAGGAGATCCAACCAGTCCATCCTCGAGGAGATCGGTCCTGAATATTCATTGAAACTACTGATGTTCAAGCTGAAACTCCAATTCTTCGGCCAGCTGATGCGAAGGCCTGACTCATTGGAAAAGACCCTGCTGCTGGAAAAGATTGAAGACGGGTGGAAAAGGGGACAGCAGAGGATGAGATGGTTGGATGGCATCACCGACTCAATGGACATGAGTTTGAGCAAGCTCTGGGAGGTGGTGAAGAACAGGGAAGCCGGTGTGCTGCAGTCCGTGGGGTCGCAAAGAGTTGGGCACGACTGAATGACTGACCTGAATGGAACTGAATGTATTTACTGTTTTTCCTTTGTTTGCTTGTGCTTTTTGGTGTCATATCTAAGNAACAGGGAAGCCGGTGTGCTGCAGTCCGTGGGGTCGCAAAGAGTTGGGCACGACTGAATGACTGACCTGAATGGAACTGAATGTATTTACTGTTTTTCCTTTGTTTGCTTGTGCTTTTTGGTGTCATATCTAAGAATCCATTTCCAAATCCCAGATCATGAAGATTTACACTTGTGCTGTCTTTTAAGAATTATGCAGTTTGAATTCTTACATTTATGTCATCAATCCATCTTGTGTTAATTTTTGTATATGATGTGAAGTAAGAATCTCTGTCATCTGGGATTCTGATAGGGATTGTGTTGCATCTGTAGATGAATCTGAAGCACATTGCTGTCTTAATGATGTTAAGCTTTTTTGATTCATGAACCTTGGATCCTTCTACATTCATTTAGATCTTCTTTAATTTCCTTCAACGTTTTACAACTTTCAGAGTATAAGGTTTGTACTTCTTATGTTTATTCCTGTATGTTTTATTATTTTTTATGCAATTGCAAACAGAAATTCTAAATTTTATTTTTCAGATTGTTCGCTGCAAGTGTATAAAAATACAATTTTGTCTATTTATCATGTATCCTGCAACCCTGATGAAGTATTTGTTCCAACAGATTTTTATTAGATTCCTCAGGATTTTTTATATATCAGACCTTGTCATCTGCAAGTAAAGGTAGTTTTACTTCTTTCTTTCCAATCTGGATTTCTCATATTTATTTTCTTGCCTACTTGGCCCAACCCGAGCCTCCGATGCAATGCAGAATAGGAGTGGCAAGGGCAGTCATCCTTGTTTTGTTCCTCCTCTTAGCAGAGAAGCATCCAATCTTTCACTATTGCGTTTGATGGCAACGGTGGTTTCTTCACTGATGCCCTGGATCAGGTTGAGGAAGTTCTCTTCCATTCCTAGTTTATTTAGTTCTCTCAATCTTTCTGATGCTTCTCCTCCCAGCTCTAGGTAGTTCCCTTACATGCTGAATACTGGAGGGTGACTCTGCAGGTCTCTGGGTTCTCTCTCTTTGCAACTCTCTCTTCTCCGGTACTGGGTCCGACGTCTGTGGCAGCCTTGGTCTCCCGAGACTCTCAGCTCCATCTTTTCCACTCCAAGATCTCTCCACCTTAGCTCCTCCTCCCTGTGTGGAAATTTGAGGCAGTGAGCTGGGACAATCAGAGGGTTCACTTTGTTATTTCCATTTTCTCATGGATCACTGTCCTTTGCTACTTGATATCCAATATCTTTAAAGTTGTTCTTTCATATATTTGCATATTTTGCTTTTTTTTGGGGGGGGGGTNTGAGCTGGGACAATCAGAGGGTTCACTTTGTTATTTCCATTTTCTCATGGATCACTGTCCTTTGCTACTTGATATCCAATATCTTTAAAGTTGTTCTTTCATATATTTGCATATTTTGCTTTTTTTGGGGGGGGGTTGTTTTAAGCAAGAAGGTAAATCTAATCCTTGTTACCTTAACTTGGATGGAAATGGAAGTCTGTGGATTATCTTTTTTTTTCCCATTTAGCCACAGATTTTATTGTTTGAATATCTGCAACTATTTTTCTGTACACAAATTTTAATTTCTTACAAAATTCTATATTGCATATTGCTACATCACTCTCCATTTTATGCCACATTTCTGTCAACAACTATTTCCCCAAATCACAATCTGCCTGATTGTGTGTTGTTGTTGTTCAGTTGCTCAGTTGTGTCCGACTCTTTGTGACCCCCCTGGACTGTAGCCCGCCAGGCTCCTCTGTCCATGGGATTTCCCAAGCAAGAGTACTGGCGTGGGTTTCCATTCTCTTCTCCATATGCATTATCTTTTGATGACCCCAAATTTATCAAAATTGTCCTTTATTGTATGAGCTGTTTAAGAAAGTCTTCCTTACCTCAAAGGTCATAAGGATATCTAAGATTTTCTCCAAAAGTTGTGAAGATTTTCTTTTTACATTTAAGCCTTTAATCCATCTGTATTTGATATTTGCGTCTGGGGTGAAGTAAGGGATACTATTTTATGTTATGCCATGCAGCTTGTGGGGATCTTAGTTCCCCAATCACAGATTGAACCCAGGCCCCTGGCAGTGGAAGTGTGGAGTCCTAACTACTGGACCACCAGGGAATTCCCCAGGTCACTTTTAGAAGTAGCGCATTTTGTTCAGGCTTCCCTAGTGGCTCAGATGGTTAAAAAAAAAAAATCTGCCTGCTAGTGCAGGAGACCCAGGTTTGATTCCTGGCTCAGGAAGATCCTCTGTAGAAGGGCATGGCAACCCACTCCAGTATTCTTGCCTGGAGAATCCCATATCCCATGGACAGAGGAGCCTGGCAGACTACAGTCCATGGGGTCGCAAAAAGTTGGACATGACTGAGCAACTAACATTACTGTGTTTTATTTAACCTTGCTGTAACTTGATCAATACTGTATTGAATCTTTAGATAGAGTTAGAGGAGAAGCTGTGTCATTTTAATATAAAATATCGGCTCTTCCTGTGTTTATCCATCTTCCTATCAATACTCATGGGTTGTTTATAGATTTTTTTCCCTATTACAGTATGAACACACTCAATCATGTCTCTTTGACACACATATGCAAGTGTCTACATAGGGCATTTAGGGTGATTTTACCATAAAGCTAAGAAAGCTCATTTTTTATTCATAATGTTCCATTCCTTTTCTTAAAGAGAATTATTCCCCCCTTTTGAATAAGCCTCAGGTCCCCAAATACCTGGATTTGCCTCAAGCCATAGTTTAAGCATAGGCTGGACAGACCAACACAATACAGAAAATTCTAACCGAAGAAGGATTTGATGCAGGATTTGTTGAGTAAGAGGGTGTTGGAAGGCATTGGAGGGACCAAAGAGAGAAGGCGGGAGGTTTACACAGCAGTTGAGAGGCTGGTACTGCCCCTGGACTGCAGTGCTCACTTCTGCACAGAAGGGGCTGGAAGCCTGAAAGCTACACCCTCTGGACTGCTTTGCCAGCTGCGAGAAGCCTTTTTTCTCCCTGCTGCCAGTGACTCTTCTGGCAGCAGCAGCAGCAGAGGTGGGTGACCTTGGGCTTGTGCAGAGGGAGGAAGTTGCAGCAGCTGCCACAGTGCAGGCTCCTAGGGTTCTACAGCAGCAATGCTTTCAGTTGAGGCAGGAGGCAAATATGCCCCAACCTCAAGCAATTGGAGATTCATTCTCTATTGACCTCCTAAACTCCAAGATAAGAATAGCAGGGAGGAGGCCGGAGCCTGCATAGACCACATATTTCTCGTTTCCAAAGTCAGGAGACCTCCCCGACCACACATGCACAGAGAAGGCTCCTTGGAAGCCAAAGGGGAGTCATGTCAAGGGATGTTCTACCCATAGGCCTTTGCGGTAGAATTCATCTTGGCCAAGAGATGCATACGCACACCTGGGAGGATCGTGAGGTACATCAAATATGGACTGTGAACCAGGCAAGTCAGAATGATTGGCCAAAGGAAACCCGGAGGAAATACCACATAAAAATAACTCAAACTGCCACCAGGGTGCGATTCAGGAACTCTCCCTCTGAATCTGCCCATGCGTCTATCCACACGTACTGTACTCTTTTTCCTCCTAAGAAATATTTTACTTGCTTCACTGCTTTCTGTCTTTGTGGAAATTTTTCTCTGCAAACCTGAAGGGCCAGGGCCCTTGTGACTGACCACTGGCAAGCACCCTGTGTCTCCACCTTGTCCCCCTCTCTGCAGCACCTGCTCCACAGCGCCTCAGCCTGCTGCATCCTGCAGCCCCACCTCCCTCCTGGATGCTGCCAACCAGGGCTGCTAGAAAACAACACACAGACCTGCCCCAGCTTCTATTTANCAAGCACCCTGTGTCTCCACCTTGTCCCCCTCTCTGCAGCACCTGCTCCACAGCGCCTCAGCCTGCTGCATCCTGCAGCCCCACCTCCCTCCTGGATGCTGCCAACCAGGGCTGCTAGAAAACAACACACAGACCTGCCCCAGCTTCTATTTATACCATAGTTAACCCCTGCCGTCCTGTCTCAAAATTAATCAGTTGCCTCCTCCAAGTGCCTGACACCACCACCTTCTGTAACAAGAGTTTTTATAGCCCCAAGTTGTAGATGAACCTGCCAAGTCCATAGCCTGCAGGCAAAAGCTGAAAGCAGGCTGAGGTGATCTCCTGCACGTCCACAAGAGGGCAGCAGACACTGGTTAAAGCTGCCCACTAACTAGCCCTGCAAAGAGCAACACTTAGAACCAGACATGGAACAGCGGACTGGTTCCAAATTGGGGAAGAAGTACGTCAAAGCTGAATATTGTCACCCTGCTTATTTAACTTATATGAAGAGTACATCATGCAAAATGCCAGTCTGGATGAAGCACAAACTGGAATCAAGACTGCCGGGAGAAATATCAATAACCTCAGATATGCAGATGAC
>SJYV01019428.1:9541-29613 GCA_006410875.1 Neotragus pygmaeus
TTACTGGTTGGGGCATAGACTTGGATTGCTGTGAATGGTTTGCCTTGGAAACAAATAGAGATCATTCTGTCGTTTTTGAGACTGCATCCAAGTACTGCATTTTGGACTCTTTTGCTGACCATGATGGCTACTCCATTTCTTCTAAGGGATTCCTGCCCACAGTAGTCAATATAATGGTTATCTGAGTTAAATTCACCCATTCCAGTCCATTTTAATTCACTGATTCCTAGAATGTCGACGTTCACTCTTGCCATGTCCTGTTTGACCACTTCCTATTTGCTTTGAATCATGGACTTAACATTCCAGGTTCCTATGCAATATTGTCCAGTCACATCCACAACTGAGTGTTGTTTTTGCTTTGGCTCCATCTCTTCATTCTTTCTGGAGTTATTTCTCCACTGATCTCCAGTAGCATATTGGGCACCTACCAACCTGGGGAGTTCCTCTTTCAGTGTCCTATTATTTTGCCTTTTCATACTGTTCATGGGGTTCTCAAGGCAGGAATGCTGAAGTGGTTTGCCATTCCCTTCTCCAGTGGACCACATTCTATCAGACCTCTGCACACTTAGCAACTGAAAAACAGCAACATAGGTATAAGTACTTGGGGAAGTACCCTTAGACATGCCCTTGGATATGCTGCAGAGAACCAGGTTTTCTCAAGAGCACCTAGGACTCTATAGATAGTATTATTCTGGGAACATCTTGATGAATAGGAAAACATTTTCACATCTCTCAAACTTGAACTAATTAAAATGAACACGGTTGTGGCTGGGTAAAAGGCAAATGCAATTTTAAAATAGTGATTAGCAAAATTTATATTCCAGGGTAAAAAATGAATATAGTCAAGGAAATGAGGCTTATCAAGTCTCTCCGCTTGCCTCACAAATCTTCTATGAATTAATAATCACTGACATTTTTATGAAACAATGGCATTCTCAGCACCAGTCTGTGCTTTCTGTATGATGGCTGCCCTTATAAAGGTTTACCTCAAAGTGAGAGGAATTAAGGAGAAGTCTTCACATCACTCTTTGAACAATTACGAGGGAAGCAGCAGAAGGAAGTAAAGGTTCAACTTATCCTGCCCTGAAGAATTTTGGCAACTGACATAAAAATAATATGAGTACATTGAGAAGAGAATATAAATGCCAAATAATTACAGAGAATTCAAAGGGGGTGAATTTTCAGGGAAGACTCCAAACTAGAGAAACAGGCTCTGTGACAGTCATTACTTTGTACAAGTCTCTTATTAGATTAAGGTAACATAATTGGAATTTTCTACATGCACTGAGAGTGAAAAAGTGAAAGTATTAGTTGCTCAGCCATGTTTGACTGTTTGCGAACCCATGGACAGTACCCCGCCAGGCTCCCTCTCCATGGGATTCTTCAGGCAAGAATACTGGAGGGCCCCAAGAGATCTTCCTAACCTAGGGATCAAACTCGAGTCTCTGTTTGGTAGATGGATTCTTAACCACTGAACCATCAGGGAGGAAGCCCAGAGAGGCTGTTACTTTTTACTTTAAAGAGGAGGAACTGGAGGCATTGAGAACTTGAGTTACATACACAAGGATATATAGCTTGGAAGTCTCAGAACCAAACAAGGATGGCATGGTACTGAAAATCTAAACCACAATACTCTTTTTCTTTGTGATAGCACCTTCAACAGGAGAGATCACAAATCTCTAACAAGTTACAGTAAAGGAACAATCAGACCTTTGAACACTAGGACATTAAATGAGACTACTGGTTTTCAACAAGTAGCAGAAGAGACGTAGGCTTTGGAACCAGACAAATCTGAATTTTACCTGCTGACCTTGTACTAGGCATTTATTAGTTTTATCTGTCAAACTGAGTTTTAATTTGCCAGGCTATTGTAAGTATTGAAGATAATTAATGGATTCCATTTATCTTGGAAGGTATCTGAAACCAAGAATGCCCAGTAAGTGGTCATTCTAATGAGAGGGCTGTACAATTTTGTTTGTTGTAAGTAGCTTGAAACATTTATTTGAATATCTTTTAGAACAGTTATAACACCCTAAGCAAATATAAAACAAAACCTCTACTTTTGCCACCATTTTAACTGAAAGGAAAAACTATCTTTAAAATCTTCAGCAGCTTTGATAATTATTAAGATGTTAATTTAGTAGTTCTGAAGGACAGGTTGAATACAGTAATGAAACAGTCATTTGTAGGAGTCGGTCAAGTCCAGCAAAGACCTGAAGGTTTCTATTGGATTCCCAGAGAACGTACTGAACCCTGGCCAAGAAATAGAACTCGGGTCACAAGATGGGTGGGATCCTCAGGTTTTATCTTCTCTTCCTAGTAACCGTTAAACAAGAATGACTTACAGGAACAATACTGTAGCCAGGTCTAGAATCATTCTGGGACATCACCATGATCAATTTCATACTCAAATGACAAGCCGGGAAGAACATGTACAACGTAATTGGAATTTTCAAGGCAGAAAGCGGAGCAAGTTTGTCCTCCCTTTACTTTTGATCTTTGATTTCATCAGCAAAAGATGTTAAACATAGCCACTGAACTTTGAATTTTCGAATTCTGGATATAATCTCTTCCTTTATTTGCTTATGGTGATTGTAATTGAAACAGTTATGAAGAGTCCTAGCCCAGAGCACAAAGCTGTCTCTTCTCTGTCCTCTGTGGAGACTCATTGCCGCGTTGAGAATAGGGGGAGAAAAGCAAGCTCACAGTGCCCAAGGGAAGGAATTCTCAGCTCTTCATTCAGTTATCAAAGCTCAGGCAGAATGTTAAGGTAATTGGCCCAATTTAAAGCATATAATCTATTTTTCTTTATCTCCCAACCGTTTCCCAGTACCATTATGTTCTTAGTCAAGGTTTTCTGAGGAATAAAGCAATTATATTAATGATGTCAATCATTGCTGCCAGGCTGATCAATAAAAACAATGTTAACCTTACTAATTAATTGCTAGCAATCACATAACTAACTTGAAGAAACTATTAGTTGCACCAAACGGAATAAGGAAATGCTCTAAGTGATGTTTAAAATGTGCTATTTGAAAAACAAAAGATTTCAATTCCTCTCTGAAATAGTCTTTCAACTCTAAGTGAAAAACAGTAGCCTCTTCTATTTGGTTGATGAGAATATACGTTTTTATTGCAATTATCACTCAAGGCCGCTGACAGTAAGTAATGTTCACTACAGCTGTGCTATTTGTATAGAAGTTATCTGAATAATTTTGGTCCCACAGAGCCAGGCAAAGGCGGTCCCTTTTCAACCCCATCACGGCTGCATAGTCACCTGGGTTATTTGATTTAGGGGGCTCTGGTTTAACAACTGCCGAATGGACTTCTTTGCTTGAAATGTTTTGGAAACAAAGGAATTATTTAAATATTCCTTTGAGCTTCCCACATGGCTCAGCGGTAAAGAATCTGCCTGTAATGCTGGAGCCTCAAGAGACACAGGTTTGACACCCAGGTCAGGAAGATTCCCTGGAGGTAGGAAATGGCAATCCTACTCCAGTATGCTAGTCTGGAAGATTCCATGGATAGAGGAGCCTGGCAGGCAACAGTCCATGGGGTTGGACACGACTGAGCATGCATTCATGCATGCACCCAAATATTCTTTTAAAATGTTGGTTTATTGTATCGATTTTATAAAAATTTAGTTTTGCTCTATGCGTAGGTTTAAAATGTCATGCACCCAGGTTAAGGCATTACTCAGGATGGGAACTTTGGTTTCTTGACTGAAATTATTTGTAGAGGTTATTTTTCTGGGACTGCAGGCAATCTGAAATTTATACAGTATCTCTGATTTTTTTTTTAATTAAAAAAAATCATGAAGAGTGAGTTAAATGCTGATACCCAGGCTGGCCCACTAAAGGGTTTAGCTCAGTAGGTCAGGTATTAGGAAGAAAAATCTACATTTGACTGTGGCCCACACTCCAGGAATCATGCTTTCAACTACAGTGGAAAGTCCAGCCCCTTCCAGACAGCTCTCTGAACCTCATCACATCCTAAACACCTAGGGCTGATCTCTTCCGAACTCTGGACTCCAGGAAACTGATGGGGACAATGGGGATTGGCAGGTCCTTTGGGAGTTTTGGGGGCTGAGGAGGGATGTGAGTGGTAACAGTAGCTTGCCTGTGTGCTAAGTCACTTCAGTCGTGTCTGGCTCTTTGTGACCCCATGGACTGTAGCCCACCAGGCTCCTCTATCCGTAGGATTTTCCCAGCAAGAACACTGGAGTGAGTTCCTATTTCCTACTCAAGGGGATTGTCCCTACCCAGTGATCCAATGCCTGCCTCCTGCCCTGGCAGGCAGATTCTTTACCACTGAGCCACCGGGAAGCCTGGTAACAGTAGCAAACACCCCTAGAATACGGAGAACGCCTAAAGTCAGTGTGAAGCTGGTGGCTGCCTGAACAACAGGATTCTGGCTTCCATGGATTCAACATCGTTTCAACAGTTTGGAGATGATTTCATGGGTGCCTCAAATAGTCATTTGTGACTTTGTGAAGGCAGGAAATTGAATCCATGCTCTGGAAAGCTGCTGTAAACACAAGTCTTCTAGCTGGCAGGTAGGCAAAGCCCTCCAACCAACATTTCCAGCTATTCTCACAAACTAAGTCCTCTAAAGTGATAAGAAAAAGTTGGCTTTTTAGTATCTGCCATGTGGCAGGTCTGACTCATTTTTATTTTATTTTGTTTTCACTTAATGTTTCTGAAACCAAAGTCAGTTCTTTATCCAATGGTACTATACAACAATCTGGGATTTTATGACGGTCAAAGTATCTGGCCCTTATGAATCATAAGTACTTTTTTAAAATTTAAGTTTAGGGTAAAGAATCTGCCTGCAATCCAGAAGACTCAGGTTCAATCCCTGGGTCAGGAAAATCCCCTGGAGAAGGAAATGGCAACTTACCCCAGTGTTCGTACCTGGGAAATCTCATGGACAGAGGAGCCTGGAAGTCTACAGTCTATGGGGTCACAAAGAGTTGGACACAACTAAGTGACTAAGCACACACACAGACATAATTCAGTTATAATGTTGTGTTAATTTCTGCTGTATAGAGAAGTGATTCCGTCATACGCATATATACATTCTGCAAGTATTCTTACACTATATTTACTATTTCTGTTTTTATATCAGAGAAATGGAGGAGCACAAAAGTGATAACTGGCTGCTGAGTTTTAGTCCTCCTAAGAGGGAATCAGAATTAAAATGTGATGTTAAATCAGGGAAAAGATGGATTTCCCAAATGCCTTTTAAATATGCCCTGTATGATGACAGTGATGCTATTAACTGTCAGGGACAGAAAAGTTTGAATAATTTTATTTTCTTTTTTTCTCCACAAATTAAAATAAAAGTATCCCACTGATTCTTTTCTCAAATTAAGAATTAAGAGACTTTAAGTAGGCATTACGGAGCAGCCAGAAGACAGTGACATTGGCAAGTAAATTGTATTTATATGCCAGTGATGCGTGATACCACCTACCTTTCTCATTCGTACACCATGGATGATGTTGAGGCCTAGTCTAGTTTAACCTGAGGATTCATTTAATAAATATATTTGATTGCCTACTATGTGCAAGGAATTGAATTGAACTATCAAATTAGGACATTTATCTTTCCTCAAGGACTTCACAGAAGGAAAGGCATGGATATAATTTATCATAATCTAAGGTGGAAGGCAGAGATGATATTAAAAATGCAAAACAACCAGTTGGACATAGCCAAGCATCAATCAGAATGCATAATCATACAGATGCCCGTGGTCAACGTGTTCCACCTGTAGAGGGTGAATGAATGTGCCGAATGGACTGGTGGGTGGATGTCTGTGCCAAAAGAAGGTGAGAAAGTTCTCAGGAGAGGGACAGACTGTGAATTCAGAAAATTCCCTTCTGGTTGAAAGTATCAGGGAGAAAAATGGGGAGCTTTGAAGAATGGGTGGTATTTGATTAAAAATTAGACATAGGAAACTGCTTGAAAAAAATTTTTTTTTAAAGGCATGAATTCAGAAGAATTCAGGGAATTAAATGAATTCCCTGGGCCAATGAAATGTTTCAGTTTCAGTTTTCTGATTAGGGAGACATCACAGATGGAAAGAGAGCTCGGTCAGTAACTAGAAGAAATCTAAGAAGGAAGAAGACCAAGTCAGCCCCCTGGGGGAAGTGAGGGGGTGCAGAGCATGCCAGGTGGCACCTGGTCTTGTTCCTGCAGGCTTTGGAGTAACAGAGGAAAGAGAAAACCGGAAGGGAGATTAAACTGTACCATTTCTGACTCTCTAGATGAGAATGGTCAAACAAAATCACTGTATTGCAAAGAAAAAAAAAAAGGAAACACTATTAAGTTGCTTCAGTGAGGCAGGCTCAGAGTTCAAATAAGAAATCTGACAATTCTGGCAATAAAGAAAATCACATTTGCAGCACACTCAAGTTTGCGATGTGAAATTCATACCTATGATGCTTGTAAAGCATTTAGCTCTTCCTAAAACATGGTGATTAATCAGTAGCCGGCAAACCTGTAAGATCTTCAAGATGTCTAAATGAAATCTTCCATTTGCCAATTCATTTCTTTTTTTTTTCTTTATCTGTNCGATGTGAAATTCATACCTATGATGCTTGTAAAGCATTTAGCTCTTCCTAAAACGTGGTGATTAATCAGTAGCCGGCAAACCTGTAAGATCTTCAAGATGTCTAAATGAAATCTTCCATTTGCCAATTCATTTCTTTTTTTTTTCTTTATCTGTTTCCAATGTAGATAGAAAACATATCCTATTCCATTCTTTTATATCTTTAAAGATTTTTCTTGTTCAGGGCAAATCTTCTCTTCCTCCTCCAGCTGCCTGTTTGTCAAAATGTTATCCATTTCAGCTTCTCTACATTAAATGATCTGCAGAGTTCAAAACTCTAGAAGGAAAAGCTGAAAAGGTGCCAAGGCAATGTTGAACAAAAAAATGAGGATGGCATTTCACAGATGTTCTGCACTATACTCACACAATTATAGTCATTCCAGCCCCATTTACTAAAACAGAAAAACAAACTTCAGGAAGCCACAGTTGACACTCATTTGGCCGTTAGGCCTCAGAATCAGTTCTGACCCTTCTTATGTTGATGAGGTTTCCATATGATTTTCTGCTGCAAGGCTTTCTTTATGCCTTATAGTCTTACTTGGCCCTCACTTGAAAGTGAAAATGTTAGTGTCTCAGTTGTGTCCCTTTATGACCCCACGGACTGTAGCCTCCCAAGCTCCTTTGTCCAAACACCAACATAAATGTTTGCTTCCAGTTTGAATGGGTTATTCTGCATTCCGAGCCTCTGAGTCCTTGTTAAATTCCTAGCTGTTTCTTATTTGGCAGCAGAAGTCTTGCAATCTGGCAAAGTTGTGTGAAAGCACAACTCAAATAATCCCAGGATGCGTAATGCTTTTACTCTTAGCATCTTCGGACATTATGAAGGAATTGAAATACTCTCACATGATTTCTGGCTGGTAGTTTCCAAGTAAACTTGAGGAGAGATGGTCTTCCTTTTGTTTGGGGGACAGGAAATATTTGTCTGACCTGTTTTCTTCTTGACGTGATATTGCTTCCTGAAACTTCAAAGAAATACGGCAATGCGTATGCACTCCGTCGTGGAGACGGCAGGCTACGATGTTGTCCAGCAAATCATGGCACCAAGTTCTCTTTCACTCTCATATAACCTAAATTAGAACCCCGCAAATACACACATTTGGCCTTGGAAGCACTTGATGCAAGGGAAAGAATCTACAAGGTTGAATTTCTTCCTCTGTGAGTGCCTTCATGGGACTTCCCTTTCAGCTCAGTGGTTTAAAAAAAATTAAAAAATCTGCCTGCCAATATAGGAAACACAGGTTGGATCCTTGGGTGGGGAAGATCCCTTGGGGAGGGAAATGGCAACTCACTCTAGTATTCCTGCCTGGGAAATCCCATGGACAGAGTCTGGTGGGCTCCAGTCCATGGGGTTGCAAAGAATTAGGCACTAAACTTAGAGAGGAAACAGCAAGGAGTACCTTCATACTCCAACTACAGTTTCGAGCCTCACAATACCATCTCTTGAAATCAAGCTAGATGACTGCTGCTATTTACCATTTAAACAAGAAAGGTTAATTGTCTATGTTTTAGACCTGTTACACTTTGGGGCTCATTTTTCTATTTTGAGAATTGAATGATTGGTTTCTACAAATATGTTCTGATTCCTGCTAGCCAGAAATTCTGCAGGTGGTGACATGGCTGAATGTAATATTCCCTCTTGTTGGGGATACTTTGTTAGGGAAAAAAAAAAAAAAACCAGGAGAGAAATAAGAAGAGAAAACAGAAGTGATCAGCATTTAATAAATTATGGTCATTGCCTTCATAGCTTTTCTTTTTTCTTCAAATTCCCCACTTAATTTCCAGAATGAGTTGCTTCTTCATTTTGCTATTACTAAAACCACTATAATGCGGGTAGGGTCCTTGAGCAGCGCCCTGGCTAATGAGCAGTGAATTGAGGTGGGACTTCATCCTGAAGCTTGGTGTATAAACTGCAATAAATGCCTTTAGAAACCTCACTATGCTTTCCAAAAACATGGATTTTGTTGCCTTTTCAATTTACTGAGGGTGTAAAATTCACTTTTCATTTGACGGTTTCCATTTCATCAAATCTTTCATAACCATGTAGCATATGCACCTTGGTTATTCTTGGATCATTTCCAAAATATGGCTGAATGTATATCTAAATTTTCTATTCTTGAAGACAGCCTGTAGGAATTCAAACTTATTTTAACAAATGAATAATTATGAAATATTTAAGTGACCAGTTTCAGCAACATTTAACTTCTGGATTCAACACAGTTTTATAGTTTTAAATAACATGTGTTATTTGCTTTGCTTTACAAACAGCAACCAATCATTAAGGAAATTTGAAAAAGAAAGAATGAAGAAATTATTTTGCATGTAGCCTCACATTCAGAAATAAACACTGTTAAGTTTTTTCAGTGTTGGTAATATTTATAACTCTTTTCACATACAAATATATTTAGAGATTTTCTCCCATTCTCCATTTTATTAAATATTTTAAAATACTTTTTTCATGGCAATAGCATTTCATCAAACAAAACTGCCTAATTCTTCTACTTGTTCTTGCTCATTTAACTGGTTCTTATTTTTTGCTATTATAATCACATTATGATGAACATTTTTATGGATATATATATTTTTTATCTCTTTAGAAATTATAACTAGATACTTTCTGAGAGTTAAATTATTGAATTTTAAATATTGACATTTTAAAACAATATGCATTGTTAAATTACCCTTTATAATTTTCTCTGCCTATTAATTTCTTTGAAAGTGACTAAAAGTACTTAAAAAAAAAAACAGAATATTTTTCCAGTGGAGGAAGATTTTAATTTAAAAAAGATGAATTTCAGGGCCTATATTCAGTAATGATGAAACAGAAAACTCTGTAAGGTTTATTTCTAATTGCTCTCCTCTTAGTAGTTTCTACCAATGTGGGTTGAATAGTTGTTCCCTGCAACAATCAAAGGTTTTGCTTTGTTATGTTTTGTTGTCATTTGTTTGTTTTATATTTCAGGGGACGAATAATTCCTAACACTTCTCACGTTCTCAGTGTCTCAGGCCAATAAATTTCATAGACCCTCCGCTAGCCATGATTTCTGAAAGGAATGGAGAGACACAAGTGTGTTCAAGAGTTTCTCTTCCAAGGCTCTCATTTTTACCAAGTTCTGTTTAATTGACCTCGCATGCTCCCAAAGGCCTCCAAAACTATGGGAAGATCAAATAAAAGCTCCAGGGACAGATTACGAGGAGCTCTGCCTTGTGCGTTCATCAATAGTCACACTCTGTCAAGCGTTCATTAAGTTTCTGCCAGACGAAGCCCCATACAATTTTCATGCATCCTTCACCTGTCCCTGCCTTGACCATGACACGGTCCTCCTTGGAACATCCTTCTCAAATCAGAGCCTCTGTAAATTCAAAACTTGACTTAAATGGTTGCTTTACAAGTCTTCTGAATATACTGTGCTCATCTTAGTCCCTTCTTTAGGGTCTTTTCTTATCAAAATGTCTGTTTAAAAATCACAGTGGCATCAAATTGATTTAAGTTCTCCGTCACTTGCAAAGCTCCCATTTTCTGTTCTATTATTTTTTCTTCTCCCTGATTTCCCCACACTCAGTCTTATTCCTTGATTCCTCTCTGGCACCCACTCTCTCTTTAATGAGAAGTCCTTTGACAGATATATGTGTACCTTTAAAAAATATACAGTGCTATTATAGAGATGGGGTTTACATGAACTGACATTGTATAATGAATTCCATATTGTTTAGTATTTTTTTAAATCAACATTAGGTTATTGAGATTTGCTCATGCTGCTGTGTGCTCCTCCAGGGAACCACCAGAGAAGCCCTCATGCTGCCGAATTTAAATGTAGTTAATTACTCCTGGTGGCTCAGACGGTAAAAACATGCCTGTAATGCAGGAGACCTGTATTCAATTCCTGGGTCAGGAAGATCCCCTGGAGGAGGGCATGGCAACCCACTCCAGTTTTCTTGCTTGGAGAATCTCGATGGACAGAGGAGCCTGGTGGGGTCGCAGTCCATGGGGTCGCAAAGAGTCAGACACGACTGAATGATTAAGCACAACGCACAGAACAGCACAGCCTTATACCACTTGATGGTATGCACCATGTTTTAGTTATTCACATCCCTCTTGTAAGGGTTTCCTACAACGTCTAGTTTTACTATCATAAAAAAAGGTGCAATTAATTTTTAATACTTATTTTCTTGTGCTGCTGCTGCTAAGTTGCTTCAGTCATGTCCAACTCTGTGCAACCTCATAGACGGCAGCCCACCAGGCTTCTCTTTCCCTGGGATTCTCCAGGCAAGAACACTGGAGGGAGTTGCCATTTCCTTCTCCAGTGCAGGCATGCAAGGTAAATTGCTTCAGTCATGTCTGACTCTGTGCGACCCCATGGACAGTAGCCCACCAGCCTCCTCTGTCCACTGGATTCTCTTGACAAGAATACTGGAGTGGGTTGCCATTTAGTTTTCCCTATTTTCTTGTAGACATGTGAAATTTCCTTGACTGGTTACAGAGCTTCTTTCAAATTATGCTTGATAGTGGTAAATTAGATCTGGATTTTGGAAACTTCTTACAATTATTCAAAACAGAGTGATTGATTAAGCTCAAGAATATAATTTTCAATTTGATTGGCTCATATGGTTAAAGGGTTTATGCTTGATAGTTATTTGCTTTTGCTACTTATTTTCAATTTCCTTCTACAGAAACAGTGTACAAACATGTTAAAGAATATGGGCTTACAAGTCAAATGACTGGTTCAAATACTGGTTCTAATTCTATCTCAATATCTGCTATGGTTAACTGGAGATAAGAAAAAAAAAAAGGTGAGTACTAACTTACCAAAAGTTATTTTCAAGATAATATGAATAAGTAGTTAGTACCTGGCATGGAATAAGCATTTAATACATTACTGCTGGCATCATCATAATTATCATTAGCTGGGTTATCCCATATTACTTAATAGACTTGAGCCCATGTGAGAAGGCTACTTTCTCAGTCTCACTTGTTTGATTATTTAAGACTGCTACTGGCAGTCAGACCCCTCTTTCTTTATGAGACAATATAGTGAACCTGGGGAAATAGCATTTTCTTCACACGTTTCTTCTGATCCTCCTTGGATTTTAACTTTTTTTTCATCATACACCTATCAATCAGAAAGCAACATTACTTAGAGACTGTATAATAACTCCACACATATTTATTCCATATACTTCTGAGGCAAATGAGTAATTACTTCTCTGTCTCCCGGATTAAAGGGTTTATCCTCAGCTCATTGCCCCCAGCAAAGCCACGAGCAGGTAAACACAGTAAATACTTCTCTAACACTTAGTAACTACTGAGTTCAATTAGTAGGTGTTTAAAATGTGCAACAAACACAGAAGAATCCTATCTTTAAATTTCTTTCAGCTTAAAGGAATAAATTATAGTTTATACCCTACATACAGCTCACAGACCCTAGCATGCACTAGGGAGCATTTTTAATCTTCCACAAAAAGAAAATGTTTCTTCAAATTGAGGCTGTTGTGTCAGAATTAATGACTTAAATAGACATCTTATATTACCAAATTATAGGCAACTCTAACTCAGTTCAGTTCAGTTCAGTTCAGTCGCTCAGTCGTGTCCGACTCTTTGCGACCCCATGAATCACAGCACGCCAGGCCTCCCTGTCCATCACCAACTCCCGGAGTTCACTCAGACTCATGTCCATTGAGTCAGTGATGGAAACTGCCCCACTAGTTTCTAGTTACCAGAAATAGAATCGAGTATTTTCTACAACTTGAGATTTAAAACTTCTCAATTCCCTGATCTTTGTTAGCAGGCTTGCAGGGTCAATTTAGAGCTAAAAGGAGAATGAATGTTAGGTTTGGATAAACGACTGGATGCTAGAGAAAGAGGGGATCTTAAAATATTCCTCTTTGTCTTCTATGGGAATTTTTCTAAATTTTTGAGATGAAAAATAGAAAAGGAGAAGAGGGGAGGTGAGGAGAGAGAAAAGTAGAGAGAAAGGTTTGACAAAACCATGTTTTCATGACATGTTTGGCTAGGATTAACATTATAATCTGAGGCAACCCTCTCTAAATCCAGTGCTAAACTGTTAGACTGTGACCGCTGGCCCTCATGTTCCCATCAGTTCTATGTTGCAGAAGCTATCTTATAGATAAGGGTGGTCAGATCTAGCCTCTGAATAGATTTCTGAAGGGGAGTCATGGAGGAAGTCAGAGATGCAGGGCAAAGTTGGGAGTTAAGACAACAACTGAGAAAATACACATGCTCTTCTAGCCTTTCTAGGTCCGCAGGTAGAGGGGCAAAGGTGTGTGGATGATAAGAGAGTTTGAGCAAAGGATGAGTGCCTCTGACTTACTACAATCATCTTTGTACACAGTAAACAGTAAAGGAAACGAATGTGACAGTTACAGATATTGAGCTCATTTCACTGCACGCTAGAAATAAGATAGCAGGTTCAGAATATAATAACTTATTAACACTATTGGGGTCCCAGTAGTTCTGTGGAACATTGGCAGTAATAAATGATTCAGGAATGACGCCATCAAAGTAAATATCCTCCTTGTCCACAGACTCAGGTTGCTTTGCTACAGAGAAGGAAGTGGACAGCCTCACACGGGGAGAATTAGCCTGCGTTTTCTTTATGCCGGATAGCAAGATAATACACTTTAATATGCAGGCTATGTTCAAACCAGCAAAAGGTTAGGGTCCTGAGAATGTCCTTTTACCTGGTTGTCGTTGTTTTTAGAGAATGATGTCATATCATTAAGTAAAGGAAATCTAGCCCCCACGCAGTAGTACCTCAAACTACCTCCTTCCTAAAATGCACATTGGCGTTCTCTTCCCGGGTGATTACATCTGTCCTGGGAATAAGCCCCAACATTTATAATGCTGTTTATTTGCTGCAAATCGTTCAGCTCCTTAATAAAGCTCATTCATATTCAATTCAGCCTATATGAGTCACCCTGCACTGTTAGCCAGAGTATTAATATTTCAACATATAATCCAATCTGAGGCTGAAGGCATATGAGGACAATTCACCAATTTACAAGTTTCCTCTTTACTCAGTCTGGGTCTGTTCTCCTGAGCAGAACTGATTAGTCATGATGTTTTCTTTGGGGATTTGAAATTGCTGAAATCAAACGATGGTAAGCATTCAAGTCTCATTAGCTGTGTATAAAATCAGGGTAATTCTGTAATTGGAACCAAATTAAAAAGTTTTTAAACATGTAGTTAATCTATTTAACATATCAGTTACACTATGTCCTGAGTCTTTTAAAAGATCTTTTATCTTTGTAGAAGAAAGCAGGATGGAAAAGAAAAAAAAAAGAGAGAGAAAAGAGAAAGGAAGATAGGAAAGAGTTGAGGTGTCCTCATTCCTCACCAGCCAGGAGCCTGAAGTTACACAAGAGTCAAAAAAGGAGCCTGAGGTGTGCAGAGGACTGACGTTGCACGGCTGGCACCAGTTAAAAGCGACGAGTTACTTGCCTGCAAAAGTGCCTTGGTCTGAACTTCGTTGGTGGTGCAGTGGCTAAGAATGCACCTGCTGATGCAAGGGACACGGGTTCGATCCCTGGTCTGGGAAGATTCCACATGCTGTAGAGCAGTTAAGCCCCATGTGCCACAGCTGCGGAGCCCAAGCTCTAGAGTCCATACCCTGCAACGAGGGTGCCCACTGCCACGAGAAGCCCAGGCACTGCAGCCAGGAGTAGCCCCCGCTCATGTGGGAAGGTTGCTCTCTCTGTCTTACTTGCTTCTTTTATTTAAGACTGTTCTGGCAGTCAGACCCCTCTTTCCTAAAGAGACAATATAGCGAACCTGGGGAAATAGCATTTTCTGCACACTTTCCTTCTGGTCCTCCTTGGAGTTTAACTTTCATTTGCAACTAGAGAAAGCTCACGTAAACCGAAGAAGACCCAGTGCAGCCCAAAGTAAATAAAACATTTTAAAAATGCAAAAGGAATGTTTTTTTAAAAAAGTATCTCCGTCTCTAAGACTGGCACAAGATTCAGAGCGGCAGCTGTGATGTGCTCTACCAAAGATGGACCCCCACCCGCTCATGAAGATACGCTTTCAGCATAAGCCCAGCCGCAATGGCTGCAATATGACTATTCTTTGTTGTGTAAGTCTTATATATCTGCGCCTGTTTGAATGTTCCCTCCCTCCCTTTCTTTCTTCCCTCTCTCTTCAAATACTGATTGAATATCCATTGTGGTTGTTTAGTCTCTAAGTTGTGTCCAACTATTGTGACCCCATGGACTGCAGCCCCCCAGGCTCCCCTGTCCTTCACTATCTCACAAAGTTTGCTCAAACTCATGTCTATTGAATCAGTGACGCTACCTAATCATCTCATCCTCCGCTGCCCACTTCTTTTGCCTTTAATCTTTCCCAGCATCAGGGTCTTTACTAGTGAGTCGTCTCTTTGCATCAGGTGGTCAGAGTATTGGAGCTTCAGCTTCATCAACAGTCCTTCCAATGACAAGTTTGATCTCCTTGTAGTCCAAGGGACTCTCAAGAATCTTCTCCAGCACCACAGTTTGAAATCATCAATTCTTCGGCACTCAGCCTTCTTTATGATCCAACTCACATGTGTATATGACTACTGGAAAAACCACAGCTTTGACTATATGGACCTTTGTCAGCAAAGTGATGTCTTTTCTTTTTAGTACACTGTCTAGAATATCTATTGTATTTTAGACAAATCCCTGTCCTCTGCAAGCACACCGTCTATGAGGGACAGAAACATGGGAAAAAATAATTAAAGGTTGATGCGATATAAAGTGAGTTTATATGGACTGACAGGTTGGGTGTACTTGCTGGTCTCCACATACTTTAGTCTATTTACAAGGGTTCTTTAAGGTCACAATTCAAGCAGAAACAGCTGAAACTGACTGATAATGGTACTGATGCCACACAGAAATAAAATAATGAAATCATGTTGCCATCACAACGCTTTCTATAATCACTCTCTTCAATTGTTACTTTAGTCTATGGTGGAACAGACCAGGGTAAAATTCTCATGAAAAGCATGTATCTTTATTACTAACACCCCTTCAAAACTAAGATTAAATTGTGTTGGAAATGACATTCTGGCCTTTAAGGGCTAGAATTCTGTATGAACGTTTCAGTGTTTATTACAACAACTGTGCTATTAATGAAGCAGATACATAACAAATATATCCGATTTATCAGAAAAAAAGATCATTAAAACTGTAGCTGTGAAGCTTCAAGGTCTATGTCCAAATCTAAACAGGAAAAATGAAAGAACACAATGTTTCAGAACAGTGTGTAATGAAAAATCTGTACAAAAGTATTTACATAACCAAGAGAAGACTCTAGAGGAAGGGACATTTGCAGATAAATTAATGAAATGGATTCAGAGAAAAAAGGCAGAGTTCTGGGAGGCCCAAAGGTACACTTTACAATGAATAATTCCATCAGAATTATGTGTGCAAATTAGATCAATTAAAGAGGAAGATGCTCAGTCACATACTGGTCTAAGAGTTAGATGTTGTGGGAATAGATGTAAAACCAATGCTACCTAAAATTGTGGAGAACATCCCAGGTAGAAAACAACAATTCCTGAAGGAGAGTTAAGCAACAGTATTATTTTCTTTCTTTGTTTTCTTTTTAAAGGTTAACACATTAAAAAAAATCGTGAATGTTTTCCTCAGCTATTTGTACATTTCTACTCTCCTTGAATGACAACAGAAGCAAACAAACAAACAAAAAATCACAAGAAAAAGGCACAAATGTTTTCTCATGAATTCAAAAAGGCCAACCAAAAGTTGGTCCAAAGTGATGAACGACCCCGATTTTACCAAAATTCAGAGATTTAAATTTCTACTTTGTTACATATTTTAAAACAAATATTTCATAACTCAGGAGCTGTAAGACAGAGATGGGGAAACTGAGCATGTTATTTCCAGAAAAAGCCAAAGGGCATATCACAGACAAGATGAATTGGGCTGCTCTCACAGTTTAGGTGAAAATGATGGTGATAAGCNAACAAACAAACAAAAAATCACAAGAAAAAGGCACAAATGTTTTCTCATGAATTCAAAAAGGCCAACCAAAAGTTGGTCCAAAGTGATGAACGACCCCGATTTTACCAAAATTCAGAGATTTAAATTTCTACTTTGTTACATATTTTAAAACAAATATTTCATAACTCAGGAGCTATAAGACAGAGATGGGGAAACTGAGCATGTTATTTCCAGAAAAAGCCAAAGGGCATATCACAGACAAGATGAATTGGGCTGCTCTCACAGTTTAGGTGAAAATGATGGTGATAAGCCACAGTGGCTCTGACTGGCTGATATGCTATCCAGTTTGGTCTCAGAGGAAAGTCCAAGGTCTGTATGTGCCAGGGGCCTCTGAGAGGCCTTGCTACATCAGCCAATGGCCTCACCAGCCTCAGGGCTTCCCTGGTGGTTCAGATGGTAAAGAATTCACCTGCAATGAGGGAGACCTGGATTTGATCCCTAGGTTGGGAAGATCCCCTGGAAGAGGGCATGGCAACCCACTCAAGTATGCTTGCCTGGAGAATCCCCACGGACAGAGGAGCCTGGCACGCTACAGTCCATAGGGTTGCAAAGAGACACAACTGAGTGACTAAGCACAGCATACCACACATGGTGGCCCCAATGGTGTAGTTCTCCCCAGGGTGCTAACTTGCATCAGCTGAATGCTGGTACAATGCCAGTATATACCACAAGGGATGCCCTAGGACCTGTGGCTTCCTCTGCTGCTTGCCAGGGGCTTCTTCTAGTAGCTGCTGACCCAGGGACAAGGTAGGGGCATCAGGCAGGAGGGCAGCAGAGGCCTGTCCTACCTGTGTCATTTGGACCCCTCGTTCCATAAAAAGCACCAGTCCACAAAGAAGAAGGATTCTAAGGATGCTTAGGAGGACCATCCTTAAAGGCTTGCTGTTCAGCAACAAGAGAGTGCATCTTATAGACAAGGTGAATTGCTGGCTCTCACTGTTTAGTATAACTGTTTGCTGTTGTTCAAACCTCTATGGCAGCTAGGTGATTCTTCAAGTTTCAGCTGGACCCACTCATGCATATCTGGTCATCTGCAGGTGGAGTAAGCAGCTCTCCTGATCTAGGTAGGGCTACCTCACAAAATCAAGCATCCACTAGCTAGCAACTGGGGTGCTTCAGCTCTTATTGATGTGGCCCCACTAGCTCAGGATCGTTCAACATAGTGGTTCTTCCAGGGTTTGAGAAAGTGGAGGTAAATGTTGTAAGAACGTAGATTTAGAACTAGTAAGCTGTTGCTTCCCCCACATTCTATTGGCCAAACAAGTCTGAAGATAATCTTGTGCTCAAGGAACAGGAATATAGACTCTACCTGTTGATGGGAAGAATTTCAAAGCCACGTTCTAAAGATGATGGATGTAGGGAGACCCTTACTTGAGACATTAGTGCAACCAGTCTTCCTCAGAAGAGATAAGAAGCCTTAGGGAAATAAGACTTTATTTTAGACTAATTATTATAGGCTAGCAACATCAAAACCATTGCCCCATAAAATGGCAGAATCTAGGCCGGGGGAACGGGGAAGCAAAGAAAACAAAAGTTAACTTCGGATCATGGAACAATCTGTCATTCATCCTTCTCTCCTTTATAACTAATGTTTTAATTATCAGTAGCTTTGGGTGTCGTTGGTTTTATGTCATATTTCTAGGACAGTAACAGGTAACATCTTGTGGCTCAGACAGTGAAGAATCCTCCTGCAATGCAGGAGACCCGGCTTTGATCCCTGGGTTGGGAAGATCCCCTGGAGAAGGGAATGGCAACCCACTCCAGTGTTCCTACCTGAAAAATCCCATGGACAGAGGAGCCTAGTGGGCTATAGTCCATGGGGTCGCAAAGAGTTGGATATGACTAAGCAACTGAGAAGGCATGGTAGGTAACAGGTAACACCTCATAACAGTTATTAAACATCTGTTTTATACCAAGTATTGGACGTACTGTCTACCTATCTAATCTTATTTAACCTTTAAAGATGACTCTATGGTGTACAACTTACTAAAGAGGAAAAAATACAAGAATTTATCCAAGAAAAAATCACTAGTAAGTTATACAATTTGAATCCAAACACATGATTTTTCTTTCATTTTAAATATGAATGTTTAATTACAAAGGTACACATTTGCAGTGGACATCCTTATCATTTGCTTCTCTGGCATCTTTTCCCTCTTTCGGTAGCAATTCCAAATTTTATTTGGGACTGTATTCTGGTACACTTTTAGTTTTCATGTGTCAGTGCCCTACAGGTTCAAATCTGTATTGATAAGTTTAAGAGATACATGGGTAATTCTACCTTTTTGTAGCAAACATTTTATTCATGCCACCTTATTCCCAAACATAGTACCTTTTCAGGGGAGATGTCCAGTTGTTCCTGAGAAATGTGCTAAAAGTGCTTGAAATTTTAAACGCTGTGAGAGTGTGGCATTCTTTTCACCCTCATAAATTTTTGATATCATTAAACTTCTAAGTATTTGACAATCTGATAGATGAATACATTGTTTGAATTTTTATTTCCCTGAATACTAGTGAGGTTGAATAACTCTTTATATCTGTATTGACTTTTTGTTGTTTCTGTTCTTTGAATTAGGGCTTCCCTGATGGCTCATTTGGTAAAGAATCTACCTGCCACACAGGAGACCCCAGTTTGATTCCTGTCTGGAAGATCTGCTGGAGAAGAGATAGGCTACACACACTGGTATTCTTGGGCTTCCCTTGTGGTTCAGCTGGTAAAGAATCCATCTGCAATGAGGGGGACCTGGGTTAGATCCCTGGATTGGGAAGGTCCCCTGGAGAAGAGAAAGGTTGCCCACTCCAGTAAACTGTTTCTTTTGCTGATTTCTTATTATACTGCACATCTTTTCTTATTGATTTGTAGAAATTCTGTGTATATCCTTGATGAAAACCCTTTGTCATTATTGCAAGTATTTTCTCTCTGAATGTCTTAATTGTATTTTTCTATTAATGATGCATTTTATCAATGAGAAATTCTAACATTTGATACAGTCAAACATCAATTTTTGGTGTCTAGTCACAAGATCTTGCCCATTTCAAGCACAAAAACTTAATAATTTTTACTTTCTTTTATTTTGTTTATTGTACTTTTACATTTAGATATTTCATCCACCCAGAATTTAATATTATAATTGCCATAAGGAAGAATATAATTATTTTTCAAAATGATTAGACAATTGCCTGGGAAGCATTTATTGAATAATCTGTCTTTTCTCCACCAGTATAAAATGTTACATCTATAATGCGTAATTTCCCAACTATACTTGGGGGATTCTCTATATTATCTATTTAATTTCACCAATGTATTTGTTCCTTAGCTAATTGCACATGTTTTATTTATTTTTTTATTTTTCCATTTTCACTTTCTTTTTCTTTCCCTTTTATTTTTTATTTTTACTTTATTCTACTTTACAATACTGTATTGGTTTTGCCATACATTGACATGAAT
>SJYV01019429.1:0-13491 GCA_006410875.1 Neotragus pygmaeus
CTTTTAATTTCATGGCTGCAGTCACCTTCTGCAGTGATTTTGGAGCCCCTCAAAATAAAATCTGACACAGTTTCCACTGTTTCCCCATCTATTTCCCATGAAGTGATGGGACCAGATGCCATGATCTTCGTTTTCTGAAGGTTTAACTTTAAGCTAACATTTTCCACTCTCCTCTTTCACTTTCATCAAAAGGCCTTTTAGTTCCTCTTCACTTTCTGCCATAAGGGTGATGTCATCTCCATATCTGAGGCTATCGATATTTCTCCCAGCAATTTTGATTCCAGCTTGTGTTTCTTCCAGTCCAGCGTTTCTCATGATGTACTCTGCATATAAGTTAAATAAGCAGGGTGACAATATACATCCTTGACATACTTCTTTTCCTATTTGGAACAAATCTGCTGTTCCATGTCCAGTTCTAACTGTTGCTTCCTGCCCTGCATACATATTTCTCAAGAGGCAGGTCAGGTTGTCTGGTATTCCCATCTCTTTCAGAATTTTCCACAGTTTATTGTGATCCACAGAGTCAAAGGCTTTGGCATAGTCAATAAAGCAGAAATAGATGTTTTATTTCATTTATTTTATGTCTTCATAAAAACATAAAATAAATGAATAAAATTTCCATGCTAAATTCATGAAGCAAATCATAACACTTTCACTTCTAATAAGTGCTAATCATCTGTGATAATATGAACTTATCTAAAATTAATGCCTTGAATCTGGAAGATGCCACCACAGGCCATGAAGATAAAGATAGTATGGATGGAACAAATCTCAAAGAATAAAGTAGTGGTGAGATGGGAGCTTGAGGTCTGAAAGAAGTGGAACGGGAAGAAGGATGGAACACCAACTAAAATATGACCATGTGGTTCCTGGCACTGGGATCCCTGCAAGCTCTGAGGAGCACTTGTCTGTAGTCATTCTTTCCACTAAAACAAACACTTCAGTGCCAACTGTGTGGGTCAGTATTCCTTCAGTTGGTTTCATGATTCTCAGGAGGGATATTCATTAGAGAGACAATCTTTTATTTCCCCCTCTTCCTTCCCCCACATTCGCTCCAGGAAGAAGAATATGTCTTTCCCCTTTGGTCCCTTCTCCTTTGGAAGAATAAATGCAGTTGTTTTCAAAGGTTGTCCATTTCAATGTCTTGTCAATCCAGGGTGATGTTAAGGTCTGGGACATCAGGATGAACATTTAGAAGAAACATCTGAGTGTTATCAATTTAACATTTCAACATTTGCCTTGCCACCATGGATAAAATTGTGTAAGCATCACCCCTTTACGATGAACATAATGCTAATTCTGGGAGCAGAGGGCACTCTGCTGTTTGAGGTCAGAGTGTTGGGAGGAGGCCAGTGGACCGAGAATGTGCAGTGAATTTTCAGCCTCCACCTAGCCTGATAGGTTTTCCCTGGTGGCTCAGACGGTAAAGTGTCTATCTGCAATGTGGGAGACCTGGGTTCGATCGCTGGGTCAGGAAGATTCCCTGGAGAAGGAAATGGCAAGCCACTTCAGTACTATTGCCTGGTAAATTCCATGGACAAAGGAGCCGCATAGGCTACAGTCCATGGGGTCACAAAGAGTCAGACACGACTGAAGGACTTCACTTCACCTAGCCTGACAATGGCCTTCCTGCAGCCTCACTGCATGGAAGCCAGGACCCTGAATGTCCCTGACGGCATCGCTCCATCCCAGCTGCCGCGTCCTGTGTGGCCCACGTCACGGCCTGCCGGTGGCCTGGGTGTGGGCCCTGTTCTGTGAGGGTTGCTCAGGGACTTGCAGACCAGCTCCAGTCTGGACAAATCTGCATACTCCCTGCTGCCCAGGGGCTCAGCACACTTTCTGCAATAAGCCTCGGGATATGTCTTCTCCCCAGGTTTGTCCGACATAGCTAGTCGCCTTCAGCCCTAGAGAACACACGGTTCCCTTATACACTATCATCACTTTTGTATTATTATCAGCCTTTAACAGTTCTTTACATTAATTGTGTCCTATCCAGTATGTGGACAAGACCAATACAAAGTCGGATTGGAATTCCTTAAGGAAAGTAGTTGTTGATTGCCACTATAGGCCAGGAAAGACTAGGAGGACATCTGCTCTGTGTGGGACTCTGAAACTTCAGGGCTCTTGTGCTTTTGGTATCAGCAGGTCCTGCATTTCATAGCAGCTGTATCGAAATGTGAGTGGCAGGGGTGTGGGGCTGAGGATCCCTCTGCCAGAAGACAGTGGCTCTAGGACACAGATGGCTGCAAGCTGAACTTGAGCCATGGAAGGGCAGCCTGGCTTCACACTACAAGCAAGTATGAGATAAGATATTATGTAGAGCTCTTTAGACATCAGTGCATAAAGCGACATTTTATGTCTTTACAATCCAATGCCACTGGATTTTCCATCCACTGCACAGTAATCTTAGGTTGTACCTTTAGCTTATTACAGCAGTGGTCCCTAACCTTTTTGGTACTGGGGACCAGTTTGGTGGCAGAAAATTGTTCCATGGACTGGAGGTGAGGGGATGGTTTGTGGTGATTCAAGCACACTACATCTACTGTAAAATTTATCTCTATTATTATTATTATGTCAGCTCCACTTCCACTTCCACCTATCAGATCATCAGGTATTAGATCCTGAAGGTTGAGGACCCCTGTATTACAGCATAGAAACAGGTAAGTGTTCCCAGACAAGCCATATTCAGAGTTAAGGGGGGAAGGAAGAGGGCTCACCTGTATTCCTTTAGATGCTATTTTATTTATTTATTGAGAGAATTTTTAAATGTTTTCTCTTGTATAAGCAGGATATTAAAATGCTTGTATGTATCATACAAATTCAAAATACCATTTAAATAAAATTCCACATGACACATGAAATTACTACCAAAATTTAGTATGGTGAGCAATCATATGGATTTCCCTAATACCAGTTTCTGGGAATCAAGAATGTCAGAGCTTTAAGAATACTGAAATGTTACCTAATCAAAATCCTTTGCTTGACAGAGGAAGAGAGGAGACTCTAATGAGAAAAAATATATTAGAGAAAAAGTACTACAAGGCGTCATTTTCCCTCCCAGGTGTACAAGTTTCAATGTTACTGTGGTTCATATATATCTTGATTTGCACTGTTGTGTTTCATTTTTGTTATATGGCAAAGTTGTTCAGATGCTGTTTAGCTGTGACAGTGGTCTGTGGCCGCCCCAGGGATGGTGCTCAGGGAACACATCCTGCTCTCGGCTCCCACTTTAGGAGTGGGTGCTGATGCATTTCCCATTGTGGGTGTGTGAAGTCAATGTTGTGAATACTTTTAACTCTAGAATCTAAGACGTGGGCCTCATTGAGAAATGTGTAATCTCTATGCTTTAAAATAACATTTTTTAAGGGGGATTTATTTTTTGTTTCCAAGTTTAAATTTGAGGTCTTTAACACAAAGAATAAACTGCAAACTAATTTATAGACAGGTTTGAAAGCAAGGATGTCAAAGATTTTCCTTTTTTGAAAAAAGTTCTTATATTAAATTTAACTAGAGATTTTATTTGGATTCACTAGTTTTCCACATTTTTTTCCCCCCCTATTTAGCACCTTATCCAGGAATGACCCCATCTCCTTCCTCTCTGCTAGGTAGGGATAGTCTCTGAACATTCCATGACCTACACATTCGAGAAGTCTGCTTAAGTATTTTGCAGAATGTTCCTTAACTGGAATTTGCATGATGGTTTCCAAGATTAGACTAAAGCTATGATTTTTTTTTGAGGGGAAGAATTCTACTAAGGTATGCACCCTTCTCACCCCATCTTATCTGGTGTATAGGGCATTAACTTTTTATTTATTCTCATTCTACATTCTTTCAGATGTAAATCACTAAGTCTTTCACTCAAGGAATTTATGGCAATATAATAAAACCACCCTAGTAATTTATACATATATACATATATATTTATATTATATTGCTTCTAGGCTATGAAAATATTCTGTTTCTCTTTGAAATTTTGTTCTTTATTTTGGCATTCATTCATGGATCTGGCCTACAAAAAGTATTGCTATGCAGTTACAATGGTGATTTTTATATTCTCCTTACTTTTCTATATTGATTACTTGGAATTTTCTGTAAGAATTTTGTCCCTAACTTCCATTTATTCATATATTTAATCATTTATTTGTGTTAATATGTAATCAAGGATACTTCTTTTATCCTCTGGTACATAAAATGACACTATCATTCTTTCTTTTTGGGACAGTTGTTGCAGCTTTGATCATTGGAAGCTCTTTCACATGGGCTCCTGTGACCTTTTGACAAACCCCCATCTTCTCATTATTTTCAAAGCATTTCATTATTTTCTAACACTTCAAGATGATCTACTTCATCTTTTGGTCTTCTCTTATGGCTCAGCTGGTAAAGAATCTGCCTGCAATGTGAAAGACCTGGGATCAATCCCTGGTTTGGGAATATCCCCTGGCAAAGGGAAAGGCTACCCACTCCAGTATTCTGGCTTGGAGAATTCCATGGACTACATGGAATTTTTTTTGCAAAAATCGGACATGACTGAGCAGCTTTCGCTTTCACTTTTTCATCAATCATTTATGAAGGGAGCTCTGGTTTCTTTGGTTAGAGGGATTCAATCAGTACAAGCTCTGGGTGTGCTCCTTGCTGATGTAAGGCATTGTTTCTAGGTCCTCCCAGTAGAAGACCTAGCAATTATTCCTGTAAGCTAAAGCATGCACACGCAACACACAGGACTCTAATATCTTGTCTAGCTATATACTTACCTACCTACTTTCTTATCATCTATCTACCTACATGTCTGCATTTTAACTCTCCATCTCTCCATTAAAACAAAATGAATTTATACTGATGGGATTCTCAGGTGGCTTAGTGGTAAATAATCTGTCTGCCAATAGAGGAAATGCAAGAGATGCAGGTTTATTCAATCAGTCGGGAAGATCCTCTGGAGGAAGAAATGGCAATCCACTTCAGTATTCTTGCCCAAAAAATCCCATGGATTGCCGGGGTCCAGACCCGGTGGATCCAGGGTTTGAAGGTGGAGACGGAGTTGGCGTCCTTGCAAAAATACATATTTAATTACAGATATATAGAGAGATTAGAAATGGATAGTGTAGGAGGAAAATTAGTGGAGAAAAAGAGGCTGAATAACTTGTTTCACATGGAATAGCATCCATGCTCCAGATGGGAATTCAGCCAGAAAAACGGGGAGTAAGAAAGACCGACATGGGGGAGTCAGTCTTTCCAGGAACTGATCCCATTTCTTTATTTTTCAGATTTCCTTATATACCTTTTGTTACATATAGGGATGAATACAGAGTCACGCGGGGGTCAGCAGTCCTGACCTTTATCAAAATCAGGTGCTTTACATAAAAAAAGTTCTTAGGGGTTTTACATCATCTGGCCATGAGGCCTGCTGACATTTATGACCCTTTCTTTCTGATAACCAATATTCCATGATAATTGAGTTATAGGAGAAAACTTATTTCAGGATTGCTACGATGCTCTTAAAAAGAAAAGACGTATACATTTTTATATTTAACAGCCTTTTTGAAGTACAGTTTACATACCAAAACCCCACCCATTTCAAGTGTATGGTTCAGTCATTTTTAGTAAATTTACGGAGTTGTACAATCATTACCATAATCTAAATGTACTTTTAGAACATTTCTGTCACTCTAAAAAGATCCCTTATGCCTAATCCCAGACAACCATGTGTCTTCCAGTCTCTCTAGATCTGCCTTTTCTGGATATTTCATATAAATGGAATCATATAATATGTAGTTTTCGCATCTGGCTTTTTTACTTAGCTGTTGTTTTTGTGGCTTATTCATATTATTACTGTTGCCCAATAGTATTTCATTGAATTTTTATACTAAATTTTGCTTATCCACTCGTCAGTTAATAAACATTTGGATTATTTCCATTTTTTGGCCTTTATAAATAATATTGCTGTGACGTTCACTTATAAGTCTGTATGTGGACTCTGGAAGTCCTAGGAGTGAGATGTCTGGATTGTATTGAAACTTCCTGTTTAACTTTTTGAGGAACTGCCAAACTTTTCCAAAATGGCTGCATCATTTTACACCCTCCCAGCAATGTGCAGTTTAGTTTCTCTACATCCTCACCAACACTTGCTATTGTCTGTCTTTTTTGATTATAGTCATTCTAGTGAATGTGAAGTGGTATCTCATTTTGGTTTTGATAGACTAATGATGTTTGCTTTGCATATGTTTACTAGCCATTAGTATATCTTCTTTGGTGAATTATATGGATACTTTGCTCATTTTTAAGTTGGATGTTGTATCCATTTTATTACTGAATTTTTAAAAACTAAAAAAAATTATATTTATCAGATATATGGTTTGCAAATATTTTTCTCCCAAATAATTTTTTTCTCTGTGGCTACTCGTCTTACTTTCCTAATGTGTCTTTTGAAGCACAATTTTTAACTTTGATCAAGTTCAGTTAATCCTTTTTTTTTCTTCTTTTATGAATTATGCTTTTGGTGCTCATATCTCAGAAAAGGCAAGTATTAAAACTACCTTTCTTTTCATGGAATTATGAGGTTTGCCTTATTGTCAGGACTAGTCTGGTGGTCAGACCCATTTATTGTGTGAGTTTTATAGAAATGTGTAAGACCTTGCCTCTGGGTGATAGCCACATTGTTCCAGCTTTTTCAGGACAACTATTATTGGAGAGGCAGTGTAATATTGATCAAAAGTGTAGGCTTTGGGACCTAACTACCTGGGTTTGAATTTTAGCTTCATTGCTTCCTACCAGTGTTTCTTTGGGTTAGTGGCTTTATTTCTCTTTGCCTCGGTTTTCCTCATCTGTGAACAGTGAATACTGCNCGGGCAGAGTTCCTCACGCTGGCTCCCGGCAATGGATAGAGAAGTCTTGTGGGCTGCAGTCAAGAAGGTCACAAAGTGTTGGACACAGCTGAGCATGCGTACAGTCTCCTATACTGATACCTCCTGCTCTAATCTAGCATAACAAGGCTTACCCTACCTGCACTCTTGTTTCTTTGACAGTGAGAAACCTGGTTTTCCATTAACCATGATTTATTTACTTATTTGTATAACCCTTAAATACAGATTGAGTAGTTTCAGAACTGCTTACTGACGTCTTTGAGAAAAACACACCTGCCAGTTAGAGTAAGGCCATCTTTGGCCTTCAAGCATTCAACTGAAACACTGCTTTCTAGAGTTATTTAGATAATTCATTTTCTTCCACTATCTTCAGTGAAGTTCTGTCCCACATTTGTAATATACTTGACTTATCTGTCAGGGTCTGCTTTATATCCTGGAATCCCCCAGTCTTCTGATAGATGATTTAAATTTACCTACAATCAAGTTCACTCTTTGTCAAATTCATGCATGAAAAAACTAATGTATAAATCAACAAGACCATAGGGGAGAGTTTCTTCAACATAAATATCCCTAACAATAAATTCTGGAGATACCATCAGTTCAATTAAGTTCAGTCCCTCAGTCGTGTCTGACTCTTTGTGACCTCATGGACTGCAACATGCCAGGCTTCCCTGTCCATCACCAACTCCTGGAGCTTGCTCAAAATCATGTCTGTTGAGTCAGTGATGCCATCCAACCATCTTATCCTCTGTCATCCCCTTCTCTTCTTGCCTTCAATCTTTGCCAACATCAGGGTCTTTTCTAAGTTCTTCACATCAGGTGGCAAAGTACTGGAGGTTCAGCTTCAGCATCAGTCCTTCCAATGCATATTCAGGACTGATTTCCTTTATGATGGACTAGTTTGATCTCCTGGCAATCCAAGGTACTAACAAGAGTCTTCTCCAACACCACAATTCAAAAGCATCAGTTCTTTGGCACTCAGCTTTCTTTATAGTCCAACTCTCACATCTATACATGACTACTGGAAAATCCATAGCTTTGACTAGGTGGACCTTTGTCTACAAACTAATGTGTCTGCTTTGGAGACACCATACACCAGCCTTCTGTGAAATAGCCCAAGAGACAGCTGTGGGAGGAACCCTATCTCTACCACGAAAGATTTGTTTGGCTAGGAATGAGATTAATCAATTGAGGAGGACTCAATATCCTAATCAGAGAAGGCAGTGGCACCCCACTCCAGTACTCTTGCCTGGAAAATTCCATGGACTGAGGAGCCTGGCAGGCTGCAATCCGTGGGGTCACTAAGAGTCAGTCACTTTCACTTTTCACTTTCATGCATTGGAGAAGGCAATGGCAACCCACTCCAGCGTTCTTGCCTGGAGAATCCCAGGGACGGAGGAGCCGGCAGGCTGCCGTCTATGGGGTCGCACAGAGTTGGACACAACTGAAGCGAATTAGCAGAAGCAACAACAATATCCTAATAACCCATATAGACAGGTATTGACTCTAGTTCTCATTATTTGTTTATAGACAGGTCATATAGTATTGACTCTAGTTCTTGTTATTTTCTTATAGACAGGTCATATGGTATTGACTTAGTTCTTATATATATATATATATACTTAATCTTTGGATTTCAAACCAATTTAAAGGACACAGTTTTTAACCTTTAAAATTGATAAAAGGAGAGTATTTAAATTTAGCCTATCTCTATGTGGTTAGCATTTTTTATTGGGATAGCTTTATATTATCATGAAATATTATTGCTGAATTTCTGATACCACACAATATAGCTGACCATAGTTGGGATAGGAAATAGAAAAGCAAAGGACTTTCAGACTTGGAGGTTAATTTAGCCACTGTGCAGCTCATGAGCTTTGTGAAATGCTCCTCAACAGAGCAATATTTGGACTTTATGTTTTGCGATGCTTGAGATTTCATTGCTTGAGATCCATTAGAGTTATATTTTCTATTTTGAGATCCATTAGAGTTGCATTTTCTAATCTTTTTTCCCCCTTGCAAGGTTAAGTTTAGGTGTCAACTTAACTGGCCATGGAGTGCCTAGATCAACCATTATTTCTGAGTGCATTTGTGAGGATGGATTGGGATTAGATTAGCATTTTAAGTGGTAGATTGCCCTCCTCAGGTGGGTGGACATCATCCCATCCTCAAGGGCCTGAAGAGAAGGAAAGGCAGAAGAATGTGAATCTGCCACATTTTCTCCTGCCTCCCTGTTTGAGCTGGAACATGTCTTCTCACTTGTTCTGCCCTCAGATTGAGATCTACATTATCAGCTGCCCTACCTCTCAGGCCTTCAGACTCAGACTGTCTTGTATGATTTGCATTCCTGGGCCTCCAATCTGCAAGTGAACAGTACTCTGTGGGACCTCTCAGCCTCAGTAGTCATAGAAACTCCTTCCCTCTCTCACTCTCTCCCTCTCCCTCTCCCTCTTTCTCTCTCTCTCTCTCTCCCTCTCTCCCTTTATCTTTTCTTCTCTCCCTCTCCCTATGGTTCTCTGGACAACCCTGACTTACATCTCTCTCTCTCTCTCTCTCTCTCTCTCTCTTTTTTTCTCATTTTCCCCCCTTGGGAGGCATCAAGTTTTTATAGAGGAAGAAGAAGTGGGAAGACATACCATTGTCCCACTCTTTCCCCTGCATTATTCCACATTTAGAATCACTAAGCTCAACCCCTGAATTGAAGGACTTCCGTGTTTCAGTGTTGTCAGTAGGTTAGTGGACCTAATTCCAGGTTCCTATTTTGAAAACCATTTTTAGCTACAGGCTTAAACCATGTTACAGCACCTCTAACACTAATAGAGATCACATTTAACCTCCATCGTTTGGACTTCTTTGTCCTTTTTATTATGTTTTTATCTTTGGCACAAAAACAACTATGTCTAACAGAAAGCCTAAGGAAGGAAGTGGTAAGGATGAGGGGAAATGGTGTTCACTAAAATCCTGTTTGGTATCAAGTGCTGTGCTGCACATTTTATATGAGCTCTGTGTATTTGATCCTCACAAATAATATGTTTGCTCTCTGGAACTTTATTAGTTGTTATTTATGCTTTTCCCTGTTCAGGTCCTGAGAAAGAATTTAAGTGTAGTAGTTGCTTTGGGAAGGGACCCAGGAAGTTCTCTAAAGATATGGAGAAGATAGATGGGAATCTGGCCAGGCATGTAGGGCTGAGTAATGTGTCACTTCCAAGGGCACTTGGGACCGAGCCTGCTGGGACTGCCATGCTGAGGGCACGTGGGGGCAGGCTCAGATCTGTGAATGGCAAGAGTTAGCCGTTCACCTTTCAGTTACCATCTCAGGTTCAGAGACTCGCTGCTGGAGCACTGGCTCCACAGCGCTCTTAGCCAGCCCGGCCCAAGATGAAGCAGATCTGCTTCCCGGATGTCTTCTGAGGGAGAAAACAGGAAGCCAGAGGCATCTCTGTACATGGAGATTACCTTGGGTAGGATATTTACAGAGTCTACTATTAGTACTATTTGCTTTTCACAGTTGAGGAAACAGCTCCAAATATTTAAGTAACTTGTCTAAAATCACAGGGCTAATAGGCTAAACTTTTAAGCCTAGATCTGGTTGAGACTCATCCCCACTTTTTTCTGCTGTACATGAAGCTGATAGCTGAATGGTGTTGGATTTGTGACCTCCAAAGAATATTTAGCTTCAAGATGTGGTGGATTCATGTCGATGTATGGCAAACCCAATAGAGTATTGTAAAGTTAAATTTAAAAATAAATAAATAAATAAATTAAAAAAAAAAAAGATCAGGGATCAGGCTTGGCTACTCAGAGATTTTGCATGACAGACCTTTTACTACAGTGAAAAATGTCACAGAAAGCTTCTGACATAGACATCAGAAGCTGGGTGGAGAGTGCTCCACACTCTAGTCTTAGCAAGGCCTTATATGCTTTTAGGAGACCCACTCCCAGAAGGTATATCCTAAATTAACAAGATTAGAACTAACAATAGAAAGGTCTTACCAGAATGCTTACAACAGGTCTTACAATGTTGGTCTTAACATAACTAGTTTAGTCAGGAGGTTCCTGTTAAGAAGGAGAAATATGTTCTATTCTCAAGAAAGATACATTGTTGTTTTATAATCATTAGTTCAGGGCTTAAGGAAAAACACCCTTTAGCCATTACCTCTGGGCTTAAAGAAAAATTATATGACTAAGACTAAGGAATGTAGCACAAAAATATAGTCCTTTTATTATCCTGGAGAGCCCCAGATCCCTTTCTCCTCCTTGGGTACCTGGGGCTTCTTATCAATCTATCTAAAAATTAACTCTCTCAAAGCCTTTCCTTACATTTGTTTTATTTCTTGCTGCTAGACCCTGCAAAAATTAGCTGTGGCAGGGTCGCCAGGAGAGGGCAAATACCAAGAAATACTATATGGTGACATGAAAATCAAGAACCATGGGAAATTGTATGCAGCCTGAAGACTGGCATATAGAATTCAGCTTGCCTGTGCCAGTTGAGCACCTGGGAGAAGCTTAATTGAGCTCTGACGATGTCTCCTAACTCCACTTAACACTGAGGGGTATTAGTGGAGGCAACTGAAATCAATGATCTGATGACTTTGGACATTTTTGTGGATTCTGAGCCCACTCCTGTATAGTCTTCAACCTTTTAGTGTCCAGCTGGGAGCTTCAGAAGATGAGGAGCGGACTCCCATCACAGCTGCTTTAGAAAGCCAGAGTGATGAGGAAAACGTCCATTTCAGCTGGACTGTCATGCCTGACTTGAGAAGGATGCATGCTATTCCAGGTAAAAGAGCATCTCTCTTAAGGAACTGAGCCCCCAAAACTCTGCTCTCACTGTTCATTTTCAAGGGTTGTTTCTAATGATCGGTAGTATGAGGTCAGCTTGAAAAAATATGTAAACTTGCATTTTTCTCTTGTGATGTATCTTGTAAATGATATTCCTTTTCATATTGGTGCCCAGGATTGATGTGTGCCCAATGATTGTCTTTCCTTTGTCAGAACTGCCTGAGGACTGTGGTATGTAAATGGTGCTGTCTAGATGAATGGGGAGCTGAACTCCCTCCAGTAGAAGGGGACTTGAGTTCAATCAATTATCAAAGGTCATAAGGAAATATTTCTTTGTGAATCTCACTGAGGATTGAAAACTTATTTTTTCTTTAACCAAATAGTAGACACATATGGCTATATATATTAATATATGTGTATATATACACATCTATATTAAGAAATAGACATATGTGTAATCTTTATAGTCTTGAGATCAGAGATTTATAATATTTTATCATTGAATTATGCATGTTTCCTTCCTTAATGTTGTATTAGACACACTTATATTCTCTTATGTTACTTGTTGACAGGTATTGGGACTATGTCTTTAGTAGGTGAGCTTCTGTTTTCTGATAGCAAAGTTTATATATTCTGATACATATATATTTCTTTAAGATTTTTTTCTGAATTTTACTTGGTTTCTTCTTGTATCTCTTGTGATGGTTGAATGCAGAACATGCTTTAATTGATTTTATCCTGAAGATCAGACTTTCTAACTTCAGGCTTTGTAAGATCACACATGCAGAAATCTTTCTTCAGACAACAGCTTGGGAGCAAGTGTNTTTTTTCTGAATTTTACTTGGTTTCTTCTTGTATCTCTTGTGATGGTTGAATGCAGAACATGCTTTAATTGATTTTATCCTGAAGATCAGACTTTCTAACTTCAGGCTTTGTAAGATCACACATGCAGAAATCTTTCTTCAGACAACAGCTTGGGAGCAAGTGTGAAGGTGCAGAACCTGCCTTGACTTCCTGAGGTGCATGTCCCACCTGTTGTAGGACCTTCTTCTGACTTTCTCAGTCACCAGATTTATGTAAAAATTTTAGGTTTCTTATCTATTTTTATTCATTACTTATCTATTATTGTTAACTTTGCGTGGTTCAAGCTTATACAATAACTTCTGAAATGGTAGAATGAGCACTGCACATCACATATTTACAGTGGTTTCAGCCTCCAGACATGTCTTGGGGGGAGCGTGGTTCAGGCTCCTTCCTCGTGTGGGTGCCCTCTGCATGTAAAACAGAGCCTTGTCAGACATCTCTAAGACAAGAGATTGCACATGAGACGATTCACCTGTCTGCCTTTTTCCAATGATTTGAATCTATTATGTTGTGGCTTTATTCTACTAGCTCTTTGTAACCTCTTATTTCCCCCCAGTTATTAGCATATAGAAGATAATGGTATTTATTATATTTGCATCTATAAAATGCAAATTTAATTTGCTTTTACTGTCCTCTTTATTTCTCACACAAAATTCAAAAATTCATTTACAAACATAACCAGCATTTAAATCTACATTTTAATATTGTTATTTTTATTAATATTTTATTTTGATATTTACCTCTGAAAGAATACTAAATATTCACTTAGATTTAACCTTCTGTAGTTAATGTATTTCGTGAATGAGTACATCTTTCATATTTGTGAGTTCCTATCTGATCCATCTACCAGTCAGCTAAGTTTAAGTGTAGATATGTAAACATGTGAGTATATGAGAAGAATTTTTCTATGATCATTCAGTTCAGTTCAGTTCAGTCGCTCAGTCGTGTCCGACTCTTTGTGACCCCATGAGTCGCAGCACACCAGGCC
>SJYV01019430.1:6254-21027 GCA_006410875.1 Neotragus pygmaeus
TGTACCATAAGTTGAGAAGCATGAATGACTCATTTCCCTGTATCTAAACTGACCAAGAGAAACAAGATGAGCCAGGGACAGAAATAACAGCTGAAAATTAAATTGCTGTGAGAGAAAAGACTTAAGATACCTCTGTAAAAGGAAAAAGAGAACAACAACAACAAAAAGACTTTCCAAACTAATATAACAGAGAGGCAAGAAAGGAAATTACAGAAGCTGATACAATAAGAAGGTAGGATGAACATTTTATTAGATTAGCAGAAGGAAAGAGGGGGAAATGTGACCAAAGCAAAGTCCTTTTTGTGCTTCCCTGATGGCTCAGAGGTTAAAACATCTGCCTCTGATGCGGGAGACCTGGGTTCGATCCCTGGGTCGGGAAGATTCCCTGGAGAAGGAAATGGTAACCACTCCAGTATTCTTGCCTAGAGAATCCCATGGACAGAGAAGCCTGGTAGGCTACAGTCCACGGGGTCACAAAGAGTCGGACACAACTGAGCGACTTCACGGTGCATGAATCATATTCAGGAAGTTTAATCAGTATGAAGCAGGATAAATAAAAAGAAAATCATATATACATCATAGTGAAACTTAAGAAAACCGAATACAGAACAAACATTAAAAGAAAGCAGAAAAAAAAAATAGATGACCTTCAGGAATTAAAGTGACAGATTTCTCAACAGCAGTAGTGAACATGGGAAGCCAGTACAGTGTACTGAAAGAATATAAATGTCAACTTGGAATTCTATGCCAGTTAAAAGCATTCTTTTAAAAACATTTTAATAGAAAAAAAAAAGAATGGTAGTGAAATAAAGACATCATCAGATACACAAAAATAAAAATTCTCCTCTAGCGAGCATACACCATAGGAAATTCGGAAATTACTATTTGACAGGAAAAAAACCACCCCAGGTAGAGATGCAGAAAGGAATGAAAGGCGATGGGAATGGTACGAGTGCATCTAAACTAATATGAACTACATAAAACAAGAACAGTACTGTCTGAGGCATTTAAAACACTGAGAATTCACATATGTGACAATAGACACTGTTGGCAGAAGAGTAAATGGAGTTTAAGTTCTAAGATCCTTCATTATCTAGGAGGAGAGTAATGTTATCAGTTAACATTATGTTTTGATGATTTTAAAAGGTATGTTATAATTTTCAGGGTAACAGCTGAAAATAAGAATATGTATAACAGAAGAAAGAACGTAATTTATTACATTAAGTGCAAATGGATTAAATGTTCCAGTTAAAAGACACTAGATTTTTAAAAAGAGAAAACCACTGTATGCTGCTTATAAGAGATACACCTAAAACCTAACCCAGGGGTTTAAAAAGTTGAAAGTAAGATGGCAGAGGGTACACACACCTTGTATTCCTGTTCCAAACCTTGTCTTGTGTGGCATGCAGGAGTCAGAGGCACTTTGTTAAGACTGGACAGGAGGTCACTTTCATTACAGAGCAGGACCAGGAGCCTCCCAGCTCAGCATCAGAACTTTCTAGTGGGAGTTGATGGTCATGGCCCTGGTTCCGTGTCTGTGATCTGCCCCTGGCTGGGCTCTGCTGCCTCCTCCTTGGGCCTCCAGGGTTGCTGCTGCCTTTTCAGTGCTCTGAATGCTAAGTCAGTGCCAGAACAATGTTGCTTCTAGGCCTTGCCCCTCACTCCCTGCAGGAAAGCTGGAAAATTCCACAGTGTTTGATCTAGGGCTCAGGGAAATAAACACAGCCTCACATACTCAGAATCAGAATCCATTGATGTGCATGTCTTCGTTATTCTGTAAACATTTTTGGTGACTCCCTGTTCCATGCAAGCCCCTCATCTCCTATACCATCCTGGGCAGCAGTCCTCATCACAGACATGCAGAATATTGAATGTAAAGAGCCTTATTAGAAGCTGTCCTAGGCTTCCTATGTGGAGAACACTAGGGTAGGTTTTGTAGAAGGAATGAATGAATCCCTCTGGGGCAGCAGTAGCAGACCACCTTTGGGCAGTGAAAGGAAAGGACTCTGCTCCTCCTTTGCCTTCTTCTGACACACAACACTCCATGCCAGTCATCCAACGTGTAGGATTTTCTAACCAACCACCAATTCTCTGTAGCTCCAGCTGAGTGTCTACAATTTAGTTCAGTTCTGACATCATCTACTTGCAGTTAGTGAGGACTCTATGCAGGTCAAGGGCTCAGTCCCATAAGACTTTCTCCTGCTTCCAGGCCTCAGTCGTAAGTCTGGCTGTCACCTGTGACTCTGACCAAACGTTTGTAAGTCAAAGGTTTCTAAGACCTTCTCCTCAAGCTCAACCATTTGCTAGAGTGTCTTCAAGAACTCAGGAAAACAATACTTACTAGAAACCAGTTTATTACAAAAGGAGGCAGCTCAGCAGCAGCCAGGTGAGGGGTGCACAGGATGCAGATGGGAAGGAGGAGGGTGGTCCCTTGCCCTCTCTGGGCACAGAGCCCCAGATGGTTCATCAAACCAGAAACTCCGAACCTCATCCTTCAGTGATTCAGTTTTTCAAAACTTTATTACATAAGCGTAATTGATAATGTCTCTGGCCATTGATGATTAATTCAACTTCCAGTCCCTTTCTCCTCCCCGGAGGTCACATAGGTGTTGGACAAATCAATGCACACACTCAACACCACCTTTCTCCATGCACCTCCTAACTGTTTGTGACTTATGTGCTGTCCCACTTTGAAAATGCAGCAACTGCAAAGCAGGGGGCTGGGACTCCAGGCCAGGGCTGTGTAGCTCTACCAGGTTCTTCTGAAGGACTCTGAGGTCGGGGCCAGGGGTTGAGATGCCTGGTGGTCAGAACCCAAGGATAGCCCTAGCTATTCTCTGTCAGTCCTGGAGACACCCAGCCCAGCCCAGGTTGGAGCCACATGTGCTGGGAAAGCCCACGAAACGCATCCATTCCGAGTAGAAAGCCCCCTGAGCTGTATTTATTAGCAAGAACTCAGACTTAATCAGGGTCCAGAGAAAGGAGGCACCCCTTCCAGCTGCCAGCTTGTTCCTCACCAATCCCTGAACATGTGGCAGACCCAGACAAGTGCTAGTGTGAGTGTCTGGGGACCCAGGAGTACAGCCAGCTGCTGTGATTCATGGGGTCGCAAAGAGCCGGACACGACTGAGCGACTGAACTGAACTGAACTGAACTGACACCTACCCCTGCCGGAACTGCCTGACTGGAGGGCCTGTGGTCACCTGTGGGGTCTGGGCAGAGCAGGCTGGAAATGGGCCCCCAACCCCCAGGCCATCTGATTGCCTCTGCTGTGCCGCTGGGTGACTTTGCCCAACATCTCAGGCTGCTGCTATTTTTTTTTCTTTTTTGCCAAAAGCGCCTTCAGTTTCTTAACATGTTTAGAAAAGTTTCTAATCACAGTTAGACTAGGGAAGTAAAGTCATTCTGGCTCTTTTCCTCCTCTGCTCGACAGCTGGCAGGCCTATGCACTCACTGAAAAGCATGCCCAACTCGGAAAAAGCAATGTTCTTGCTGAGAGCTCCAGAATGAACAGACAGACCGTACTGTGGGCAAAGGAAAACATCCCCCAGCTGGCTGTCAACTCTCCTTAGGAGAGAAAGCTGGCCTGGGACAAATTTTCTCCCAGAGCCATAAGAGAGAGCACCTTCAGCCTGGAGCTTCAGCTTGAATTTCCCAGACGCTCAGGAGGCATTTGCCTCTGTGAGTCAGAAAAGGAGCTCTCCAAGAGACAGCGGGCACTGGAAACAGAGGCCCCTCCACACAGGCTTTTCAGCCTGGGTCAGTTACCAACTCCAGGCCCTACTGGGGCCTTAGGAGAAGACCGTTACATCAGGTAAAAGTAAGGAGTAGTGTGCGTGTGTGCTAAGTTGCTTCAGTCGTGTCCAACTCTGCAACCCTATGGACCATAGCCCACCAGGCTCCTCTGTCCGTGGGATTTTACAGACAAGAATACAGGGATTAAACCCGTGTCTCTTCTGTCTCCTGCATTGGTAGGTGGGTTCTTTACCACTAGCACCCCTGGGAAGCCCAAGTAATTATGTAGCTAACACATATGGAACATTTTCTTTAGATCCATTGTCTATCTTAATTCTCACAATTGTCCTATAAGGGGAGTATTACTATTTTCCCTGTTTCACAGGGAACTGAAATACAGAGAGGGTTAGTAACTTGCTCCAGGTTGCACAGTAATTATGTGTCTGAGCTGCGCTTATCAGGCAGCCTCTCATTTCAGGGCTTAGGGCTTCCAGGCGCATTGGAGTCTGCTGGGGCTTTGTGGCAGATGGAGGGAGGGGCAGACAGTGACCAGAACCACTTGAGGGGATCAGGGCTCATTTTAGGTGTGTGATCCTGCCTGGTTGAAGCTGGGTGATCAGCATTTGTAAGGCTCGTGTCTGTGCCCCTAGAGTGGAAGCCTACAGTCAGTGGGTAGGGAGGAAATGGGTGTGCAGGGGGAAAGCAAGGGGAGCAGGAACCCAGTGGAATTTCCAGGACCAGCTGGAACCCAAAGCTCCAATGGATATGATTGGCATCCTGCAGGCAAAACTGGTGCCCTTCTCTGGGGGAGAACCCTCTGGCCCAAAGTTAGTGAGGGTCCTGCAGGAACTGCTGCCCACACCTTGGTGAGCCAGAGGGGATGCCAGCATTTGTGAGAACTTGCACACTTCTGTGACTGTGAAAAGGGCATGGCATTGCTTTGCTTCCACATCCCAAATCACACATTGTCTCTGGTGACTGTCATAACACAGATGGCTCCTGTGGTCCATTCACCCTGAAGGCCTTGCTGCACGGGACCAGTGGCCAGAGGGCATGGTTATACCCCTATGTCTGTGTCTCTTTACCCTAACCTGGGCCTCCTAAACTTGGGTCTCCCAAAGCCCATTTGGGTCACCCCATCTACCTGAGCCAAAGCCAGAACTTGAGCCTTGCTCCCCAGAGAGCTGAAACCCCTCCCCATCTTTTCTCACTGATCTCCTTTCTCCCCAGGCACTACCACCTTTAGCCACAATCCAAAGGCTCTATGCATCTGAACTCCTGGAAATCCTAGACAGAAGAAGCCAGCCTCTGCCCCAAGTGGTTGCCCCTCTCCACCTGCAAGGCCAGTCTTGGCACTTGGGAGGATGTTCCAGGGTGGCTGAGTCTGCCCCAGCAGCGGCTCCTGAGATGAGAACTCAGTTCAGGAGGAAAAGCAAGCCCTGTGCTTCTGAAGGACACACCTGGCTGGAGAGTGGGAACCCACAAGCAGGCTGGAGGCCCACGGGGAAGGCTGCAGCAGGATGGGGTCAAGATCATCCGTGTGGGGCAGATGCAGCTGATCAGGCCACGTCCACCTCAGCTTCTGGTGGTGTGGCAAAAGGGACCGATGTACCAGCCTCAGAGACTGTGGGTGGGGGCAGACAAAGGTGAGCAAGAGCAGCCAGCCTGGTTCACATGGAATGCCCACTCCTGAGCTGAGGATGGGGAGCTGTGGAGGACACGCTCCTGAGTAATATATGGATTGGATCCTGCTCCTTGTTCCTGACATGGAGCTCCTAAATCCCTTGGAATTTCCTGGGTGATAGGAGAGATTTTTCTTCTAATGAAGTGAATCTGAGTGGGCTCTAAGACTGTGCTGCTTATATCAGAAAAACCAAGCCATGATTAAAAGCTTGGAAGTTTTGGCCCCATCCTCTACTCTCCTGTGGAGATAGGGACTGGAGATGGAATTAATATTCAGTCACACCTCCATAAAAATCCCAGAAGTATGGGATTCAGCTTGCATTTCTTGAGTTCTGCCAGCCTTCTGGCAAATCATCCAACCCAAGGAAGGAGTTGTGGGCACATCAATTTGTAGGCAAAACTGCACCATGTGGGACAGTCTGGTCTTGCAACTGTCCTCTGAAGAGGGAGGGACGGTTTAGTGAGACTGAGCCCCTGCCCAGTGGAATGGAGCGATGGGTAGATAGTGTCAGAACTTTATTTGGGGGGCTCCAAAATCACTGCAGATGATGAATTCAGCCTTGAAATTAAAGATGCTTACTCCTTGGAAGAAAAGTTATGATCAACTTAGACAGCATATTAAAAAAGCAGAGACATTACTTTGCCAACAAAGGTCCATCTAGTCAAGGATATGGTTTTTCCAATAGTCATATGGATGTGAGAGTTGGACTATAAAGACAGCTGAAGAATTGATGCTTTTGAATTGTGGTGTTGGAGAAGGCTCTTGAGAGTCCCTTGGATGGCAGGGTGATCCAACCAGTCCATCTTAAGGGAAATTAGCCCTGAATATTCATTGGAAGGACTGATGTTGAAGCTGAAACTCCAATACTTGGCCACCTGATATGAAGAACTGACTCATTTGAAAAGACCCTAATGCTTGGAAGCATTGAAGGTGGGAGGAGAAGGGGATGACAGAGGATGAGATGGTTGGATGGCATCACTGACTCAATGGACATGAGTTTGAGTAAACTCTGAGAGTTGGTGATGGACAGGGAGGCCTGATGTGCTTCCGTCTATGGGGTCGCAAAGAGTCGGACATGACAGTGACTGAACTGAACTGAACTGTCTGGACTGAATTAATCTGTGGGACACCCCCTGGTTTTGCAGAGACTTGCTTGGTATGTGAACACTTACACGCATGGTTCAAAAGTATTTTGACTGTGTGAATAAAGTTAACACTGGAGCAGTTTTCCTAGACCACACTCTGGAAGGTGCCCTTGGCCACCTGATAAGAAACCCAAGAAGCTCAACAACTACAGTAAGTGTTTGTTCACATCTGGTTCCAGGGCCACTCCACACCCGGGAGCAGTTGCTATGGTGAGGGAAGCGTGGGAGGAGCTTGGGGGAAGAATGTAACCAGGGCAGCAGGCTGCCCACTGATGAAAGCCACTGGGGCTTCGGATGGGTAGGCTCCTGGGCCATCCTGCCCCCAAAGAAGTTTGGGATCTGGCTGTTGAGGGACTAAGGAAACATCCTCATTGGACCTTCCTTGGGCTGTTCCTGTGCAGGACTTACAGTAGTCCTGAGGACGCCCTGCTGTCACCTCGGGGGCAGGCAATGGCCGCCTGTGGGTCAGCCATGGCCTCCATGCCGTGGTGTATGCCAGCCTCACCAGGCAAAGCTGTGTGGACTCTGCTGATCAGCCAGTCTCCCGGGATGACTGCCAGGGCACAGTGTCAGGGCAGTGACTAGGTCAAGCACCCAGGGGCCCTATTTCATGTCTGTTCCCTCATACGCTCATTCAGGACCCCCTCCACCTACAGGTCCCTGGTGAGAAACCTGATCCCATAGAGGCTGGAATCTTCCTGAGGCCACAGGAGACTTGGGGTTGAAGCGCACACTGACCCCAGCCCTGCCATCCCTCTGTTCTATCTGGCAGACTTTCCAGGGGTGAGGGGAGAGGACCTGCCCTGGGCCTTTCTTCTGGCAGTGCAGCACCAGCTACCCCCATGCAGGCTGAGGCCCCGCCATGCCCTTTGACTTGGCTGCATCCCCAGGGAAGCCTCCGCCTCATGAGCTGAGCCCAGCAGGTTCACAATACAACCCTCATCCTCTCTTCATGCAGTAGAAAGTCAGTCTTACCTGGGACGAAATATTAAGCCTATCACTCCTACAACAGAGGGGATGGTTTTTACTTCTGAGCCTCTGTTTCCTCATCTGTGAAATGGGCTACTGATGCCGGTCAAGTGCAGCTTGGTATGGGTCTGGGCGCTGGGCTGGCCTAATCCTGTCTGTGTGGACATGGACAGGTCCTCAGGGCCATGAGCCAGGGGCCATCACATACCCACATAGACAGGACATCCTGAACAGCCCATAGCATGACCCTCCATGTTATTTCTTCACCCGAATCTAAAGGTTCTTGTGAACACAGCATCAACTGTTGCTAAATTGCTGGCATTTGTGAAAATTATGTTTTCTGAGTGAGAGAATTGATTCACAAATGCACACTGGGCAGAACCTTCTAGAGTCCATCTCCGTTTCCTGCTTTGTACAGGAGGATGAGTCATCAGGATTTTCAAGTGCACGCCTCGGTGGTGAATGGGGTGGGTGGGCCCTCATTCAGTCCTTTTGTTCTGCTTGAGCTCCCATCTTACGTATAGGCAGGAATGAGTCAGACACACACACACACACGCACACACGCACGCACACACGCACGCACACACTGCCTCTCTGTAATGCTATCTCACACAAGTGCATGACCATAGTGGCTGGCAGCCAGGCACAGCCTGATTTATGAGCAGATGCTCCCTGTGTGCCCTGTTGCCAAGAGCAGCCTTGGCCTGGATCCCAGGTGCAGGGACCCAAGTTTGACCTACTGCTGGCCCTGGACCACGGGGATGGGGAGGGGCAGGGTGTGAGGGGCCCGTCATGCAGCAAGGGTGTGAGGAGAGAGCACTGCTGTGGACTAACCCTGCCTTGGGTACCTGCCCACCCATCCCCTGCCCATGGACCCCAGGCTGGCCTCCAGGGCAGGTGGGCTGCTCGGCTCAAGATTAGCTTCCTGGCCTGGCCCATAAGGACTGGGTTCTGCTACACAGAGCAGTAGAACGCAGCCCCTTTGCCCCCCCAGCACGGTCTTCCTCAAAGGAGGACCCAGTCTCACTCTGTCCACCTACTGTGCCAGGAGTCACTTCTATGCAGCTGATGCTCCCCTCAGGGCCAGGACTGCTCCCAGGACAGGAGACGGAGTTTATAGCCTGGGCAGACCCCCTGTGGGAGGTGAGGCTGCGGCTCAGAGGACCTGGGCTTCTCATTCTGACTTATTCTTCCTCCAGTTGAACCTGGGAGCCCTCTTGGTCCCCCTGGAGGAGGCAGAAAGCCCTGTCATGGGGACAAGGCCAATCAGCCTGCAAATGTGACCACAGCCCTGCTACACCCCTGAATCAGCACAGGCTGAGCCTTCTCCATCCTGAATTGGGCGCTTCTCTCAGACCCCAGCACCCTAGCCAGGAGGTATTCAGAGCACGCAGTCCCTGGTCTTCTGAGCCTGAAATAAAAGCCACTTGTTTCCTAGTGGGTATGAGGTGGGCAACTTCATCGTGTCTCATGGCCCCTTTCTCTCATGTAGCCCTCTCTCCCCATCAGGCCTGGGAACAACCCTCCACACCCGCCCCCCTGCATCTGCTACACACAAAAGCCCATTCTGGACTCTCTCTTTGAGACTAGGCAGCAGTGGCATCTCCCTGGAGACCAGCTCCTTCTGGCCCAACTCCTCCATGCCCTCCTCTGCCCAGTCCAGTCTGCCTGCTGGCCCAACTCAGTCCCAAGTAAGCTCCCAGGCCACAGGAGCCCTGCCTGCGGTCCTTAGTCCAGCTGCTATGGGTCCTCCTGTGAAGCTTGGAATCTGATGTGTCTCCTGGTCCCTCCAGGGGCCCTGCTGGCCCCAGATCAGGGTCATTTACTTTGCTGACGTTGCTCTGCAGTTGCCTTCAGCCCTGTGCTTGGTCCCCTCTCCAGTCCTTTCAGGCCTCTAGCTCAGCCCCCTCCCAACAATGTCACCCAGGAGCTGCTCCAAAAACTTACTCCCTCTTCTCAAGCCACAGCCTGCACTACATGCCAGGGTACATGGCACCCTAGATGCATGTGGCACCACCTCTTTGAGGATCATGACACATACTGGTAGTAACATAATTCTATAATACATGCAGACACAGTAACACAGGAGCTGGACATGCTGGAGTGACTGGTGCACCCTCCTTTGCATAGTGACTCAGGCTTCAACAATAGGAGGCAGTAAGCACCCCAAAGGAGAAGGCAGTGGCACCCCACTCCAGTACTCTTGCCTGGAAAATCCCATGGACGGAGGAGCCTGGTAGGCTGCAGCCCATGGGGTCGCGAAGAGTCGGACAGGACTGAGTGACTTCACTTTCACTTTTCACTTTCATGCATTGGAGAAGGAAATGGCAACCCACTCCAGTGTTCTTGCCTGGAGAATCCCAGGGATGGGAGAGCCTGGTGGGCTGCCGTCTATGGGGTCACACAAAGTCAGACATGACTGAAGCGACTTAGCAGCAGCAGAAGCACCCCAAAATGTAGGGGTATAATGCAATCTTTTATTATTACCTTTCCCAGTTCTGGGGGTTGACAGGAACCAGCTAGAGGTTCATGGTGAGGAAGAAGGAGTGGGGAGGCTAGGCCCAGTGAACTGGGCTGCTCAGGGGAGGGCCTGCCTTGCACACTAAAGAACCCACTTCTCATTGGTATCATTTATCACCAAAGCAAAAATAAGATGAATCAAAACATACAGGTGTATTTAAATGGAAGAGCCTGGCCCCAGAAGTAACCACTTCTAACAGGTGGGCATCAAAGCTGACTTTGTCTGTCAACCCTTCTTTTATCAATACTCACTCTTTTTGCCAGGTCCTGGGAGGGGACTCCCAGCTGAGTGGAATGCATTTACCTCACCCAGGGCTCCAGGCTTATGCTGACACCTCCACATACATCCATAGCAGCCCTTGGAGGCAGGTGTAATGATGATCCCATTTTACAGATGAGGAAACAGAGGCACAGAACAGTCAAGTGACCTGTATCAATGGCTTCCTTGGTGGTGCAGTGGTAAAAAATCTGCCTGTGAATGCAGGAGACATGAGTTTGATCCTCTGGTTGGGAAGATCACCTGGAAAAGGAAATGGCAACCCATTTCAGCAAATTTGGAAAACTCAGCAGCGGCCACAGGACTAGAAAAGGTCAGTTTTCATATCAATCCCAAAGAAAAGCAATGCCAAAGAATGCTCAAACTACTGTACAACTGCACTCATCTCACCCATGAGCAAAATAATGCTCTGAATTCTCCAAGCTAGGCTTCAACAGTATGTGAACCAAGAACTTCCAGATGTTCAAGCTGGATTTAGAAAAGGGAGAGGAACCAGAGATCAAATTGCCATCTGTTGGATCATAGAAAAAGCAAGAGAGTTCCAGAAAAACATCTACTTCTGCTTCATTGACTATGCTAAAGCCTTTGACTGTGTGGATCACAACAGACTGGAAATTCTTCAAGAGATGGGAATGCAAGACCACCTTACCTGCCTCCTGAGAAATCTGCATAAGTCAAGAAGCAACAGTTAGAACCGGACATGGAACAAAGGGCTTGTTCCAAATTGTGAAAGGAATACATCAAGGCTGTATATTGTCACTCTGCTTATTTAACTTTTATGCAGAGTATATCATGAGAAATGCTGGGCTTGATGAAGCACAAGCTAGAATCAGGATTGTTGGGAGAAATATCAATAACCTCAGATGTGCAGATGATACCACCCTTATGGCAGAAAGTGAAAAGGAACTAAAGAGCCTTCTGAAAGTGAAAGAGGAGAAAAAGCTGGATTAAAACTCAACATTCAGAAAACTAAGGTCATGGCATCCAGTCCTGTCACTTCATGGCAAGTAGATGGGGAAACAGTGACAGACTTTATTTTCTTGGGCTCCAAAACCACTGTGGATGGTGACTGCAGCTGTGAAATGCTTGCTTCTTGGAAGAAAAGCTATGGCAAGCCTAGATAGCATATTAAAAAGCAGAGACATTACTTTGCCGACAAAGTCCATATAGTCAAATTTATGGTTTTTCCAGTGGTCATGTATGGGTGTGAGAGCTGCACCATAAAGAAAGCCGAGAGCCTAAGAATTGATGCTTTTGAACTGTGGTGTTGGAGAAGACTCTTGAGAGTCCCTTGGACTGCAAGGAGATCCAACCAGTCCATCCTAAAGGAAAGAAGTCCTGAATATTCATCGGAAGGACTGATGCTGAAGCTGAAGCTCCAATACTTTGTCCACCCGATGTGAAGAGCTGACTCATTGGAAAAGACCCTGGTGCTGGGAAAGATTGACAATAGGAAGAGAAGGGTACAATGTAGGATGAGATATNTGAATATTCATCGGAAGGACTGATGCTGAAGCTGAAGCTCCAATACTTTGTCCACCCGATGTGAAGAGCTGACTCATTGGAAAAGACCCTGGTGCTGGGAAAGATTGACAATAGGAAGAGAAGGGTACAATGTAGGATGAGATATTTTGATGGTATCATCAATTTAATGGACATGAGTTTGAGAAAGCTCTGAGTGTTGGTGATAGACACGGAGGCCTGGCGTGCTGCAGTCCATGGGGTTGGGGTTGCAAAGAGTCAGACATAACTGAGCGACTGAACTGAACTGAAACCACTTCAGTGTTCTTACCTGGGAAATGGACAGAGAAGCCTGGCGGGTTACAGTCTATGGGGTCACAAAAGAGTCAGACACGACTTAGCGCCTCATCACCAAGAGCAACAAGCTGCCTCCAGCCTCGCAGCCAGTCTTGGCTGAACCCAGAACCAGGCCCCCAGCAGGCCTCCAGGCTGCCTCTGACATAGCACCCAGGGTAGCCAGTGCACTCGGGGGGCCTGATACCTGTGAACCCCACCACAGCGCATCACCAATCAGGATTTGCCTCCGAATCCTGAAGTCATAGCTCTGCGTCACATGCAGATCTTGGCTACCAGGCATACCTTCTGATGACCCTTCTCACACGCCGACCCTCGCCCTGTCCACTGTCAGTGGTAGTCCTCTCCCTGCTAAAATCAGCTGTGACTGCGAATTGAGAAAAGTAATGCCCAGAGGTGGCACAGGCATCCGACAGCAGTGGCACACACCAGCCCTGCTCCAGAGATTCAGGGGTAGGATGAGGGGAGGTGTCAGACACTGACAGGACAGTCCATCCCAGCACATGAGGGGTGACCGAAGTGCTGGACACAAAGAAGAGAAGGGGCAGGGGGACGGGGGAGGGGCTGTGGGCCAGGGCATCCATCCTGCTTCTGAGGCTCGCATGTCCAGGTTCCAATACCCCTCTACCTGCCTTTCATCCCAGCTCAACCGCTTGAAGGCTTTCCTCAGCCTTGACCAGCCCTGTGAGCCCCTCTCCATGCAGGGTCAAGTTGTCTTGTGACCCTTAGTAATTTCCCTGAGGATTTGAGGGGTGTCGAGAGGGGGGCCCCTGAGACCCTTTGGGTCCCTGTCCGCCAAAGACTGCACGGACATATTTCTTTGCTGTTCACAAGTCGTGACTTCAGGGAGCTGCACAGAGGCTCGCTGAGGGTGTTGAAGGCTTAGGGGAGAGATGGGGGAGGGCACCGAGTTGGTCATACTCTTGCCAAATTCTCTAGCTGTCTGGGTTCAGAATGCCCCAACTTCACTGGCACTGCCTTCAGCCCTGTTCTGGCTCCTGGTGGTGGGGAGGCGGAGGCAGGCAGCATCCTGCCAGAGGTGCCCAGGGCCCTGGTCGGCACCTGGGTCATTTCCCCAGAGATTTACCTCCCAGCTCTGCGGAAAGCATGACGCAGTCCTGCCGTAGGGCCCGGGCCGGCTCTTCCTGGGACACCAGTGACAGTCTGCAAGAGACGTGACACAGCCGGTCCCCTCCCTGCAGGGCTCTCCTGAAAAAAGGCCTCTGGGCCGAGCACCAAGCCCTGTCCCTTCTCTCTGAAGAGCGGCCTCCTCCCCAGGAAGGGACACACACGAGCACCTGGAGGCCCTGGGCCGGGCGTGGACTGTTTGTAGAGCAAAGAGAAGCCACTGAACAGGGCACTGAAGGAATCAGCTTCCGAGGCCCCTTGGGGGCCTCGGCAGGGAAAATGGTTGGAGCAGGGCTGAAGTAGTAGGGGTAGCTGGGTAGGGTAGGACTGAGGTGAATTCGAGAGGTGCAACCCACAGGTAAAGTGAGTTGCAGGGCTTTGGGAAAGGGAGGAAACTATTTTTTGCCTGATTAAGTAGAGGAGTAAGACTGTTACTCAGAGACACAGGAGGAGCCCCAGGGAAGGTTCCATTTGGGCGGTATGGGGAACAAGGATTCAGTTTTGAATGTGTGAAGTTTGGGGTCCAGTCCCAAGGGACTCAGAGGGTCAGACAGCAGGGTACCTGCCCTCTTGAAGCTCACACCTGGGGGAGATAAGGGATCACAAAGCAGGGGTGGTGTGTGTAGGGNGGTATGGGGAACAAGGATTCAGTTTTGAATGTGTGAAGTTTGGGGTCCAGTCCCAAGGGACTCAGAGGGTCAGACAGCAGGGTACCTGCCCTCTTGAAGCTCACACCTGGGGGAGATAAGGGATCACAAAGCAGGGGTGGTGTGTGTAGGGCAGCTGATGGGAGACCTGAGTCGTGTGGTCCTGCGAGTGCTCACCTGTGTCCACGCCCGAACCCAGGGAACAATAGGATGACACACACCCTCCCAACCTCAGGGCGCTTGAGGTCTTGTCCTTGCCAGCCCGGCCGTGGGTGTGTGCCTCATCCACTTGCCCTCTCACCGTGCTTACTCCTGTTGGAGTACCTCATATCTGGTTGTGTTGTCGCTGCTTCCAGAGTGTCCCAGCCTTGCGTACTCCCAGCTGCCCTGTAACACAGCAAGCCCCTTCTCCACATGAAGGCTCACCTCTCAGCAGGAACAGGCCCTTCTACTATGGTCCACCAGAGCCTGGATGTCCCTGCCCAGAGATGACTGCTCCTCCCCCAGCAGGACGGGGCCTCCGTGGTGCAGAGGGATTGAAGCATGGGCTCGATGAGCCCCAGGCCCCTGGCACAGGTCCCCACTCCCAAGGCCCCCCGGAAATTACTGATCTCAGTAAGGGAGTGTGGGGAGGATCCGTTGCTCCTAGAATTGGCAGTCTTGTCTTTCATGTGGCCCCAATCTGCCACCTTAGGGGTGCTTAGTGCTTGAAGGGCCTCAGAAGCCTTATTTGGGCAGAGCAGGTCCTCCGTGGCAAAGGGAAGGCTGGTGCTCAGGAGGAGGAAGGTGCCACGATGGACAAGCACCTGAAGCCTGTTCTTCCACGAGGCTTTCACATCCAGTAGCTGCAGAG
>SJYV01019437.1:0-17692 GCA_006410875.1 Neotragus pygmaeus
GGTGGGGGGGGGTGGCCTTGTTTGTGGCCAGGAGAGTCTGGGCTGTACAGCTCCCTGTCTGCCTGGTCTGGATCCAGCAGCACCTTCTGTGGCCCTTGCTAAGGTGTTTAAAATGTTTACACAGAAGGGCAGAGATTGTACATGGTCAGGAATGGCCAAGGTGGTTTTAAAGCCTCAGGTCAGGGGAATTCCCTGGTGATCCAGTGGTTAAGACTCAGCATTTTCACGGCTGAGGGCTTGGGTTTAATACCTGGTCAGGAGACTAAAATACCACAGACCTTGAGGCTCAACCACAAAAACAAACAAACCCCCACAGGTCAGGGGCACAGGGACAGGCAGACAGCAGTGGGACAGAGCTGAGAAGGCCCAGCCTGCTTCCCGGGAACCAAGAAGGAGTCAGTGTGAGGGTGCAGGGGCCAGTCCTTGGGAGAAAATGACATTTGGGTGTGACCTTGGCAGCAGGGACTGAGGGCAAAGGTCAGCCCACCCCACCCCCAGCCTCAGTGTGGACAAGGCGGTTCTGCCTGCACTGGTGATTAAGTATATTAAAAGCAAAGGTTGGGGACTTACCTGGTGGTCTAGTGGTTAAAACTCTGCACTTCCACTGCAGAGGGGCACAGGTTCAATCCCTGCTCGGGGGACTAAGATCCCACATGCTGTCTGGGTGCTCCCAAGGGCCAGGCTGACTCTCACTCTCTCCTGTCCCCTTCCCAGGACCGCTCAGGAAGTGGCAGCGAGGAAGACTGAGTCCCGACATTCCAGAGTCTCAACCCCGAGCCCCTCGTTCCAGAGCCAAGACGGTGTTAGCCCTTAGCAGTAACGGGTAGCAGCAGATGTAGTTTCAGACTTGGGATAAAAACTGTATAAACGAAAATCTTCCATATTTATACGGCAGAGAAGATGTAGGACTGTGTGTGTCTGGCCCTGTCCTGGCATCAATAGCGTTTGTAACAGCATTAACTGTTTAAAACGAGAAAAAAGGAGAAAAAAAACGAATTATGAATTGGGGAACACACGACACCTGTCTTTCTTCCCTTTCCCTGGCAGTACTGTTTCGGCCGCAGTTTGGAATCACTGTAGTTTAAAGCTGTGGATGCATGTGTGTAGCCGTCCACTCCTTGTACTGTATTTTATTGGACAGGTCAGACTCGCCGGGGCTGGGGTCCACAGGCCCGGCGAGGGTATGTCAGTGTCACTGGATGTCAAACAGTAATAAATTAAACCTCCAACAAAACTCTTGGCTTCTGCTGAACGCATTCCCGGCCCCTGGCATGGGGTGAATGTCTGCAGCCACCTACCCGAGCAATGCAAGGCCCTGGGGCCTTGGGTGGGGCCTCACTGTGTCTGCGGTCCTGTCCTGTCGCCAGACCCAGGGGAGGACACTGAGGCCCAAGCAAAGGGCCTGGGATGTCACACCATCTTGACTAGCAGCCTGGGCTCTCTCTGGGTCTCTCACCACTGCCATTCCCCATCATTTGTTTAAGCCCACCATGTCATGGAGAGAGCAGACTGATCAGTCCCTGCCCCTTTGCAGCCGTGGTGGCGTCAGGAAGACAGGTAAACAGGCAGGTGCCTGTCAGCAGTCTAAGTCCTGACATAGGAAGCCCGGGCATTGTGGGAACCAGGTGATAAGGGAGAGCTTCCAAGTCCAGAACTTACTTTAGGTCCTATTCTGTAGTTCTTGTGTCTCCCATAAGATCTTATATTCATGAGTCACTATCATATTTGCCATTAATTCTTCAAACGTTGTTTACTTTAGTTTTATGAATGCTTATACAGACTGCTGTGGGTGCAACATCTGGGCTCCCTCAGAGAACATTTCTATCAACTTACTTTTTTTTTTCTCAGAGTAGGTCACACTTAGCTCTTTCTTCACGTCATGCTTCCTTTTCTTTCTTTCTTTCTTTTCAAAAACAGCCTTTTCTTTTGGACGTGCCATGTGGCCTCTGGGACCCCAGCTCCCCGACCAGGGATTGAACCTACCCCTCTGGTAGTAAAAGAGCAGTGTCCTAACCGCTGGACCACCAGGAGACTTTCTCAGAAATGGACATCTTTGGGGACTTCCCTGGCTGGCAGTCCAGTGGTTAAGAATCTGCCTTGCAATACAGGGGGATGTGGGTTCGATCCCTGGCCAGGGAACTAAGATCCCACATACCACAGAACAACTAAGCCCACACACCCCAGCTAGGGAATCCATGTGCCACAACAGAAGACCCACATGCCTCAGCCAAGATCCAACACAGCCAAATAAATAAATGACTTTAAGCAATGGACATTTTTTAAAATAAGATTCTAGCAACTCTGAATTCCTCTTTCCCCCACACACAGGGAGCTGTCCTGGTGGTGTTTTTGTTCTGTTTGTTTTAGTAAGTGCTGAGCCAACTCTGTAGAGTCCTTCTCCCCCATGATGTGCAGCTGTTGATATCTCTGCTAAATTTTTGAGTTTCTGCTTTTCATTTTTAGGCTGATTCCCTCTGGGAGTCATCCCTGGTTCCATCTAGCTTTGGGGCCAGCCAACGGTGGCTTGGAGGTTGTGCTCAAACCCCTGAGTCAGTGAGGCCTAAGCCTGGGGCCTGTGCTCGGGCCAGTTTGCAAGCCAGACCTGCCTTTGCTTCTCGCCCGTCCCTCTTGCATTTTCTCAGCATGTGCACATGGCCTCCTGCGGGGTAGGTGGCCTGCATTTGTAGGTTGATGGGGTCTCTCCGGGTCTCATGCAGCGTGGTGCATACATGTGCCTTTTCAGACCCTCAGGATATGTGGGTCCAGCTATGTCATTCGACCTCCTGACTGGATAGATGGTACACCAACAGCCATGTTGGGCCATGAGGTGATGCTGTGCATAGGGGCGGCAAATACTAAAGGAACAACGTAGAGGCTGTTCTCCAATACCGAGACGCCAGCTCCAGACTTTGACATGAGAGAGATCATCTATCCTGACTAGGTTACCAATCTATTGCCAACAGGATCTCAACCTCAGTGAGGAGACCTTGGCCTTCCCCAAACACTCCACTCAGAGGTCTCTACTGTACCCACTTCACCTGGTGGCCTGAGGTGTTACTTGGCTCCAAGTCAGCTCCCTCCCGCAGTGATGTTCACGTCTTGTCCTGGCCAGTAGGAGCTGGGAAGCCAAAAAACCGTAATCTCCCACTGTTTTTCCCTTCCCATTTAGTAATTATTCCTGAGTACATCTTTCTTAACTTGTTTAATCTGCAGAACCCTGAAGTGGGTTGTTTCTGACAGCTGTCTGCTTTTACGGTTGCCTCTTTGGAATGCATTTGCCAAGATACTCGCATGTCATTTTGAAAGTCTGCTTTTGCAGGGGGTGCTTCCATGACTGCTCAGTGCCTAAGCCTCAGAGCTGTCAATGTAGGAGGCATGTGTTCGATCCCTGGTACGGGAACGAAGATCCCACATGCCACATGTGTGTGTGTGCTTAGTCGCTCAGTTGTGTCTGACTTTTTGTGACCCTGTGGACTCGGGCTCCCCTATCCATGAAAGTTTCCAGGCAAGAATACTGGAGCAGGTTGCTATTTCTTCCTCCAGGGGATCTTCCCAACCCAGGGATAGAACCTGCATCTTTACCTGGGAAGCCACATGCCATGTGGCAGAGCCAAAAAAAGAAAAACAAAATACACATTTTTTGTGTGTGAATGACTTTGACTTCATTTTAATAGATTTAGGTTTGTTTTAATGTTTACAGAAAATCAACTCACAAACCCTTGATTTCATAGTATTCAGACTGAGGCCAGTGTTAAAAAGAGTCCCTTGGTGAGAGACGGGGCCAGATGGGAGAAGTATATGTGGGATTTGAACAGGAGAAAATATGTATCTGATGGGCTTCCCTGGTGGCCCACTGGTTAAGAATCCACCTACCAATGCAGGAGACTTGGGTTTGATCCCTGGGTCAGGAAGTTCCCCTGGAGAAGGAAATGGCAACCCACTCCAGTATTCTTGCCTGGGAAATCCCGTGGACAGAGGAAACTGCCGGGTACAGTCCATGGGGTTGCAAAAGAGTCGGACATGACTTGGTGACTAAACAACATCAGTGTAGTGTGTCTAATTACAGTTTGTTGGGGAATGGATGGCAGAAAAATTCAGAATAATGTTGACTTGTTGGCCGTGACTTCATGTCATGCCTCTCTCATGTCAAAGTCTGGAGTTGGTGTCTCAGTGTTGGAGAACAGCTTCTATCTTGTTACTTTCAGCATCACCTCATGACACAAGATGGCTGCTGGTGCTCCATCTATCCATTTCACATCCCAGCCATCAACGAGGAGACAAGGGGAAGGAGAAAGGCCTACCCATTCTTTAGAAATCCTCTCTGGAGACTAACACTTCACTTTCTTAGGTGCTGCAATATAGTCAAATGGCCACACCTCTAGCTCACAGGAAGCTAAGAAATGCAGCCTATCTAGTGCCTCTGTGCCCTGCTAAAGTTGTGGGCACACTGCTTACTTGCTCATTGCCTGCTTTGCGTTGGTTAGTGCCAGTCTTCAGATGAGTAAGCAGGCACGGAGAAGAGAAGGACTTGCCCAAGGCTGCATGGCCAGACCTAGACCCGGTGGTTGTCAAGCTTTGCTCACCTTCCTCCCAACTTGGGTGGTCATGGGTTTGAATTCTGGCCCTGCCATGTCCAGGCTGTGTGGCTTTGGGCAGCTCTCTGCACCTCTGAGCCCACTAAGAGATAACCCAAAAATCTCATGGAGGTTTCTGTTTTTCTTTGGGCATTTTTGTTTTTTCTAGGGTGACAATGGAAAGAGAAATTTTCAGAGGGAAAAAAATGAAGGGAATCAAGAGGAACTAGTTGAGCTGAACGTCCTCACTTGCAAAGCCAAGGGTGATGGTGACCCAGGGACAAGTGGGCTGTGGTAAGGGTGAGAGGTCAGCCCCCTGGCCTGGCTCTCCCACACTGACCTTGACTTGAGGTCCTGGAACCAGCCTGGCTGGCCCTCGTGTGGACGCTGGCCATGAACCAGGGACCTCCACCAACCTGAACTCCTGTCGCTCCTGGTGACAGCTGCTAACTGCCCTCTTTCAACCCCCACTGGCCTGTGCTTTCAGCACGCTTCTATCCAGACAGTCCTTTCCCCTCTGTCTCTGTCCTGCTGGCCAGTGGCTTCCTCCCCAATTTATCCCAACAATCCTGTGGGGTGGGGGGCCTTCCTTCCTGTTTCACAGAGGACACAAGTGAAGCTCAGAGAGGCTGAGGCACTTGCCGAAGGCCACACAGATTTGGGCCCAGGTTTGTGGGGGCCCAGACTGGGACCTCTAAATCTGGAGGAAGGCCCTGGGTCTGGCAGTGTAAAATAGCCCCTGGAAAGGGTGAACTGAGTAATGGAACACAGGTCTTTGTGTCCTCAGTGGAGCAGGCAGGCAGGCCCCAACAAGACAGACAAGCAAGTTCTTTGGACTGGAATGCCAGATGGTCAGGGCATGATGGGAGTCCCTGGGGTGCCCTGACAGCCAGGACTGGGGGAAAGGCAGTCAGGAAAAATACGGAGCATCACGTGACAGATGGTCACATTATCTCCCTCCCCACGTGCACTTCTGGAACCTGGTAACTACATAATCAAGGCATGGACTCTAGGGGCTTCCCTGGTGGCACAGTGGATTAGAATCCACCTGCCAATGCAGTGGACACAGGTTTGATCCCTGGTCTGGGAGGACTCCACATGCTGCAAGGCAACTACGCCAGTGAGCCACAGTTACTAAAGCCGGTGTGCCTGGATCCCGAGCTCTGCAACAAGAGAAACCACCACAGTGTGAAGCCTGTGTGAACCACTGCAATGAAGAGTAGCCGCTGCTCACCGAAACCAGAGAAAGACCGTGAGCAGCAAAGGAATAAGCACAACCATAAATCAATTTTGTTAAAAAAGGAATCTGAAAAAGAATAATAAACGTATGTATAACTGAAGCACTTTGCTGTACACTGAAACAACATTGTAAGTCAACTACCGTTGTTGTTCAGTTCATGTCTGACTCTTTGCACCCCTGTGGACTGCAGCGCGCTAGGCTTCCCTATCCTTCACTATCTCCCCGAGTTTGCTCAAACTCATGTCCGTTGAGTCAGTGATGCCATCCATCCAACCACCTCATCCTCTGTTGCTCCCTTCTCTGGCCCCCAATCTTTCCCAGCATCAGGGTCTTTTCCAAAGAGTTGACTCAGCAACAGATGGCCAAAGTATTGGAGCTTCAGGTTCAACATCAATCTTCCAATGAATAAGATTGATTTCCTTTAGAATTGACTGTTTGATCTCCTTGCAGTCCAAGTGATTTTCAAGAGTCCTCTAGCACCACAGTTTGAGAGCATCAATTCTTAAGTGCTCAGCCTTCTTTATGATCCAACTCTCAAATCCATACATGACTACTGGAAAAACCATAGCTTTAACTTTATGATCCTTTGTTGGCAAAGTGATATCTCTGCTTTTTAATACGCTGTCTAGGTATGTCATAGATTTTCTTCCAAGGAGCAAGTCTTTTAATTTCATGGCTGCAGTCACCATCTGCAGTGATTTTGGAACCCCAAGAAAATAAAGTCTGTCACGTTTCCACTTTTCCCCATCTATTTGCCGTGAAGTGATGGGACTGAATGCCATGATCTTCATTTTTTGAATATTTGAGTTTTAAGCCAGATTTTTCACTCTGCTCTCACCTTCATCAAGAGGCTCCTTAGTTCCTCTTCACTTTCTGCCATTAAAGTGGTATTATCTGCATACTTAAATTTAAAAAACTGATGCAGGAGAGTGATTGGATATAGAAATTAATTAAAGAACTAGACAAGACAGTGTATTGGGGGGAAAAAAAGGACATGGAATCTAATTCTTCTTCCCTTGACTTTGGCTTGGGACTCTGATAAGCAGTGGAATGCAGTAGAAATGACACTGTGCCTGCTAAGAGGGGGTCATACGAAGCACCACAATTTGTTGGGATACTCCCTCTTGAAGCCCTCATCTGTCGTGCAACAGCCCAAATGCCTAGAAGCCACCGCGTTGTGAGAAAGCACAAATAAGCCCATGCCAAGCCCACAAAAGGGGCAAACCCCCAGCTGTGGGCACCCACCCGGCTGAGCCCTTCCCATTTTCTTGACGCAAAGAAACCACGAGAGAGAATAAACTGAATGTTGTTTCAAGCAACTAAGCTGTACCATGATGGTTTTTCTACACAGTGATAGCAACTGGAACATCCTAAAACAATTTTTCACAGGACATGGGTCTAATTAAGCTGACATGGAAAGGACTTTCTTAGTGGTCAGGTGGTTAAGAATCTGCCTGCCAATGCAGGGACATAGCTCTGATCCCTGGTCTGGGAAGATTCCACATGATGTGGGGCAACTAAGCCCGTGTACCACAGCTACTGAGCTCGAATTCTAGAGCCCCATGCTCTGCAAACACAGAAGCCACCGCAATGAGAAGCCACTGCATCGCAGCTAGAGGGTAGCCCCCACTCACTTCAACTAGAGACGCCCTCGCGCAAGAACGAACCCCGCACAGCCAAAAACAGAACAGAAAGCTACCATGGAAAGATCTTTAGAACAATGCCAAGGCTAAAAAAGCCAGCTGCATGATGAAATGTCCAGCAAGATGCCTTTTCTGGGCACATACACAGGATCGCATATATTTGTTCTGGACCATGTCACTGCCACATAGACATTTAGAGAAATATATTTGTCACGATATACCCCCAAACACACTATATCCTGAACAGCTGGAGGCAGGGGACAAAAAGATGGAGTTGGGAGCTTCTCCAGGTCATGAGGTTCTAGACACATGTCCTTTTATGGCTGTTTATTTATTTTTTAGTTTTTAGGGGGTTTGTGTCTTTTTTTTTAGGTTTGTTGGGGTTTGTTTGTTTGTTTGTTTTTTGGTCACAGGATGCAGCATGCAGGATCTTAATTCCCTGACCAAGGAACGAAACTTCGCTCCCTGCATTGGAAGCGTGGAGTCTAAGCCACTGGACTGCCAAAGGAAGTCCCCACGTGTCCCATTTCTTGATTCCTCACCAATGCTTAATTCACTGGAATAGTTGGTTTCAGCCTATGTCATGGTTGCAGAGATTTCTGCTTCAATGAGGCCATTTGTATCTTCTGGAGCATTAATACTGACAAGGTGCCCAAAGCCCAGCTCCTTACGTTCCCACCTGATTCTGCTGCTGTGTCCCCATCTCTCAGGTGGCTCCGATGGCCCCAGGAAATCTAAGTCACACTCATCCCTTTCCCTCAGCCTCCTCTATCCTGCCCGTCCCCAGGTCAGCGCATTTTCCTCTCAAAGTGTATTCAGTCCACCCACCTCTTCACCCTTGGCCTCTACCTGATCCACCACCACTGCCATCTCTGGTCTGCACCAGTGTGGTCCTCCTCCCTGCTTCCACACCCTCACCTCCCACCAGGAGTTTTTCCCACATGGCCAGAGACTTCTAAACCCCAACTCCTGAGCGCACGCAGGGCTCTGATCATCTGAGCCTAGCAAACCTTCCTAAACCTCAGCCACACTGAAATTTCACACCACACACTTCCAGGTGTTTGCACATGTGTCCCTCTTCCCGTCACGTCTCACCTGGCGAGTCTCCTTCCTCTGAGCCTCATCTCAAATGTCACTTTCCTGCCCCTTCTCACCTTTTGTGGACAATCTAGGAATTATATAGGCCCTCCCTGCAAGAATCCCCGGAATGTGTTTCTGAAACATATTCTCAAGACACCTGTGAAAGCTTGTTGATGAGTAACTAACAGGAGGGGGATGAGAAAGAAATGCTAGCTTTCTGTTTGCTGTTTTTCTTCAAAAGGCTCACAGAAGAATGACAAAAAAGAAATATGAATGTGTGTATGTGGGGGAGAAAAGGGCTTCCCTGGTGGCTCAGCAGTAAAAGAATCCGCCTGCAATGCAGGAGATGCAGGAGACGCAGGTTCGATCCCTGGGTTGGGAAGATCCCCTGGAGGAGGAAATGACAGCCATTATTCTTGCCTGGGAAATCCCACGGACAGAGGTGCCTGAGCTACAGTCCCTGGGGTCTCAAAGACTTCTAGCAACTGGAAAAAAGAATATAACTATTTCAACCACCAAGTAAAGGCAAATTAAAACCAAATAAAGACATATTAAAACAATGATGAAATCTTTTTTTTTGTTTGGCTTCAGTTCAGTTCAGTTCAGTAGCTCAGCTGTGTCCAACTCTTTGCGACCCCGTGAACTACAGCACTCCAGGCCTCCCTGTCCATCACCAGCTCCCAGAGTTCACCGAAACCCATGTCCATTGGGTTGCTGATGCCATCCAACCATCTCATCCTCTGTCATCCCCTTCTCCTCCTGCCCTCAATCTTTCCCAGCATCAGGGTCTTTGAAAATTATTAAAGATTTTTTAAGTGATAACAGAATGTTGGCAAGGTGGTAAAAAGGCGGGCCCTTATATCCCGGTCTGGGCTGTGGAGTCCATACCAAGGTCACAGGTGTGAAACTTTGTACCAAGGCCACTGAGTGGAGCCAGAACCAAGGTCATCTCTGGAACTGACTGAGACCCACTGTGACCACTGCCAAGAGCCCCCCTGATCCCAGAGAGCTCACTGACCCCATACGAGGNGTACCAAGGTCACAGGTGTGAAACCTTGTACCAAGGCCACTGAGTGGAGCCAGAACCAAGGTCATCTCTGGAACTGACAGACCCACTGTGACCACTGCCAAGAGCCCCCCTGATCCCAGAGAGCTCACTGACCCCATACGAGGTAAAAATACCCACCCTACCAATCACCTAATGCCACTCTTCCAGCAGGAATTTTCTTTGTCTTGGCTCCTAACCCATGAAAAGTCTCGCCTCTTCCTGGTCTTTCAGGAGATCGCCCTGAAAGATAAGCCCTGCCCCCCTCCCCCTTATCTCCGCTCNAATACCCATCCTACCAATCACCTAATGCCACTCTTCCAGCAGGAATTTTCTTTGTCTTGGCTCCTAACCCATGAAAAGTCTCGCCTCTTCCTGGTCTTTCAGGAGATTGCCCTGAAAGATAAGCCCTGCCCCCCTCCCCCTTATCTCCGCTCTTTATTTTTCATAAACTCACTCTTTTCCGAAACACTCTGTGTCTGGAAATTCTTTTCCAACTTGTGCTCAGACTATGACAGATGCCTGGATGTGGCTTTCTAAAAAACAATTTGAGGAGCTTCCCTGACAGTCCGCTTGTTAAGACTCCCCGTTTCCACAGCAGGGGCGTGGGTTCAATCCCTGGTCAGGGAACTAAGATCCCACACGTCACACAGCGTGGCAAAAAAATTTTAAAGCAGTTTGACAAAATGACCTAAATATGTTTAGACCCTTTCCTCGGGAATTTCTTTTACGGAAATCACTAGGCATACAAAGGTATTAATACGTGTACAGGAATCATTTCTGTGTTTTTGGTGGAAATGAAGGCACAACAATGAGGCATTGGCGACACCAGCTAAGGTTCACCTGGAAGATACTGAAAAGTCATTAAACAGCATAACAGGGGCGTGAAAAGGGGCTTATATATGAAAAAAAGAGAGGATACAGGCTGCTCATTTTTATTGGTTAATAAAATCAGAGTTAAGTCTATGTATAATTGCACTGTCCTAAGAACAGTTTCCTGGTTTAATAAAGTAATGATGTAGATGTTACCCATCACTGAGGAAGATTGGGGAGAATATCCAAGGGACATCTCTGTCCTATTTTTGTGACTTATTTTCAATCTATAATTATTTCAAACTAAGAGGGGGAATAATTATATCAGTCATGACATGCTGGTTATACGCTGCTGTAACAAACAACCCCATCATCTAAGTGATGAAAACAGATGGAATTTAGACCAACCTCAGAGGAATGGTCTAAGTTGGAGATCCTGAGTTTGAGAATTTGCAGGGGTGACATCAGTGTTTGTTCTAGCCCCAGATATGGTTTATTTCATTCACTGTTAGTCTAATAGATGTTTTATCAAGTAGAGTTCCTGCTTGCAAATGCCTCAAACCAGCTTGGGTTGTTTCAAAATCGAAGACAATGGATATTGGAGCCACAGTCCTGCCCAGAAGTCGAATTCCTGGGTGTGAGGCTATGACTGGCCGAGTCCAGGTCATATACTAACATTCTTGTTCAAAGGATACCGGGAAAGTGAGTATCTGGCCTTTGGAATTTCTAAAGTTGGAGGTGGACGGTAGACCTCCAAATACAGGAAAGGAGTTCACATGTTGAACAGGCAAAAGGAAGGGAGGGTACAGGACGGTGACTGCAGCCATGAAATTATAAGACACTCCTTGGAAGGAAAGCTATGACAAGACTAGACAGCGTATGAAAAAGCAGAGACTTCACTTTGCCAACAAATGTTCATATAATCGAAGCTAGGGTTTTTCCAGTAGTCATGTACAGATGTATGAGTTGGACCATAAAGAAGGCTGAGTGCTGAAGAACTGACGCCTTCAAATTGTGATATTGGAGAAGACTCTGGAGACCTTTGGACAGCAAGGAGATCCAAACCAGTAAATTCTAAAGGAAATCAACCCTGAATACTCATTGAAAAGATTGTGCTGAAGCTGAAGCTCCAATACTTTGGCCACTTGATGCGAAAAGCCTACTCATTGGAAAAGACTCTCATGCTGGAAAAGACTGAAGGCAGGAGAAGAAGGGGACGATACAGGATGAGATGGTTGGATGGCATCACCGAGTCAATGGACGTGAGTTTGAGCAAACCCCGGGAGATGGGGAAGCATGGGGAAGCACAGGGAATTCTGACGAGCTGCCGTCCATGAGATCACAGTCTGACATGACTGAGTGAATAGCCACGATAGATCAGAATAATTTTACTGTACAGCAGAAATTAACACAATGTTGTAAATCAACTATACTCAGACTTAAAAAGGAGAGAATACACTGGTTCCTATATTTGAAAATTCCTTAGGGTGCCTTCAGGCATGGCTGTATCTAGGTGCTTAGCTCTAGCTATGAGGTCAAGTCTCCAAGTCTTGTTCGTTCTTGCCTCTCTAGGGCCTTCCTCTCAACAAACCCTCCCCTCCCCTGATGACTTCCCCATTGCTCCATCCTCCCCAGCTCAGCTACCCCAACAGGAAGCAAATTCCTTTTAACCTGGTTTGAGTCACAGGTCCATTCTTGAGTCAGTCTCTGAAGTTGGGGGTGATTTATTATTCTAACTGGTCAGGCCCAGGTCACATGGCCAATCCCTTACTGTTGCCAGGCTATTCCTTGTCCCCAAAATATATGGACTGAGAATTAGGGAAGAGTGGTCCCTCTCTCCCTCCTGTTACCAGAAGTAGGAGGAATGGCTGATGGGCAGACAAGATCCCCCAAATGCCCAAAAAGGTTGGATGAGGAGCTTAGAGGGAAAGGCATTTCTGGTAGAGGGAACAGAATAAACAAACACAGAGCCCATGGCACTCACTTAGAGATAGGCTTCTCACTTGGCACTAGTGGTAAAGAACCTGCCTGCCAGTGCAGGAGACACAAGAGACACAGGTTCAATCCCTGTGTCAGCAAGATCCCTGGAGGAGGGCACAGCAACCCAGTCCAGGATTCTGGCCTAGAAAATCCCACGGACAGAGGAGCCTGGTGGGCCACAGTCCACGGGGCCACAAAGAGTTGGACACGACTGAAGCGACCTAGCATGCACGCACACGTGCACACATGCTCAAGACGGGACTGAGAGGACTTGAATGCCAAGAGAGGACACCTGGCAGCCCAGGGAATGAACTAGCATTGCCACAGCAACAGTGATAACAATAGTAACAGTAATGGTGAGACAGGCTGGCACTTGGGACACTTTGCTGCAGTTCTGCAAGGCTTCCACCTAGACACACCTCTCCTCCAGCAGCAAGATACAGAGCAACCATATGGGACTAAAAACAACTGTGCAGAATTCTGCACATCTCAACTAGATAGTAGCCCCCCAGCTCACTGCAACTGGAGATAGCCTGCAACAAAGACCCAGCACAGCCAAAAATAAACACTCCTTGAAAAACAGGGTGTTGAGATCAAAAGCAGGGTACTGCGAATGCCCTCTGTACTCAAAACCCCCAGAGAGGTGGGCAAAACACCTAAGCCATCCTTCTGACCCAACCCCTGGACACACGTCTAGGCTCACCCCATATAAAGAACAAGCAAGGGAGCCTCTTGCTTGTTCTCACTCCCCCCAGCTGCAGCAGGGGCCACAGTGAAGCCTTGTCTGAGTTTCTTTTCTGGCCTCTAGTCAATTTCTGGGCTTCCCTGATGGCTCAGACGGTAAAGAATCTGCCTGCCTGCAATGCAGAAAACCTGGGTTCAGTTCCTGAGTCAGAAAGAGCTCCTGGAAAAGAGAATGACAACCCATGACTAACACTTTTAATTTCTACTGATTGGAGATGGTGAAGAACCTTGGTCAGGAACAATGGCAGCTAATGCCATTTCCTCCTGTGATGCAGGTATTAATCTCAATAAGCAAGAATCATCCTCACATCCGCTTGATGCCTGAGGAGATCAATCGAGGTCACCCAGGAAGTGGCGGAACTGAGGTTTGTGCTCAGAATGGGTGGTTCTCCACCCACAACCCACAAAATCAAGGCAAGGGTAAAACATTTGGTCAGAAGGTCCCTGGGCTTCCCTGGTGGCTCAGTGGTAAGGAATCCACCTGCTAAGAAGCGGACATGGGTTCAATCCCTGGTCCAGAAAGATCCCACATGCCTTGGAATAACTAACTCCATGCGCCACAACTACTAAGCCATCGCTATAGAACCTCAGAGCCGCAAGAAGAGAAACCGAGGCGATGAGAAGCCCGAGCACCTCAGTGAGGAGTGGCCCCTGCTTACCCAGCCTAGAGAGGGCTTGTGCACAGCAACGAAGGCCCAGCTTCACCAAAAATAACATAAATAAATCATGAAAGAGCAAATGAATAAATCTTAAAAAAAAAAAAAAAGGTCCCTGGAAGGCAGGTGGTATTTTTACTTGGATCTGTTTATATCAGTTAGCATCAACTTCAGCTGCATACTGTAAAAGGAAAGCGAATTTACAGACTTCTCTGGTGGTGCTGTGGCTAAGATGCCATGCTCCCAGTGCAAAGGGCAGGAGTTCGATCCCTGGTCAGGGAACTAGTTCCACTACACCAAAACTAAAAGATTCCGTGTGCCACAATGAGATCACGAATGCCTGAGCAGCAACGAAGTCCCAACTCAGCCAAAAAATAAATAAACATTAAAAAAAAAAAAGTATTGAATCTTAGGATTTCCCTGGTAGTCCAGTCTTTGAGACTATGTGTTTCCAAAGCAAGGGACATGGGTTCATCCCTGGTCAGGGAATTAAGATCCCACATGCTCCACAGCCAAAACAGTTTAAAGTTTCCAAATAAAAATTTTAAAAATAAAAAATTGAATTAAAATATGATCAAAACAAGATAAAATAAAATAAAATTGTATTTTCACCAGGGCATAAATTTCCACCTGCTTCATTGGTCTTGGGACTACCACTAGCAGCAAGGGATTCTGAGAAATAATTTTAACTGGGCACATTATAGCCTGAAACAGGATTGAGATTCTATAAAGAAAAGAAATGTAAAACGGTGCAGCTGCTGTGGAAAATAGCATGGAGTTTCCTCAATCAATTAAAAATAGATACGATCCAGCAACTGACTTCTAGGTATATGGACACCCAAAAGAATTGAAAGTAGGGACTCAAAAGAGATTTGCACACCCATGTTCACAGTAACATGATTCACCACAGCCATAAAAGGCAACCCAAGTGTCCATCAGTGGATGAATGAACAAAATGTGGTGTATGCATACCAAGCAATATCATTCAGCCTTAAAAGGAAGGCAGTTCAGACACATGCTACAGTATGGATGAACCCTGAGGTTACCGTGCTCACTGAAATAAGCCAGTCACAAAAAGACAAATACTGGATGCCTCCACTTATATTAGGGGTGTGTGTGTGTGTGTGTGTGTGTGTGTGTGTGTGTGTGTGTGCTCAGTCACGTCTGACTCTTTGCAACCCCATGGACTGTAAAACCCTCCAGGCCCCTCTGTCCTTGGAATGTTCCTGGCAAGAATACTGGAGTGGGTTGCCATTTCCTTCTCCAGCGGATCTTCCCAACCCAAGGACTGAATCTGCGTCTCTTGCATCTCTTGCATTGGCAGTCGGATTCTTTACCACTGAACCATCTGTAAAGTCCCTATTAGGTCCCTAAAGGAGTCAATTTCATAGAGACAGGAAGCTGAATGATGGGTGCCAGGGGCTGGGGAGGGAGGATGGGGAGTTAGTATTTAGTGTGGACAGAGTTCCAGTTTTGCAAGATGACAGGGTCTTGGAGATGGTTGGTGGTGATGGTTGGACAACAATGTGAATGTACTTAATGTCACTGAAATGGACATTTCCTTTTTTTTTTTCCCCCACGTGTGGAATCTTAGTTTTCCAACCAGGGATCAAACCCACATCTGCAGTGGAAGTGCAGAGTCTTAACCACTAGCTGCTGCTGCTGCTGCTGCTGCTAAGTCACTTCAGTCGTGTCCAACTCTGTGCGAGCCCATAGACGGCAGCCCACCAGGCTCCCCTGTCCCTGGGATTCTCCAGGCAAGAACACTGGAGTGGGTTTCCATTTCCTTCTCCAATGCATGAAAGTGAAAGTGAAGTCGCTCAGTCGTATCTGACCCTCAGCGACCCCATGGACTGCAGCCCACCAGGCTCCTCCATCCACGGGATTTTCCAGGCAAGAGTACTGGAGTGGCTTGCCATTGCCTTCTCTGCTTAACCACTGGAGCTCCAGGGAACTCTCTAAACTGCACCTTTCAGATGGTTAATATGGTACATTGTATATATTATGTCCATTTTAGCATAAGTATTAATTAATTAAATTTTTAAGTAAAAAGGAAAGACACAAAAGGAGAGTGCTCTATTTGCAGGCAGCTCACTGTGGCCAGCACACCTGTAGTCAGGTAACTTCTCCCCCTGACCCAAGACGAACAGTTGCCATCTATGCAACTGAGGAGGACAGAGCCCAGATTCAGGGCAGGGCAGCAGGGTGGCTGTGCTTCCAAAGATGCTGAATTGGAAGAGAAGCCATCTGTAGGGATTTCTGATGGGTTTTTTCTTCCTGAATTCTCATAGATTCCTGGCAGTGGGGAGAGAGTGGTCTGAAAGATCTGAGAGGCTGTGCTGCCCTTGACATTGACTCTGAGGCTGTGGCTGACGTCAGAGGCTAAGGGAGTCAAGGTTACACGTGTGGCTTGCAGCAGCTTTTGGCAAATTTCTTCCCTCTTTCTTTCTCTTCCTTCCATCCCCCCTTTCTTTCCTTCTTTATTTCTTTTTATTTCTTTTCTTCTTTCTTTTTGTTTTTCTCCTTCCTCCCTTTGTTACCTCCCTCCTTCCATTCTTCCTATTTTTTTTCTTTCTTTTTAAATGTTTAAGCATGGCAAAAGACACACAACAGGGACTTCCTTGGTGGTCCAGCGGTTAACGTGGGTTCAGGGAATATGGGTTCGATCTGTGGTTGGGGAATTAAGATTCCACCTGCTCTGCAGTGCTGCCAAAAGATTTAAAAAAAGACACATACAATTTCCCATCTTCATCATTTTAAGTGCACCATTCAGGGGCATCACATGCATGCGCATTTTCAACCAGCACCACCATGCATCTCCAAAATATTTCCATCTTCCCTGACTTAAATTGTCTCCCTACTAAAAAGTAACTCCCCAGTCCCCCTCCTTCAGCCCCTAGAAACCATCATCGTACTTTCTCCTGTATAGAAATTTGACTCTTTCTAGAGACCTCCTGAGGGCTTCCCTGGTGGCTCAGCTGGTAAAGAATCTGCCTGCAATGTGGGAGACCTGGGTTTGATCCCTGGGTTGGGAAGATCCCCTGGAGAAGGGAAAGGCTACCCACTCCAGTATTCTGGCCTACAGAATTCCACGGACAGTATAGTTCTTGGGGTCGCAAAGAGTTAGACACAACTGAATGACTTTCACTTTCACAGAGACCTCCTGAAGGTGGAATCGTACAGCATTTGTCTTCTCGTGACTGGTTTNAGATCCCCTGGAGAAGGGAAAGGCTACCCACTCCAGTATTCTGGCCTACAGAATTCCACGGACAGTATAGTTCTTGGGGTCGCAAAGAGTTAGACACAACTGAATGACTTTCACTTTCACAGAGACCTCCTGAAGGTGGAATCGTACAGCATTTGTCTTCTCGTGACTGGTTTATTTCACTTTTTTCTTAATCACACAAGTAATAAGTAAAACAGGCATGCCTCATTTTATTATGCTTCACTTATTTTTTAATATTTATGTAGTTATTTGACTGCCCCAGTCTTAGTTGCAGAACGGGATCTAGTTCCCTGGCGAGGGATGGAACCCAGATCCCCTGCATTGGGAGCATGGAGTCTTAGCCACTGGACCACCAGGGACATCCACTGTGCTTCAACTTATCATGCTTTGCAGACACTACAAATTTTTTACAAACTGAAGTTTTGTGGCAAGTCTATAATCACTATTTTCCAATAGCCCTTCCCCATAACTGCCTGGCCTGCCAGCCTCCCCCGCTCTCCCTATCCCCACCAGAATGGTGTATCTGGCACCACTGATAAACCTGCATTGACATATCTTCATCACCCAGAGTCCATAGTTGATATTAGGGATCACTGTGTTGCACAGTCTATGGGTTTGAATAAGACATCCTGGAAAGTGAAGTCAAGTGGGCCTTAGAAAGCATCACTACGAACAAAGCTAGTGGAGGTGA
>SJYV01019438.1:0-11450 GCA_006410875.1 Neotragus pygmaeus
AGACATAACTGAAGTGACTTAGTGTGTGTGCACACACACATACACACACCCTTCCACTGATAAACAGGTTGTTTCCCTCTTTTTACTACTGTGAATAATGCTACAGTGAACACTACCATACTGATCCCTACTGTTTTGGGGATATATCCCCAGGAGTAGAATCACTGAATCATCTAGTAATTCTCTTTTTAACATTAGAGGGAACTTCCATACCATTTTTCACAGTGACTACAGAATTTTACATTCCCACCAGCAATGCACAAGAGTTTCAGTCTCTCCATTTGCTTGCCAACACTTGTGATTTTCTGTTTGTTTTTCTTTTTTAATAATAGCCATCCTATTGGATATGAAGTAGCGTCTCATTATGGTTGGGATTGGTGTTTAACGTGTGTTCGTGTTGCCTATCACTAAAAGGAAAGGATGTTATTCTTCTCATCTTAGAATGATGAGTCGAGAAAATAGTCTACTGAGAATCCCTATGAACTAGCAGATCAGGTACATGATCCCAAGAGATTGTAAAATTGCTTCAAGGAAGAATTAGATCCCCCTGTTTCTGTGGCTCCTGCAGAACAGATGAACAGAGAGTTTTGGTGGTTGCTGAGCTTCAGAGGTTTAAGGGTGACAGGTTTATGAAGAGTGGATTCAAAGCCATTCTTTTGAGAAAAGATGAATTTCTCTTTTGTGCTATTTTCATTCTATCTAAAAATTTTTATTGGAGTATAGTTTCTTTACAATGTTGTGTTAGTTTCTGCTGTAAAGCAAAGTGAATCAGCCATATGTNGGGTCATATGTTAGTTTTATTCCTGTCTCTTATACACATCTAGATGTGTATAAGAGACAGGTATAGTTTCTTTACAATGTTGTGTTAGTTTCTGCTGTAAAGCAAAGTGAATCAGCCATATGTGTGTATATACATACATGTGTGTGTGTGTGTGTGTGCGCGCGCGCGTGCGTGCGTGTATATATATATATGTGTGTCTGTGTGTGTATATATATATATCTCCTCTCTCTTTTTGGATTTTCTTACCATTTATGTCACTACAGAGCATTAAGTTGAGTTCCCTGTGCTATACAGTAGGTTCTCACTAGTTGTCTGTTTTATGCATAGTAGTATATATATGTCAATCCCAATTCATCCCACTCCTCCTCCCCCAACCCCATACTATTTTAATTCTAAACAATAGTACTTATTTCATCTTGTGGGGAAAGCAGTTTTATGATTGATTTTTCTCTCTTCACGTTCTGCTCTGGAATTCCTTGGGGACAAGAGATGAAAGCCCTTCCTTTCACACATCATTTACCAACATGTTCGTTTGCTTCAGTGGACATTCTTCAGTGGGCTGAGGTATCTTTAAGTATTTCATCATGCCCTGTTGTGTTCATATATTAACAATTGTTTCATAATATTTATAGTCCTAGAGTTTGCAGATACTTTTGGTTCCTGAAGTTCAAGGTTTTAAAGTTTTCTGTGTGGCTGTTAAAATGATCATGCTTCAGTACCTAGCTTGTCTTTTTCTCTCAGAGAGTCTCACTAATTGTTAAATGATGTTCTAAGCAACTAGATTTCAGTGGGATGGATTCAGTGTAATGCTTTATGAAAGGGCTTCCCTGGTGGCTCAGACAGTAAAGAATCCTCCTGCAATGTAGGAGACCTGGGTTTGATTTCCTGGGTTGGGAAAATCCCCTGGAGAAGGAAATGGCTACCAACTCCAGTATTCTTGTCTGGGAAATCTCATGGATAGAGAAGTCTGCGGGCTACCGTCCATGGGGTCACAAAGAGTCGGACATGACTGAGCAACTAACACTTTCATTCTGGAGGCTTCTCTGGTGGCTCAGACGGTAAAGAATCTGCCTGCAATGGAGAAGACCCAGGTTCAATCCCTGGGTAGGGAAGATCCCCCGGAAAAGGGAATGGCTAACCACTCCAATATTCTTGCAACTTTAAAACAACCCATTCAGCTTACTTTGCATGGTAGTCTGTCTTTGCTTACATGTAAAGAATTTAGATCACAGAGATTGTTCAGTTAGTCAACAACCTGTTTTGTAGTTTTCTGTGGCATTCAAGGCCATTTAAAAGGTGTGTGATGAAGAAAAAAAAAAGTGTGAGATGACAGCCTTATTCTCAACTCAGGCAGAGGCCAGATCCTAAATAAATACATAACCATAAATGCTCTAGAAACACATGGAAGCATAATTATAATAACCCCTACTTACATCTCTAATCGCAATGTTTCTCTGTCTCAACTTGGGCAACAAAATGAACAATTTACAAATTAAAAGTTTTCCAGTATTGACTTAAAAGCCAGTTCTTCATCAAAGGACCATGATTAGGTCATTTCACAAATGGCCTGTGACTCAGGAGTGTCACCCCAATTAAACTCATCCTTGAATTTTTTGGAAGAAAATAAACAATATTTGGAAAATTGAAGACAGATATTTGGGGGTCTCTGTCATTTAGAAGCTATATTTCTGTTTTGCTCATTTAAGCTGAGGATGTTAGAAGTGATAAAGATGGATTTACTGCCTCATTTTCTTTTTCTTCTTTCACTTACTAAGCATTTTCACCCGCCAGTGATTTTAATATGTTTTGCTCCATTTGTTTTGGTAGCATCTGCTCAGTCTGTTCTTTTTATTTTGATTTCTTCGTTGAATTTCTCATTTTTTCTCTTCACCAGAGGCAGTTTTTCTGAAACTTCTTGGGTACCTTTTCTAGACTGTTAAGAAAAATTGATAAGATATAAAATGTCAAGACTTTAGATCCTAGAATTGTTCAAATATATCCTCTTGGGACAGTGCTTAGCACTATCTATTTACTGCATTGGGAGAGCTGGATACAGTTTATGTGTTATATGTCTCAATTTTAGATTTGGTTCTTTTGCTTCAAACCCCAGTATCCTCTCTGCATTCAGGTGTCATTAGTAGCAGAGAAAGTAGACTTGCTCAGAATTTAGAATTCTATTTTTTCAAGTGATGTGAATATAGATACTGCTATTTTTGACTCAGAAGAAGCCAAAATGTTACAAAGATGGTAACTCTGTGCCCATGCATGGATGTAATCTGCCTAAGCAATGCATGTCATGTTGTCGATTTGCAGCATAGAGGTGAGCAGAGTGTAATTAATTCTTATGGTGCTTACAGTCAAGTGTTATAGGATTGCTGACATTTTGGTGTAATTTTTGCATTCATTGCGCAAGAGCTCAAACAATTCCAGGTTTTTCTGACTAGAGCCTTCAATCTTAGATCATTAGGCAGGAGAGGAGAAAAATGGTCCATGTAAGAGAGGACAAGGGGTCTTGAGAAAATTCATGAGAAACCAAAAGACATACAGCTGGGTCATGGAGACATCACAGTACTAAAGTGGTTTAATAGGGCCACAAAGCAGTATGTTTGTGTGAAGCCCAACCCTGACATTAGTCTAAAAATTGTGTGAAATGAAGATCTAACATGGGTTGATGATCTTGTCATGAAACTGAATGACTAGAAAGAGGAAGGGGTACTCTAAGAGGCGATGACAGAAAGCAGCGAATGAAGATAGTCAGGAAACTGGAACTCGGGATGATTTGGGAGTGTGGAGTAGTGTTGGTCCTTGTGGCAAAGAGAGAAGGATAAACAGAGTTGAAGAATTATGTTGGGGTTAATGGTTGACTATTCTCTGGCCCCATTGATGGATGAAAAAAAGGGAGTCCCCTTTAATTTGAGACATGGTGGCCACCTTGGAAATAAGAGAGAAGTAGCTTCCCAGGTGATGCTAGTGGTAAAGAACCCTCCCGCCAATGCAGGAGATGTAAGAGATGTGGGATTGATCCCTGGGTGGGGAAGATCCCCTGGAGAAGGTCATGGCTACCCATTCCAGTATTCTTGCCTGGAGAATCCCATGGACAGAGGAGCCTGAAAGACTACAGTCCATAGGGTCGCAAACAGTCACACATGACTAAAGCAACTTCGCGTGTATGCACAGCCAACAGTGAGCACTGATCATTCTTGTCCTATGATGGGAGCGGTGTGGAAATCTTCCCCTGAAAGTCCCTATAGAATTGGATAGATGCTCATCTGAAGACCACCTGTCTGAAAGAGATTAAGTATAATAACTTGGGAGTAGGGAATAGGTTATAAACTCCAGAAGTGCCATCATTGGCCTCTGTCCACCTTTGTCAACATCCTCTGTGAATCTGTGTTGTTTTTTCTGTGCCAAGCCTATAGCGAGTCTTCGTGGAAGGCACAAAGAGGAATTGCTGCTCTCGGGAACTCAAACGTGGAGAGCGCTGAAATGAACGTTCTCCATTGTAACAGAAAAGGACAAGGAATTTCTAAAGACCAGAAAATGCGTCCGTTGGGTATTTTGCTGTGCACATTATCTTCCCCACACCCTCATAAGAAAACAAGATATGCCTATAGAAAATAACATATAACTGCAAAAAGTGCCATTAAGAAAGCACATGATTAAAGTAGGTGATTTCATGGTTTTTTTCCTTCTTTTTAAAAAATTTATTCATTTTTAATTGAATTGGAACTGGAGCCTATTATACAGAGTGAAGTAAGCCAGAAAGACAAACACCAATACAGTATACTGACATATATATATGGAATTTAGAAAGATAGTAATGATGACCTTGTATGTGAGACAACAAAAGAGACACAGACATAGAGAACGGACTTTTGNCTTAGTCGGCAAAGTAATGTCTCTGCTTTTGAATATGCTATCTAGGTTGGTCATCACTTTCCTTCCAAGAAGTAAGCGTCTTTTAATTTCATGGCTGCAGTCACCATCTGCAGTGATTTTCCTCTTTAAATACTTCCTGAAATTCCTCTCTTGGAATATCAACTCTTGATTGCTAACTACAGGGCCCTGTACTCATTCTCCCAGGCCTAGAATGGTCTTCTTTCTAACCTTGTCTGGGATCATCTGGAAAGGATCAGCAGGAGGATTTGGGAACCTGGGGTGCTAAATGACTAATTCAGGGTCTAATTTGTGGGGCCCCACGGAGCAGCTGAGCATATCCCAAGGTGCACAGCTGGTTTTTCAAAGTGTTGCTATTATAAGATTACTGGAAATGGCAAGTGGGCCTCAAGCATGGGGCCTCTTTTCTCGATCTTTAAGGTAAACTTAGCAGCAGCAGTCCATGGCCTTGACAGTCTTTAGGCTGAAGAAGGGGAAATGAACGGACAATGGAGAAGGATGATACTAAACTCATTTTAGAGAGAAGACCTCTTTTTTAAAAAAAGATCTCTAAGTAATAATTCCATATTTTGCCCCAGTTCCTAGCTGATTTCTGAAGTTCTTCATTTTGCTAAACCCAAATGTCTCAGGCTGGCGTTTAGTCAGCTCACGAGCTGATAGCACTTCCAGGGCATTCCCTCTGGGGAGATGCAGGAGACCATACATGCCTGCTTCCTGACTTCACAGTGCCTTCATTTTCAATTTCCCCAAAGAACTCAGAATTACAATAGTTGATGTTATGATGGAAATGTCAAAAGTACATGAAGACAGCTATAAAAACTGGGTCACATAAACATGCTATCATTTGCTATACAGAAACACATATATTTTTTTAAATCATATTTTTAATATCAAGATAGAAAATAAAGACCCAAATATTGAGCATGTGAGAGACTGAACAGGAGGTGGGTTTGAGCAACAAGTCGAGGTCAGCTTTCTCCTCTCAGGTTTCTTCTTTCTTTCCATCTGTTTTTGTAACTGAGAAAGACCCTATAGGGTCTTCCCTGGACAGACCTCTCCCTCATACCCTCTGCTTTAACTCCTCTCTGAAGCACCTAGATAATATTATCTGATGCACATATCCTAAGTTGTTTTACAGATGCTAAACCACCACCAAATGGAAGAAATTAACTACCTGATGACCATGAGCTTATCAACCCCAAACCTACTGGCACCTAAGGATTGATATATTAACCTCCTTGACATCCCCTGTTACGTCACCATCAACCAATCACAGCACCGTGCTTGAACTGATCACACACCTGGGATTTCACTCCTTCACCTTGCCTTTAAAATGCTTTCCTGAAACCCATCAGGGAGTTCAGGTGTTTTGGGCACCAGGAGCACTGGACTTCTAGATTGTGTGGGCTTAGTCACTCAGTTGAGTCCTACTCTTTGTGACCCTATGGACGGCAGCCTGCCAGGCTCCTCTGTTCATAGGGATTCTTCAGGCAAGAATACTGGAGTGGGTTGCCATGCCCTCCTCCAGGGGATCTCCCCCACCCAGGGATAGAACCCAGGTCTCCCATATTGCCAACAGAATCTTTACTGTCTATCCACCAGGGAAGCCTGGACCTCTAGACTGGTGCCCAGCAATAAATGCTAGAATGTCCTTCACCACCAGCCAGCGTCAGTAGATTGGCTTTACTGTGTGTGGATGTGTGGGCCCAAGCTTGGTTCTGTAACACTTTTCACTAACACAAATTGGAGTAGCCTCACTCCTTTTCTTAAGTCTTCTCATATTTGCTATGTTCAGAAAGCCTGTCAGTCCCAAAGCCTTCTTTTTGATTTCTCTCAGCTGGCCTAGGGGCCCACAGGTAAACAGGTTACCTTGCAGCCTGCCTCCGCAGAAGTCCAGAGGCCTGAAATAGCTTTGCAGAGAAACCTTCTCTGGATACACCAATCCTGTGGGGGAGGGCTGCTGATGTGAAGCAGGGTAGTCTGGGAAGATTCCCTGAAGGAACTGGGTTGTCAGCAATGTTCTGAAGGTGGTATGTGTCTTGGCTTGGGGGACGGGGGCAAACAAAACCTCAGAGGGAGCAGGATGGGGCCAGATTTGAGCATGAGAAGGGGGGGGCCAAAGTTGTTCTAATGATGAATATAATAATTCACGTGTTTAGAATTTGAGTCCCTGCTTCTATCCCCAAACTTCCTTTTCTCGTTCTTCTCACTCACATTCAGAGTACACTGAGAGCTTTTATTACAGTGTTCTCAGGGAGCAGATTGATGGAGTGAGAACAAAAAGATCCACTGGATTTATGATGAAATCTGAACTTACTTGACAAGAACAAAATTCCTAAAAGCTGAAGCTTTAGATCAAAAAAAATATATATATATATACACACACACACACACACACACACACATATATATTGCTTGGCTTTAAATATCAAGAGCCAAAGTCTAGAGAGCTAAAGTTTTAAAAGGCAAGATGACACAATTTATTTCCCACTCAAAAGGAGATGAAAATGTGACCGGCTGGGGGAAGGGAGGAGAATGGAAGCCAAATGGTTGTTGCTGGAACATAGAAGCTAGAACATAGGAGTTACTGTGAAAAAGCTCAGCGCCCCTGTCTCCTGGGTGAATTATGGGTGCATGTGTGCTAAGTCACTTCAGTTGTGTCTGACTCTTTGTGACCCTGTGGACTGTAGCCTGCTGGGCTCCTCTGTCCATAGGATTCTCCAGGCAAGAATACTAATGTGGGTTGCCATGTTCTCCTCCAGGAAATCTTCCTGACCCAGGGAGTGAACCCAGGTCTCTTAAGTCTCCTGCATTGGCAGGCAGGCTCTTTGCCACTAGCACCACCTGGGAAAGCCCGGATTATGGAAGGGAAGGGCAAATGAATTGTTAAATGGATTGAAAGGAGCTCCAAGAGCAGTAGACACTTGGACTCTATAAGAGATTCTAAACGAACCAGAGATTTACATACAAAAAATTAAACCATACAAGTATTTTTTAAAATGGGTGAATTCCTCTCTAATTATGGAGTAGGGAAAACCTTTGTAACAATGACTTAAAACAGAAGCAATAGGAAAAATTGATGTTTTATTACATAAAAAATTCTAAAAACTTGCATATCAAAAAGTTACTATAAGAAAAATGAAAAAGAAAAATATTTGCAAATTATTTGCAAACAAAGAGTTAGTATCCTTAATATATATAGGCTTTCCCTTATCAACTTCCCCTCATCGGTTTGTACAGTGTTAGTCACTCAGTCGTGTCTGACTTTTTGTGACCCCATGGACTATAGCCCACCATGCTCTTCTGTCTATGGGATTCTCCAGGCAAGAATACTGGAGTGGGTTGCCATTTCCTTCTCCAGGGGATCTGCCTGACCCAGGGATTGAACCTGGGTCTCCTACATTGCAGGCAGATTCTTTACTGTCTGAGTCACTATAGGAAAAGCAAAATAAATGCTTGACTCTTCCCTTTTATTACCCATTTTTAAAGACTGAGTTGATTTCCAAGTGTGATCAATAAAGTTTTTTTTAAAGTACAGTAATGAAATTGTAGATGTAAACAATGTGTTTCAATTAACTGTAATCGTTCTTATTGGTAACTGGATATTCCCACCTTTGGCTAGTAGGAACCTCTTCAAGTTGGCTTCTGCATCCGCTTGACATGACTCTAGTAGTCTTTGACAGCTTCCTTGATTTCTGGAAATTTTGCTAGATATTGTCAAATTCTTAATCATAGAGGTTCTATTGTTTTGCCTTCCCACTAGCTTTTCAACAGAATATGATGTCACACTTGAGATTTTTATCAACCTGACAGATGGGAGATAGTACCTCACTGTATAGTTTAAAATTAAAAAAAAATTTTAATTATGTATAGTCGATTTACAATATTACATAAGTTTCTCGTGTACAACACAATTTGTAAAGATTATACTCTATTGTGGTGATTATAAAATATTAGCTGTGTTTCCCATGTTATACTATGTATTCTTGTACTCCATTTATTTTATACATAGAAGCTTGTACCTCCTAATCCCCTACCCTAAACTGCCCCTCCTCACTCTCCTCTCCCCACTGGTAACCACTAGCTTCTTTTCTATATCTGTAAGTCTATTCTTTTTTTGTTATATTCACTAGTTTGTTTTGTTTTTCAGATTCCACCTAGAAATGATAACATACAGCATTTGGCTTTCTCTGACTTTCTTTTTTATGACTGAGTGGTATCAGTGTAGTTTTCATTTGCTTTGCTCTTGTTATGAATCAGGCTAATCAACTTCTCCTATGGTTGGGAGCCATTTGCATTTTTTCCTATAAACTCTCAGTTCTTATCTTTCAGTTCAGTTCAGTTCAATTCAGTCACTCAGTCGTGTCTGACTCTTTGCANGACGACAGAGGATGAGATGGCTGGATGGCATCACCAACTCGATGGACATGGGTTTGGGTGGACTCTGGGGGTTGGTGATGGACAGGGAGGCCTGGCGTGCTGCAGTTCATGGGGTCACAAAGAGTCAGACACGACTGAGTGACTGAACTGGACTGAACTGAATATTCTGTTATATACCACAGCTTCTTTATCCATTCATCTGGTTTATGTACATCTAAGTTGCTTCCATGTCCTAGCTATTGTAAATTATGCTGCAATGAACATTGGGGTACATGTGTCTTTTTTCAACTGTGGTTTTCTCAGGGTATATGCCCAGTACTAGGATTGTTGGGTCATATGTTAGTTTTATTCCTAGTTGTTATTTTTTTTTTTTTTTAAGGAATCTCCATATTGTTCTCCTTAGTGGCTGTGTCAATTTACATTCCCACAAACAGTATGAGAGGGTTCCCTTTTCTCCACAGCTTCTCCAGCATGTATTGTTTGTAGATTTTTTGATGATGGTCATTCTGACCAGTGTGAGGTGATATCTCATTGTAGTTTTGATTTGCATTTCTCTAATAATGAGCAGTGTTGAGTGCATCTTTTCATGTGTTTATTAGCCATTTGTATGTCTTTGGAGAAGTGTCTGTTTAGGTCTTCTGCTCACTTTTTGATGGGTTATTTGTTTTTTCTGATATTGAGTTGTATGAGCTGCTGGTATATTTTGGAGATTAATCGTTTCTCAGTGCTTTCATTTGTTATTATTTTCTCCCATTCTGAGGGTTGTCTTATCACATTGTTTATAGATTCATTTCCTGTGCAAAAGCTTTAAAGTTTAATTAGGTTCCATTTGTTGATTTTTGGCTTTATTTCCATTACTCTGGGAGGTGAGTCATAGAGGACCTTGCTGTGATTTATGTCATATGGTGTTCTGCCTGTGTTTTTCTCTAAGAATTTTATAGTTTCTGGTCTTACATTTAGGTCTTTAATCCATTTTGAGTTTGTCTCTGTGTATGATGTTAAGAAGTGTTCTAATTTCATTCTTTTACATGTAACTGTCCAGTTTTCCCAGCACCGCTTATTGAAGAGACCATCTTTTCTCCATTGTGTATTCTTGCCTCCTTTGTTAAAGATAAGGTGCCCACAGGTGTATGGGTTTATCTCTTGACTGTCTATCTTGTTCCATTGGTCTGTATTTCTGTTTTTGTGCCAGTTCCATACCGTCTTGATGACCGTAGCTTTGTAGTGTAGTCTGAAGTCAGGATGGTTGATTCCTCCAGCTCCATTCTCCTTGCTCATTATTGCTTTGGCTATTCAAGGTCTTTTGTGTTCCCATACGAATTGTGAAATTTTTTGTTCTAGTTCTATGAAAAATGCCATTGATAATTTGATAGGGATTGCATTGAACCTGTAGATTGCTTTTGGTAGTATAGTCATTTTCACAGTGACTATACTATATTGATTGGAGAAGAAAATGGCAACCCACTCCAGTATTCTTGCCTGGAGAATCCCAGGGATGGGGGAGCCTGGCGGGCTGCCATCTATGGGGTCGCACAGAGTCGGACATGACTGAAGTGACTTAGCAGCAGCAGCAGCATACTATATTGACTCTTCCAACCCAGGAACATGGAATATCTCTCCATCTGTTTATGTTTGATTTTTTTTCATCAGTGTCTTATAGATTTTGGTATACAGCTCTTTTGTCTCCTTGTGAGTGTTAGTTGCTCAGTCCTGTCTGACTCTTTGTGACTCCATGGACTGTGCCCTGCCAGGCTCCTCTGTTCATGGGATTCTCCAGGCAAGAATACTGGAGTGGGCACCCATTCCCTTCTGTGGGGGAATTTTCCTGACCCAGGGATTGAACCTGGGACTCTTGTATTTTAGGTGGATTCCTTACCATCTGAGCCACCAGGGTGGCTTAGGTAGATTTACTCCTAGGTATTTTATTCTTTATGTTGCAGTAACAAATGGGATTAATTCCTTAATTTCTCTTATTTTTCATGGCTATACATTCCTATATATTCCTAGTGTATAGGAACGCAAGTGATTTCTGTGTATTGATTTTGTATCCTGCGACTTCACCAAATTCACATCAGCTCTAGTAGTTTTCTGATAATATCTTTAGGATTTTCTATGTATAGTATCATGTTATCTGCAAAGAGTGAGAGTTTTACTTCTTCTTTTCAAATCTGAATTCATTTTATTTCTTTTTCTTTTCCAATTGCCATGACTAGGACTTCCAAAACTATGTTGAATAATAGTGGCAAGAGTGGGTACCTTTGTCTTATTCCTGATCTTAGAGGAAATGTTTTTAGTTTTTCACCATTGAGAACAGTGTTTGCTGTGGGTTTATCATGTATGGCATTTATTAGGTTGAAGCAGGTTCCTTCTATGTCCATTTTAAAAAGTTTTT
>SJYV01019440.1:0-14424 GCA_006410875.1 Neotragus pygmaeus
CTGGGCAGCATGTGCTTGGTTTTCTTGTTGCTCCCGTAACCAATATTGGGCATCAAGATCTGGCCCTTGAATCTTCTGCGCACCCTGTTATCAATGCCTCTGGGTTTCCGCCAGTTCCGCTGAAAGAAAACACATAGTTAGCGTCTGGGAAGACACCAACTCTGCCTTCAGGAGAAGGGGGCCAGATGAAAAGGCAATGTGCCAGACTGGACCTGTCTTTGGGTAACAGGATTTCATAGGAGCTCCTACATTTGACCAGCACAAATATACACCCACATTCACACCCCTTCCAAGCAGAGGACAAGCAGGCTACATACCCATGAACCACGAGGGGCCTGTGTATAAAGATGACGAGCCTGGCTTTCAACATCACACTCAGCATCTAAGCACCTATGCCGTAAGTATAATCTCTCCCTCATACTGTCATCAAGCCACCTGAGATGTAACTAATATAAGCCTCTAGATACCTCGAAAGAGGCCCAGGCCCCGTGTCATTTAAATTTCAACTTACACATCAAGGGACTGAATGCCAGTGAGGCACGGACACCTGGGGTTCTAGAGAGCCCTGCCACCAGCCAGAGACCAGTCATCTAGCAAAGCTCAGAAACCCAACAGCCTGTCTAGGGGCCATCTATCTTCACCCAACACACACTTCCATTCTGGGCCACATACCTTGATTTTGACATATCGGTCTGACTGATGCCGGATGAACTTCTTGGTCCTCTTTTTGACGATCTTGGGCTTCACGAGGGGTCTGAGGGCGGCCATGATGCCTTCATGAAAAGAGGCGAGAGACCACGTCAAAGAGGACTTCTTGGAACGAGGCTTTCTCGCCCTGTCCCGGAGCCTGAACTCTTGTTGCAGAGTGTCTTCCAATCACCAGATACTGAGCAAACTGGGAATGGAATGGGTACCTCTGCCAGGCTTGCTTTCCCTCCCGACTCCGAAGCTGGCAGAATACAAGCCATTCTCCAGATGCGATCCTGGGAGGTTAGGGGGTCACCCTGCACAGTCACAGCCAAGAGAGAATGCCGCCAAAGGGGGCATCCTCGAAGGTCAAGACGCAGTTTCACATTCCCAGAGATCCTGACCCGCCACCAGAATTTCAGTTAATTACACTATTGGACTCGCAGCTCGCCGTTTTTTGGCGGTCCCGCCACAGCAGCAACCCCCGGGGCCAGAAACTGGAGGAGGAGCGCCCACCAGTGGAAACAGACAAATACACGTGAGTAGACAGCGCTGAGGGAGGTGATGCGAGGCCTCGAGCCAGGGCAATCAGGCCGCAAGCCGCCCAGTCGCCCCACAGCCCCCTAGGACCCGCGCACAGTCTGGCCCCAACCAGCGCCCTGCGCCCCCAGGGCTCAAACAAGCTGTCCGCAGCTCTGACTGACCCCAGGCGGCCTCCGTTGGACGGCCCTAGGAAGCGAACCTCCATCACCCGCCGGGCCGCTTCGCTCGGAACCTGTACGCGCTCCAGCCAACCAAGAAGGGCAATGCCCACCCAGACGGCTGCTCGGAAGGACGCGCTTTCCCCACCGGCAGTGAAGAGGCCAAAGGCAGGCCGCAGAGACGTGGATGGCCAACGATTAACACTCACCGAGTCAGAGATGGCTGCCACCTTCGTAGGCAGCGCCGAGGAAGAGAAAAGACGGTGCCGCGCGGGGGCTGATGGGACGTCACCTCGCATCCTGACAGAGAAAAGGCAAGCCCTTCCGGCGTTTAGCCCTTCAAAGATACCAAAGACACGTCAGAGAAATAATACTGAAAAAAAGCCGAGGCTGCCTGTGTTTTCCTAGTTATTAATACCTTGCAGTAGCACTAAAAATTTTCATGCCTTCAGTTGGGACCGCATAAAAATTTGAAATTCTTTTTGGAACTTCTAAGACCTGGTGAGGCGGCATTCACTTCCGCCAGGAATTGAAGCCGTCCCTCCGGAGGATAATCCAATTTTTAGATTATTTCCGCCCGCGTGTCTTCTTCCGAAGTCCGCCTCCTTGTGGCCAGGAGAGAGCAAAACATAGACTTCCTAATAATTCTCTCACGTGAGTTTATAAACAGCAGTGAGACTGTTAAAACACTCATTCGGTGGGTTTCGCAGTTCCATGAGGTAGTTCTATTAGTTTCCTCATTTTACATATGTATACAGTGAAGTTTGGAGATTTCATACACACACACAAATCCACACTTCTAACCGTTAGGCTAGACTAGGCAGTCTGGTTATTCATTGTTCTTGGTTTGTTGAATTTTGAGCTTTTGTTTTTAACATTAATGTGAAAATCAAATTTCAAGAGAAAAGAAAACGGCCTTTGATTCCAAGACCCAAACACAATACGGATGTCTTGTCATCAGCGATCTTGGTAGTTACACAGCCAGACGGAGACAGAAGCTGAGATGGCCTGATCGAGTTGTTGACTGCGTGATGGGTGAGAAGGGAAGGGAGTGTTGACAACTCCTTGGTGAGATTTTGACTGTGGAGGGGGAGTGTGAGGAGACCCGGAGAAGTGAGATGGGAGTTGTGAAGGGAATGTCTTGTCCAAAATCACATTGCTGGCGGCACCACACCTCAGGAATCCTGTTTGTCCTGCGGCCGAAGGAGTCAGCTGGGATGCCCAGCATGGAGGCGCTGAGCTAACAGCAGCCCACAGGGTGTGTGTCATGATGGAAAAGGTCTTGACAGGGTCAGATGGGTGAGTCAGGGGAAGGGCTCACGAACCAGAGAGTATGCTTGCAGTTGCAAAAGGCCCAAGAGTTTTGGAAGTAGTGACCCAAAGGGCTCTGTCTTCAGAGGGATGAAGGACATACTTATTATATTTCAAGAGGAGGGCACAGGGGTACCCATACTACCTGCTGCTTCCTGCTGGGCACTGAGGTCCGGGATGAGAGGCTGGAGAGGTCATGCCAGCACCCCCATCAACACCCCAGGAAATGTGCCTGCTGTTTTCCCCAGAGCCTGGACCCACCTTTCCAACACCCCTCTGGCCACAGCTCCTGAATCTGGAAGTTACATCAGCTGAACAACAGGTGAAATGAGGAAAACTCCAACCCAGTTTTATTTCAGCAGGACAGAGGTCAGGAGAGGGAGACACTCAAAAACCATGTCTTTCCCTGGACACATCCACCCGCTGAGACATTGGACGTTTTGTCAGGAGACAGCTGGCCCAGGCCTTCCCACTGAAACGACTTCTCTTGCCTGACTCTTTGACGCCTCCCTGGGTCTACGGCTCTGGGCTGCTAGCTGCACTGGTGCCTGGCCCCAGGATGGCGGGGTCTGGCGACACCTGGGCCACNTTTGTCAGGAGACAGCTGGCCCAGGCCTTCCCACTGAAACGACTTCTCTTGCCTGACTCTTTGACGCCTCCCTGGGTCTACGGCTCTGGGCTGCTAGCTGCACTGGTGCCTGGCCCCAGGATGGCGGGGTCTGGCGACACCTGGGCCACTCTAGTTGATGTGATAGATCTTGTGGGCATCGTAATAGGCGTAGGTCATGTAATTCACGTCCTTAATGGGCCACCAGCGGTCGGGGTGGTAGGTGGCCGGGTAGACATGGGGCCGCTGTTGGACACAGCTGAAGATGGCCAGGCTCCGGTCCATGGTCACGGTGGGCAGGTAGAGCCGCAGCTTGTCCAGGAGGTGACCCGGCCAGAAGAAGTTGGGATGGGTTAGCTGCGGACCGCTGGGCTGCTTCTCCTTCAGCTTCCTGGGGAAGGAGAAGACAGAGACAGTCGTCATGGAGACAGGGGGCAGCTGGGGCTCCTTCCCCAGCGGAGGTGCAGCTCGGTGCTAAGCACTCTAGTACTCTGTCGTCCTGTCTGCCTCGCCAGCGAGGACCCGGAGGCCTAGAGGGGCGAAGTCGTTTCCCCAAGGCCACACAGCTGGCAAGGGGCGGGGGGCGGGCTTGACTGCCAGTCGGCTGCCTCTAAATCCAGACTCTTAACATGCACACCACCTCTTCTGCAGAGGCATTGTCACGTGCTGTTCAGAGGGCAGCCGCTGGAGTCCGCACATCTGGGTCCAAATCTCTGCCCCACCACTTAATAGATCCGTGACTTGGAGCAAGGTAGTCACCCTTCCTGTACGGCAGCTTCCTCTTCTGTGAAATGGGAATGCTAAGGGTACCTTCATAGGGTTGTGGGGAGGATTTACGTGAATTAATGAGTGGAGAGCAGTGTCTGCCTCCCCACTCGTGTGTGTGCACGTGTGCTAAGTCTCTTCAGTTGAGTCTGACTCTCTGCGACCCCATGGACTGTAGCCTGCCAGGTTCCTCTGTCCATGGGACCCTCTGGGCAAGAATACTGGAGTGGGTTGCATTGCCCTTTGGCAGAAGATCTTCCTGACCCAGGGATCCAAGGCTCCTGCACTGCAGGTGGATTCTTTACTGCTGAGCCACCAGGGAAGCCCCTGGCACACTTAAGGGTCACTTTACAGATCCTCAGCTCCTGGGCACTGATTCCGGGGTGCTGGGTCCCATGTACCCTGCAATACTCGAGTCCTGGGTCCCTTCCTCCCACCTGCCCCCATTCCCAGAGTTAGATGATCACTACAGACCTGGTGAACTCCTCAAATTCCTTAAAACTGATTTTCTTGATTTTCTTCGGCATTTTCCTGGTGGAGGAGAGAGAGAGGGGTATCCTGTCAGGAGACAGGAAATCCAGGTCAGTGGGGCCTCAGGGAGTAAGTAGGTCAGGGTGATGGGGGCCCACCTCTGAGTTCAGAGCAGAGCCCTGGAAAGAAAACTACTGCTCCCTGGCGGGGCCCTGACTCTGTCCGCTGTGCTCCAGTGGAACACTCAGTGGACTGGAGTATCTAGACCTCTGGGCCCCTATCGGGGAGGCAGACAGGATGGCAGCCCTGCGCTCCTAGCCTGGCTGGTTGGGTGACCTGGGACAAGTCAGTCCCCTTGTGGGGGGCTTGGGTTTCTGATTCCCCAGCATGGAGACCTCTCAAGCCATTACGAGGCATGCTCAGTCATCTGAATGCTTTTTGCGCCCGTGACTCCCATTTGCCCTCCAGAGCCGAATCCCGCCTTGAGGACAAGGGTGGTAAAAAGCTAATGCCCCAAACCTGGGGCCTGGTAAAGTCAAGTCGCTCAGTCGTGTCCGACTCTTTGTGACCCCATGGACTGTAGCCTACCAGGCTCCTCCCTCCATGGGATTCTCCAGGCAAGAGTACTGGAGTGGGTTGCCATTTCCTTCTCCAGGGTATCTTCCCAACCCAGGGATCGAACCCAGGTCTCCCGCATTCCAGGCAGACGCTTTAACCTCTGAACCACCAGTAGACATCACTTAATCACCACCAGCAAGCCTGCATCTGGCCTCGGAATCTTTGATAAGGCGTGCTAAGTAGCCAATGAAACCAGTCCACCCCTGCCCTGGGGGATTGCTATCCTTTATAACTGGGGCCTGTCAGAGCAGGACAGAAGTCACTTTCTCAGTTTTTTGAGGTTCATGGCTCAGGAATTGGTGGCAGCCACGCAGGGGATCACCAGGGGATCAGAGAGGACTCTCTAGGTGACCAGCTGCCCAGCTCACCCTCAGCTCTTCCCTGCCAGGGCTGTGGTCAGCTCCACTCCTACACGCGAGAGTGGCCTGAAGGGATAGGCTGTGACAGTCAGCGCTCCGGTGCTGAGGGTCCTCACCGAGTGTGTGATAGAGCTGTTAGGCCCATCTTACAGATGAACATGCCGAGGTTCAGTGAGCGAGGTAACTGCCCATTTGACCTCTGGTCTGTGCTCCACTGCTTTCCCAACCCACTGTCTGGCCAGACCACCCGAGCAGGCATCTGGCAGCGATGGACGGTGTGGGCAGGTCCTCAGCCCCTCCCCTGTCATTGTATCTGGTCAGCTGGCCCTTCTCCCCTCCCTCCCTCCACTCTGCAGTCCCCACCAAAGCTGGCTGGTAGCCTGCTCACCAGATGTGTATAAGAGACAGCCTCAGGAATCCTGTTTGNCCGCTGGGCTGCTTCTCCTTCAGCTTCCTGGGGAAGGAGAAGACAGAGACAGTCGTCATGGAGACAGGGGGCAGCTGGGGCTCCTTCCCCAGCGGAGGTGCAGCTCGGTGCTAAGCACTCTAGTACTCTGTCGTCCTGTCTGCCTCGCCAGCGAGGACCCGGAGGCCTAGAGGGGCGAAGTCGTTTCCCCAAGGCCACACAGCTGGCAAGGGGCGGGGGGCGGGCTTGACTGCCAGTCGGCTGCCTCTAAATCCAGACTCTTAACATGCACACCACCTCTTCTGCAGAGGCATTGTCACGTGCTGTTCAGAGGGCAGCCGCTGGAGTCCGCACATCTGGGTCCAAATCTCTGCCCCACCACTTAATAGATCCGTGACTTGGAGCAAGGTAGTCACCCTTCCTGTACGGCAGCTTCCTCTTCTGTGAAATGGGAATGCTAAGGGTACCTTCATAGGGTTGTGGGGAGGATTTACGTGAATTAATGAGTGGAGAGCAGTGTCTGCCTCCCCACTCGTGTGTGTGCACGTGTGCTAAGTCTCTTCAGTTGAGTCTGACTCTCTGCGACCCCATGGACTGTAGCCTGCCAGGTTCCTCTGTCCATGGGACCCTCTGGGCAAGAATACTGGAGTGGGTTGCATTGCCCTTTGGCAGAAGATCTTCCTGACCCAGGGATCCAAGGCTCCTGCACTGCAGGTGGATTCTTTACTGCTGAGCCACCAGGGAAGCCCCTGGCACACTTAAGGGTCACTTTACAGATCCTCAGCTCCTGGGCACTGATTCCGGGGTGCTGGGTCCCATGTACCCTGCAATACTCGAGTCCTGGGTCCCTTCCTCCCACCTGCCCCCATTCCCAGAGTTAGATGATCACTACAGACCTGGTGAACTCCTCAAATTCCTTAAAACTGATTTTCTTGATTTTCTTCGGCATTTTCCTGGTGGAGGAGAGAGAGAGGGGTATCCTGTCAGGAGACAGGAAATCCAGGTCAGTGGGGCCTCAGGGAGTAAGTAGGTCAGGGTGATGGGGGCCCACCTCTGAGTTCAGAGCAGAGCCCTGGAAAGAAAACTACTGCTCCCTGGCGGGGCCCTGACTCTGTCCGCTGTGCTCCAGTGGAACACTCAGTGGACTGGAGTATCTAGACCTCTGGGCCCCTATCGGGGAGGCAGACAGGATGGCAGCCCTGCGCTCCTAGCCTGGCTGGTTGGGTGACCTGGGACAAGTCAGTCCCCTTGTGGGGGGCTTGGGTTTCTGATTCCCCAGCATGGAGACCTCTCAAGCCATTACGAGGCATGCTCAGTCATCTGAATGCTTTTTGCGCCCGTGACTCCCATTTGCCCTCCAGAGCCGAATCCCGCCTTGAGGACAAGGGTGGTAAAAAGCTAATGCCCCAAACCTGGGGCCTGGTAAAGTCAAGTCGCTCAGTCGTGTCCGACTCTTTGTGACCCCATGGACTGTAGCCTACCAGGCTCCTCCCTCCATGGGATTCTCCAGGCAAGAGTACTGGAGTGGGTTGCCATTTCCTTCTCCAGGGTATCTTCCCAACCCAGGGATCGAACCCAGGTCTCCCGCATTCCAGGCAGACGCTTTAACCTCTGAACCACCAGTAGACATCACTTAATCACCACCAGCAAGCCTGCATCTGGCCTCGGAATCTTTGATAAGGCGTGCTAAGTAGCCAATGAAACCAGTCCACCCCTGCCCTGGGGGATTGCTATCCTTTATAACTGGGGCCTGTCAGAGCAGGACAGAAGTCACTTTCTCAGTTTTTTGAGGTTCATGGCTCAGGAATTGGTGGCAGCCACGCAGGGGATCACCAGGGGATCAGAGAGGACTCTCTAGGTGACCAGCTGCCCAGCTCACCCTCAGCTCTTCCCTGCCAGGGCTGTGGTCAGCTCCACTCCTACACGCGAGAGTGGCCTGAAGGGATAGGCTGTGACAGTCAGCGCTCCGGTGCTGAGGGTCCTCACCGAGTGTGTGATAGAGCTGTTAGGCCCATCTTACAGATGAACATGCCGAGGTTCAGTGAGCGAGGTAACTGCCCATTTGACCTCTGGTCTGTGCTCCACTGCTTTCCCAACCCACTGTCTGGCCAGACCACCCGAGCAGGCATCTGGCAGCGATGGACGGTGTGGGCAGGTCCTCAGCCCCTCCCCTGTCATTGTATCTGGTCAGCTGGCCCTTCTCCCCTCCCTCCCTCCACTCTGCAGTCCCCACCAAAGCTGGCTGGTAGCCTGCTCACCGCTCACCTCCCGACAAAGGAGGACATTCTCTTGGAGAGGACTTGGGCTGATCTGAGGGTCAAGGGAGGCCCCAGGGCAGAGTTCTTTTCTCCGGGCAGGGTGTGCAAGCCCACCTTTCGCTAGAGAAGGCAGGGGAGGGGTTGCCACCACTGTCCTTGGCAGGGGCCCTACACCCAGCCTATGATTCGTGAAGAGGCCTCCCCGGTTTCTCTAAGAAGTCCCTCTTTTTAACCTTTTCCAGAGACCTTAAGGTCGTGTCGGATGTAGTCAGGAAGGCAGCTGCGTGGGGGTGAGGCAAGGAGGCTGGGGAGACACGTGCCGGGGGGACACGCGGCCCGTCCGTGGGCATCAGGTGGGCTGGGCATTCCAGGTAAGGACACAGATACCAGCCCGTGACCCCCCGTTAACTGCCCACCACCCCCCTAGCCATGGGGCATCAGTGGGCAGGAGCGCAGGGCAGAGGAGGAGGGGCTGACACTCAGCTTGTCAGGCTGCTTCTGAGCCACAGGCACAGGAACGCCCTGGGGCCGGAGCAGGGCCAGGTTCACACTGAAGGGCTTGAAGTCTGAGTAATAGCCTCCCGGCTGCCGGATCGGGCGCATCTGGTCCTTCTGGAAAATGATCTTGTCCCCCGGGTACATCAGGGCTGTGAGCAGGAGGAGAAACACAGCCTATCAGCCCGAGATCCGTCCCCAACCCCAGCCTGTGGGGCCAAGGGGGGCTATTTTTAAGAACAAATTCACATTCTTGTTTGAAAAGATTTTTCTTATATACATTTTTTTTGTGTGTCTCCAGTGGCATCTGGGATCATAGTTCCCCGACCAGAGATCGAACCCACAGTTCCCTGTATGGAAAGCTTGGAGGCTTAACCATTAAGCATCCAGGAAGTCCCTTTACTTTTTATTTTTAAATGATGGTAGGTTCACAGCAAGTTGCAAAAAATAGCTCAGCGGGTCCCCAAGCCCTTCCCCAGAACGACAGCCAAGGGTGGTGAGTGCGTCCTGGGGCTGGTTTGAGGCCCGGGAACAGGCAGGAGGGAGCGTGGCCCCACACCCTGCTCTGCAGGGGCGGCCTGGTCAGGAGTCCCTGAAGGAGGGAGGAAGGCCTCACCCAAGACGTCACTGGATTAACTTAGACTAGGTGGATGGTGGGCTTTCTCGTGCCGAAGAATCCTGCGACTACTGAGCAGGGCTCGCCCCGGCATCTCGTCTTCTGGATACAGTGATGGAGGTTTACTCTCCAGGTTAGTAATTTTTTTAAGGTTTTTTTGTTCATTTGTTTTTTTAGTTGGTGAATCAACTACAGTTTATTGCTTAGAATGCCCCCTCCTTATCTGGCCAATACAAATTTATTTCTTTATTTACATTATCTATTTTGGCTGAGAGGCTTGTGGGAGCTTAGTTCTCCGCCCAGGGACGGAACCCATGCCCCTTGCTTCGGAAGCTCAGCGTCTTAACAACTGGACCGCCAGGGAAGGCCAAGACTTATTTTTTTTAATTGATATTTATTTATTTGGTTGCACCAGGTCTAGTTGCCAGGAATTTCAGTCTTTAGTTGCAGCATCTGGGATCTAGTTCCCCAACTAGGGGTCGAACTCAGGCCCCTTGCAGTGGGAGCACTGGGTCTTTGCCGCTGGGCCACCAGGGAAGTCCCAAGTTTTTAATGTTTATTTGGGTAGAGTGCAGGGGTTGCACAGGTGAGAAGGGAGGGGGGGAGTGGGAGATGGGCAACATCATCATTTTTAAACGGTTTACATGATTTTTTAATGACATTTCTTAAATGTATATACATACAGGACTTTAAAAAAATGACTTATAGAGCTGATCCATGTGAATAGCAAATAAATAAGAAAAAGAGATTTGTGAAAGGACGGTCATTAAATATTATTGGTGGTCAACTCTGGCTGGGGGATTTTGTTTTGTTTTCAAAAATGTAAATGTGCAAGATTTATCTATAAAATTAGGGGGAGCAGAACAATAAAGCTATATTCAGTGGGGAGGGGGAATGCCTCGATGTTCCGGAAGTCTGGCCCATGAGCTTGAGGCCCGGGGTCTGAGCCCACCAAGCCCTAGCCTCAGGCACAGACCTGGAAGTGCTGGGCTTTGTGCTTCTGGTCTCTGACTTAAGGAAAGCAACAGACAGCGGCCAGGACAGAGGTCAGAGATGGACCGGCGTCTTTCCCACTGTGGACCAGTCAGAAGCAAAAGGAAGCATACCCACAGATGCGCCGATGTGCCCACGAGTGAGGGATCCTGCAGACAGGTGAAGCTCAGCTGTGTGTGGGCCCAGGAGCCAGCAAAAGCCGGTGGTGGAGAGAATCAGTAAAGCCTCGATCCTCTCTGGTGGGGACGGACCAGCCGGCACGTCCGGGCTGAGACCTCGCCCGCAGGAGCAGTCGTGTGCCTGGGAATCCTGCCTGCATTTTAGAACACCCGCAGCCCCACCGCGCGCCAAGCCCAGGTGATCTGGGAGCATGAGGCTCCCCAAGGAAGGAGGGAGGAAGGATGATTTCGTGAAAAGTCAGGGTCGAGAGCTGAGGGGTCACCTGCCGTATCTCTGCCCTCCCGGCCCAGATGGCAGCAAGCGTCTGCTCAGGCGAGGGGTGTGCAGCTTGTGTGGGTGACCGTTTAGGCTGGTTGGCCTGTGTTCCTGAAGGCCCTTAGCCACTTCCTCCTGTATAGACCTTCTATGGCCTGACTTGTATCCCCCCAAATTCATATATTGAAGCCCTGTCCCCTAGAATTTGTATTTGGAGATGAGGCCTTTCGAGAGGTGATAAAGCTAAAATGAAGCCACTGAGGAAGGCCTGCATCCAGTCTGACTGGTGTCCTTAAATAGAGGAAATCTGGACACACCACACAGAAACAGCAGGGGCACATGTGTACACGGAAACGACCGTGTGAATAGACAGCCAGACGGTGACTATTTGGAGGCCACGGAGAGCGATCTCAGAGGACATAAACCCTGATAGCACCTTGATCTTGGACTTTCCAGCCTCCAGAATGGCGAGAAAATACCTTTCTGCTGTGTAAGCCCCCAGTCTGTGGTGTTTTGTTACAGCAGTTCTACCAAACTAATACAAGACCCAAGGTCCTCTACACAGAGCATTTGTTTCCCCTCCCAGGGGGAAAAAAATGGAAACAACCAACTGTGACTGTTAACTCTTGTTCTTAGGGAAGTCACGGCACCCTCCGTGTGTCCCTTTCTCAGAAAACCACAGTCCAGAAAGGCCACAGCTCCTTGCTGCGAGGTTCCTACAGGAAAACCTCTGCCCTCCAGTGCAGCAGCGATCAGCCTGTTAAACATACTTCATAAATGTGGGATGCCAGCATCATTACATGGTCATCAGGGGCCTATGGGGCTGCTCCTCTGCCCTATGTCTCAGAAGCATGCAGTCCACCCAGGAATGGAGGGTTCAGATCTGCTTGGATACATGAAAACAGCTCTTGCCCCAAGCAGAGGGTGGGACCAGTGCGAGAACTCAGGGCTGAGACCTGTGGGCTGAGCAGAGGGCGAAGGGCTTCCACAGAACCTGTGCATTCTTCCCTCCGTGTGGCAGAAGCACCAAGAAACAGGCCTGGCTGAGACGAGTGGGTTTGGAGCACTCCGTGTTTCGTCGCGGTTACCTCTCCCAGCCAGGCTTCCTGTCTGAAATCGCTTACTCTAATAAGCAAACTAATTCATACTTCAGTTCAGTTTAGTTGCTCAGTCATGTCCGACTCTTTGCGACCCCATGAATCGCAGCACGCCAGGCCTCCCTGTCCATCACCAACTCCTGGAGTTCACTCAGATTCACGTCCATCGAGTCAGTGATGCCATCCAGCCATCATCCTCTGTCGTCCCCTTCTCCTGCCCCCAATCCCCCCCAGCATCAAATTCATTTCCAATGAGTCAACTCTTCTCATGTGGTGGCCAAAGTACTGGAGCTTCAGCTGTAGCATCATTCCTTCCAAAGAAATCCCAGGGCTGATCTTTAGAATGGACTGGTTGGATCTCCTTGCAGTCCAAGGGACTCTCAAGAGTCTTCTCCAACACCACAGTTCAAAAGCATCAGTTCTTCAGCATTCAGCCTTCTTCATAGTCCAACTCTCATATCCATACATGACCACTGGAAAAACNACTGGTTGGATCTCCTTGCAGTCCAAGGGACTCTCAAGAGTCTTCTCCAACACCACAGTTCAAAAGCATCAGTTCTTCAGCATTCAGCCTTCTTCATAGTCCAACTCTCATATCCATACATGACCACTGGAAAAACCATAGCCTTGACTAGACGGACCTTAGTTGTCAAAGCAATGCTTCTGCTTTTGAATATGCTACCTAGGTTGGTCATAACTTTTCTTCCAAGGACTAAGCGTCTTTTAATTTCATGGCTGCAGTCACCATCTGCAGTGATTTTGGAGCCCAAAAAAATAGAGTCTGACACTGTTTCCACTGTTGCCCCATCTATTTCCCATGAAATGATGGGACCGGATGCCATGATCTTGGTTTTCTGAATGTTGAGCTTTAAGTCAACTTTTTCACTCTCCTCTTTCACTTTCATCAAGAGGCTCTTTAGTTCCTCTTCACTTTCTGCCATAACGTGGTGTCATCTGCATATCTGAGGTTATTGCTTTTTCTCCCAGCAATCTTGATTCCAGCTTGTGTTTAGGAATAACAAAATAGTTTCCCCTTATCATGCAATCACAATTCCCAAGGACAAAAGCATATTTGTAAAAAAATATATTAGACGTAAATATTAAATGAAACAAAGCATTGTCCGCAAGGCTCATTCTTCAACCATCTTTTCCCCAATCCTACAACAGTTTTATCTGCTTAAGGAAATGGCTCTTATTGTCAGGAAATATGAATACCAAATAATTATGCTATAACTACATTATTTCATCTTAACAACTGCCTTTTGAGGTCTTCAAGTGCCTTTTTTTAGGAAACCGCACATGCACAGATTCACTCTCGTATGACACCGATGTATTTCCCACAGCTACACGATGGTCGGTGCTCATTCAGCACTGTTCCTCCTGGCCCACCTCTGGCTCCCTGACCTGGAACTCCAGTCCTGGTGCTCCCTTCCCTAGGCTGGGGAACCTGGACTCCGGGCCTATGGAGCAGAGTGTGGGCTCTGCAGGGTTGTAAAATCCCCTCTCATAGCGAACCAGGGGACCTCCCTGGTGGCGCAGGGGACGGGTATCTGCCTGCCAGGGCAGGGGACAGCGGGTTTGATCCCTGGTCTGGGAGGATCCCATGTGCTGCGGGGCATTTAAGCACCGCCGCTAGAGGGCAGCCCCCGCTCCCCACACTTAGAGAAAAAGCCCACGTGGCGACGAAGACCGAGCACAGCCCCACATAAACAAAGGCGAACGTGGTGGGTGGCACTGTTCTCCCCCCCACCGCCCCCTCTCCCCAGCGTCTCCGCGGCGTGGTTGGGTGCTCGTCGGCTGCGGAAGGACTAGCCTCAGGTGGCTGCCACCCTGGCCCCCGGCTCGGGGCCCCCCTTGGCACCTGCCCAGCGGCCCCAAGGCCCATACCTCTCATGAGGGTGTCCTCGGTCAGTGGGAGGCCGTGGGCCTCGCAGACCTTCCAGCACTGCAGGTAGACCAGGAAGGTGTCCACGCGGGACCTGTTGAGGATACTCTCCATCTCCCCGTGGACGGTGGTCGGCAGGCAGTGCTCGTCAAAGTGCTTGTCCCCGCTGCGCACAAGGCGGCACCGCTCCGTGTACTGGATGGAGGGGAGGGCCAGCTGTGGGCAGAGCAGAGGCGGGCACTCACTCCTCCTCGCCTTCCTCCCGGCCCAAGGCAGACGCGGATCCCCAGCCACCTCTCCCAGGCCCCGTGAGTGCAGCTGTTGATGTCAGCCACTTGGGAGGAAAAATCACCCGTGGTCAAGGTGACGCCTGCATAACATGTGAATGGTCTGGGCACAAGGTTCTGTGTGCACAGCTCCTTACACAGAAGTGCACACGTGACTGTATACACATACAGAAGGTTCCTTGAGTGTGTGCTAAGTCACATCAGTCGTGTCCAACTCTGCAACCCCATGGACTGTAGCCCACCATGCTCCTCTGTCCATGGGATTCTCCAGGCAAGAATTCTGGAGTGAGTTGCCATTTCCATTTCCCAGGGGATCTTCCTGATTCAGGGATCGAACCTGGGTCTCCCGCATTTCAGGCAGATTCCTTACCATCTGAGCCACCAGGGAAGCACCTAGAACAGTGCCTGATGCATCACAGCTCTCAATAAATAT
>SJYV01019443.1:0-18535 GCA_006410875.1 Neotragus pygmaeus
GCCCTTCCTCCTGCTAAAAGTGCTTCTTTCAGAGGCAAAATAATAGGGCAACTCTTAGGTGTTGAATATAGTCAGCTCTCAAGGAGAAGCCCTCAAACCCTTACCATAAGGTTAAGTGCAAAGTGCAGACAGCATTTAATGGAAGAGCGGGTGTCAGGCACAGTGGAGTCCTCCTTCTGATTTCAGAAGAACTTACACACTCACTGGAACATTGAGAGCTCTGGTTTAGATCCAAAGATAATTTGGCGCTGGGGTAGTGGTGGTGGTGATTTTTCAAAGATTTGGGAAAATGCATTCACTAATTTTGAATTTTTTTTCCCCCTAAGACACCGTTCTACAATAAAGTAAAAGTAACCTGAATAGTTGTTAGCAATGCTTTGTGAACTCAGGCAACTAACCTCTGAACTAACTCCTTCCCTGTGGCCGCAGTGGTTTGAAAATGCAGAGCTAATTTGCATGAGGGAAATCAGTTAGGTTCTGCTTGCTTTCTCTCTTTATGATTTTGGCAAGAGGTTTTTACCTCCCTAGCTATTCAGGGAATTCCCAAGTGATTTTATGGACAAAGACGTGGCATTTTGCTTGGGCCAGAACGTTTTTGAAAGAACCCAGCTGTAGGGTGTCAGGGGTGGAGGAATCCGAGAAATCGGTCAGCCAAGGCTCTCTCACTTTTTTGAGTGAATGTCAGCTAGAGCTGATCCTGGACTGAGGCGGAACATGAGTCCAGGCTTCCTAAGAGTCCTTAACTTCTGCTAAAATGGAGGGGTCTCACTAATATTCCTTTTTACTCTTCTAGGATGGTAGCATCAGAGATGCAATCTTGGAAAATTAGATAATTCCTATACTGCTTTTACTTCCTTCTCTCCCCTCTCCACCTCCTGTACCCATTTTCCTTGGCTTTTTTCTAGAGCTCTTCTTGAAAATGTCAGGCGGTCTCAGCTACACTGAGGGGAGATAAGAAAAGGGGGATTATCCAACACTAAAGTAGAGTGTTGGAAAGAAGCCTGTGAATCCTGGGAGCCTGTGGTGAAGGTGGCAAGACGAATCAAAGCCAGAGACAGAGGAGAGACAGTAGGTAAGTACCCTGAAGTGGGCCATGCAAAGCCACCTTCATGAGGCTTTAGGGCTCCCTGGTGTTCTGGGTATGGGGTACTTCGTAGCCCCAGGAGATGAGGGATGGTCAGGGAACCCTGCAGAAACTGCAACCAGCTCCAAAATCTCCCATCTTTATCTTTTAAAATTTTATGTGAACTGAAGATTGTACTCCATAATACTATAATCCATAAAATCTAAGATGCGTTTATTGTGAGACACATTATTGTTTTATCACTAAAAAAGAAAGAAAAAACACTGCAAATTAAACTGTGACATAGCATTGATTGTAAAATGCATTCTAATTTCAAAGGTGCTAAAGCACAAATGAAATATTGAATATTTGTCTGTTTTTAATATAAAAAACAATATTGTCCCCTCAATCTTTAAATAAGCTTGCTTCATAAAATGTACCGTGGTTGTCCTTTGGTTTGGTGTATCCACTGGTACCTTACCACACACCCCCCCAGAAAGATTGACACTGTCATTTAAGATATTAACTACACCATTTCCTGGATTTGGTGGTACAAAGTACTTTTGGGGGATACAGGGAGAAGCTGTGGAACCATTTCCATTTAAAATCCTACAAACTCAGGAAAATTGAAGACATACGTTCAAACACTTGCACCTGAAGGCTTATAGTGGCATTATTCATAACAGCCAAAAGTGGAAAGAAGGCCAGTGCCTATCAAGGGATAAGTGGATAAAAACACTGTGGCATATCCGAGGAATATTATTCAGCCCCAGAAGAAAATGAAGCACCGAACTGACGCATGTTACACCTTGAAAGGATGATGCTAAGTGAAAGAAGCCAGTGAAAAAGACACATTTGATAGGAATCCATTTATGCAAAATATCCAGAATAGGCAAGTCCATAAGTGCAGAGACACTAGTGGTTTCCAGGGGCTGGAGGAAGGAGAGGATAGGGAGTGATGAGTGACTTCAATAAAAATAGGTTTTGTTTTGGGGTGATGAAAGTGTTCTGACACTAAATAACGATAGTGGAATTGGCATCATGACTAAAAGACATTAAATTGCACACTTCAAAATGATTAAAATGGTGAATTTGACATTATGTGAATTTGATCTCAACTTTAAAGATGGGTTAAAAAACTACAAAAATTTTTCTTGTTCCTCTCCGCACCATCACCCCAGTTAACAGCAGAAGCAGGGACTTCGCCAGGGGTCCAGTGGCTAAGATGACACACTCCCAAGGCACGAGGCCTGAGTTTGATCCCTGGTCAGGGAATTAGACCCTACATGCCACAGCTAACTATCCCACGTGCAGCAGCTAAGACTCAGTGCAGCCAAATAAATAAAACAAATAAGGATAAATATTTAAAAAATAAAGCAGAAGCAACTTTGTTGGAAGTAGGACTGGGAGGAGGTTCAGCCTTGCTCTTGCCCCCAAGAGTGACCCCTGGGAGGTCTTTCTGCAAAACTCTGGGGTTCTGAGAAGAGAAGATGAAACCCAGTGCCCTAACCTCTCTTCTCAGAGTGGCCTCCCCATTCCTGGTGTGTTGCAAGGCCCACACTGCCTTCTTCCAGGAGCAGGTTCCCTGAGTAGCAAGAAGAGTGTGCTTCTTCAGCATATGTCCCCACTTTCCCTTTCCGGATCTTCCAGGTACTTCAGATTCAAACTGCTCCCCCCGCCCTGCACCAAGTTCCTCACACATTCCAGAGCCAAGTTTTTATACCGCCCACATCCTCCTTGAAAGGCCAGCCCAGAGGACACAGGAGAAGCAGTATGTTCTGCTGGAAAGACTACTTCCCAACCTTGAATTCCCTCCAGATTGATCTATATGCACATGTACATTTCACACGCACATGGGAAGTGTGTGCTTTGCTCAGGCCAGGTTCTACTCTGCTCAGGCTCACCTGACCACAGCCCGTGAAATGTGCAGGTGAGCCTACCCTAAGCCCAGGATATTCTGAGAGTTGATCACATCAGATTCAATTATTTATTCTACATTCTGACTGGGCTTTATTCCCCACAGTGACTTAGTTGCCACCCACCTCCATATTTCTGGTTTCACGGCAGACACACCACCTCTGACCCAGATTTGCCTGACCCTCATGCCTGCCACTGTGCATTCTCTCCTTCCAGTAACTGCCTCTGTTGGCTCTCAGAGCAGCCTGGATAAGGAGCTGGGAGCCCCAGGCTCCACCTATGCTGTCACCAAGACGGAGCTCACGATGCCTTTTCCAATTTCATACTTTATGCTATTTTTCTCTCCTTGACATACTCTTCCCTCCTCTTTTTGCCTGACTGTCTCACTCATGTTTCAAGATGTAGATTCAGTAAATGGAGGCTTGTGCATATATGGAAAGATTCATCCTACCTCCCACTCTACATACATAAAAATGTGAGATATTGTATAATGAAAAGTACACAATACACATCCAGTCTTAAAGCATAAAGAGGGAAATCCACAATACTTGGAATTGTAGCTGTGACTACAAACTGATCTTAACTTTCAGGGGTCAGGAGTGGTTATATAATTCAACATGTGCCCTGCTCTCTCATGGGAACTGAAACCCTGGACAAACTCAGAAACCTTAAAGAATGCCTTTTCTTCAGGATGGGGATTTTACCCACAGCCCTCCACATCCAGGGCTAGACATGGAAGTCAGAGCCCCGTGAGAAGTCAGCATCATTGGCCAAAGCCTAATACTCCTATAGAATTTAAAGCCACATGATTTGGACTGTTAAGACTCCAGATGAAAAAACTAACATACACATTTAAATATATTTATTAATCTATGTATTGACTTCAGTTCAGTTCAGTTGCTTAGTCGTGTCCTACTCTTTGCGACCCCTTGAACTGCAGCACGCCAGGCCTCCCTGTCCATCACCAACTCCTGGAGTTCACTCAAACTCATGTCCATCGAGTCAGTGATGCCATCCAGCCATCTCATCCTCTGTCGTCCCCTTCTCCTCCTGCCCCCAATCCCTCTCAGCATCGGAGTCTTTTCCAATCAGTCAACTCTTGGCATGAGGTGACCAAAGCCCTGGAGTTTCAGCTTTAGCATCAGTCCTTCCAAAGAACACCCAGGATTGATCTCCTTTAGAATGGACTGGTTGGATCTCCTTGCAGTCCAAGGGACTCTCAAGAGTCTTCTCCAACACCACACNGCGCCCGCTGACGCCAGCGAGGGCTGCAGGCAGCTTTCTCCAGCGGAGCCCACTCTAGCCACGGAAAACGACAGCTGCTGTCGTGTCCCTGCATGTCTGGGCCTTGCTCATGCGGACCCCACGCTGCCCTCACGCCGGCTCCGGCCCCTCCCACGTTCTGGGGAGTGCTGCTGCAGGGGCCCCCGTACCTGCAGCAACCGGGCGATGGGCCCCCAGGAGGAGGGCAAGCAAACCCCCAGTGGGGGCAGCTGCGGTGACACACACGAGCTCCCCAGGGTCTCCCGTGAGCCCCCGTGTGAACTCGAGCTCGTCGGGACACACGGAAGGTCACAGACGGCCCGTGAGGCCGGTCCCCCACGGAGGCTGGGCCGGCCCTCCCGAGAGTGGGTAAGCACCGCAGAAACACTCCAGGCTGCGTGAGCTCAGAGACACACCGAGGTGTCCCCGAGCGACCAGGCCTGGACCCCGGCTACAGGGGCCGAAGGGTCTTCTCGGGCAGCAGTCGGAGGAGGGCGGCTCCCGGAGACCAGGGATGCAGACAAGCAGGGGCACCTCACACCCAGCCTGTGCCCGTCTCGCTCCCCTCAGACGTCTCTCCGTGGCATCTCCCAGGCCGTGAGCATCACTCAGCTCCAAGAGGAGACGAGCCAGGCAGGCACTGAAGGCCACAGAGGCGCCTTACGAGAGAAGGCAGGCTGCAAAGGCTCTACACTGTATGCTCGCCATGAAGACCCAAGAGAGGCCAGCCGTTCCGGGGCGAGGGCGAGAGGGCAATGGGGGACGGCCAGAGGGGCTGTCAGGGCCAGAAGCGACTGGCTGGCACCGTGATGTGGGCCTGCCATTACATGCTTGTGCAAACCCACGGAATCTGCTGTGCGGAGAGTGAACCCTCGTGCAAGCGAAGGCCTCGGTGCTACTGATGGTGGGTGGGGCGGGGGAGATGCTGATGGCACGGGGCTGCGCATGTTGGTGGGGGGAGGTTCATGGGATCGCTGCTTAATCGTGCAGTGAACCTACAACTGCCCTGAAAGAAAAAATCGGCCTTTGAAAAAGTAAGCATGTTGATTAAAACCTACGTTTTGCACATAGAAAAACAGTCCAGCAGCCCTGAAAGCAATGGAGTCATCCGTGTGCGCTAAGCACGAGGACTCCGGACCCTGGCGGCCGTGTCCAGCCTCCACAGCCGTGCCCATGCCTGGCTTCCCCGCCGGCCCCAGCCGCCGCCTCCATCTGAGCTCCAGAGCCACCCCTGCGGAGGCAATGCCAGCACCACGCGCCGGAGTTCGCTCCTCTCTCACACGGTCAGCGTCTACTCTTTAAGAGTGAGCAGAAACAGAACAAAAGCAAAAACAAAGGTTTCCCCAACATGTAAAAGAGAAACCAACCCCACAGCGCTGCTCCCCCCAGCTCTCACCCAGCCCTTTGCCCTGATGCAGAAAACCCACTGCAGAACCGCCTGAGTTCGCTGTTCCAGCCTGCCTCCTCCCGTCCCCAAGGCTTCGCCGGGGATGCTTCGCTCAGGCCCTCGCTGAGTCACAGGTCAGCCTGCAGCTCCCCAAGCACCAGCACCCTGGGCCCAGCGGATCACACCCTGCCCTGCCGCCCGGCTTCCCACCCCAGCCCGCCGCCTCCTCTCCCCAGGCCTCTCAGCCCCCAGGTGCCCTCAGGTCACTCCTTGATGAGCAGTGACCTCCCCTGTGCCAAACCCCCCACGATGCCAACAACTCCAAACTTGAATCTCCTGCTCAGACCCAACTGCCCAAGCCCAGGCGTCCCTGCCATCACCGCCTGCAGGCTCAGGCCCACACGGGACCAGGCCCCATCGACCTCGCTCACAGCCCTCCTCACGACTCACTCGGTCCATCACACGGGCCCCCTGAGGCTCCTCTAACGCACCAGGCCTGCCCACGCCCTTCCTCAACCCGAGTCACTGCGCTCCCAGGCGTCTGCGCTCGTGGCCTTCCTGACGTACTTCAAATCTCTGCTAGAATCTCCCCTCCTCATCCCTCCGAGAAGCACAGCTTCGCTGGGCACCCTGATCATTCCACAACCCGTCTTCTCCAGCCCCCCGTCCCTCCCAAAAAGCCTCTACTCTCTCATTTTCTTCGCAGTGCTTATCACGGCTTCATTCATTTATTCACTGTGAGTATTATCTGCCCTCGGCCACTAGAATACTATCTAAGCTCTCTGAGGACAAAGGTCCTTGTTCCGTCCAGAAATGAATCCCAAGCACCTAGAACGGTGTTTTGGCAAATGGCAGATGCTCACTAAGTATCCCTGGAAAGGACGGACGATGAGAAACACAGGGCCTAGCATGAGGCTTGGTCCACTGCAGGCGCTCGATAAAGAAATTATCACGCCTGTGCTTTGCTGGCAAAGCAAACCCACAAAGCCTAGCAAAGCGCAAAGAGGCAACACACCCTCAGCAGACCCAGCTGTCCCGTCCGAGCCCAGCTGTGTCCCAACAGAGGGCCCGCCAGACGCTCCCGTCCCGCATCTGCCAGCGACCCTGTCGGCTGCACCCTTGCCACGCTTGAAGGGCAACCTCAGGCTGAAACGCAGGGGGAGCGAGAGACACATCTCTGGTCAAGGCTGCCGATGGCCTCCCAGGTATCGCAACCACGGTTGGTGGAAGCTGAGCTGTGGGACTGGGGCTGGAAAAGCAAAGCGCAGGCATCCCACAACCGAGGGAGCTGAGCTACTGCAAATCCATCTGGGTGCAGGAATTCACATCGGAAGACAGAAAACCCTGCGGCGAGGGAGCCAGGGTCAACGTGTACCTGGGAAAGCACTCCCAGAGAGCAGGAGGGCAGGACTGGGAATACTGGAGACCCCGGCAGAGCTCTCACGGCAACAACAGAGACCACCTACAGGGCGCCCTGCCTGCTGGAACCTTCCCTGCTTCTCTCAGGCTCAAGGCCGAGGCGGCCGATCTCTCTCTGCCGAGATCACCCCGGCCCGAAGCCCTAGCCTTGGGACTCAGAGCTGAACCGGGCCCCCTCCACGCTCTGGAACACGCGGTCTAGGGCACCTCTCCTCTTTCTCTCCCTGCCCCAGCCCCACGTGTGCACCCGGGCGGGGAGCCGGGGCGCTGGGGCGGCGCAGGCCCCTGGGGCGTCACGGGCAGGTGCTCAGTCTCGACCTGAGGGCTGGGAGGGAGTGAAGCGCCCACTGTGCGCCCAGTGTGCTCAGACGGGGCACTCGCCTCTTCCAGGCTCTGCCCTCTCTCCTGGAGGCAGCCCAGCAGCCCTGGGCACACCTGTGTGTTCCTCCCTGTNCGGGCAGGTGCTCAGTCTCGACCTGAGGGCTGGGAGGGAGTGAAGCGCCCACTGTGCGCCCAGTGTGCTCAGACGGGGCACTCGCCTCTTCCAGGCTCTGCCCTCTCTCCTGGAGGCAGCCCAGCAGCCCTGGGCACACCTGTGTGTTCCTCCCTGTGGCGCCTACAGGCTTCTGGGGTCTCCACCATGGTCCCCAGAGGCCCCACCCACTCTGGGCTCCACCACCTTCCCAACTCCTCTCCCAGCTCTGCGCTCCATCCTGAGCACCTCTTGTCAAGGCACTTTCCCAGAAACGCTGTGCCTCTCCCCACTCCCTTGACTTTGCCAGAGAGCGCCCGGAAGGCACCTCCAGAGGCCTGCTGGCACATCAGCCCCTGCGTCTCCCCCGAGGGATCTGTTGCTGCACTCCAGCCTCTTTCCAAGCCCTCATCACACTGAACAGCGCAGGGACTCACACGGCCGCCTGCAGTGTGTCTGCCCATCTCTGTGCCTTCCAGCCTGGCACCTAGGGTCAGCACCTTGACCGGAGCCCTGCATTCACTTTCAGAAGAGCTCTAAAAGGCGGATATCCTCAGCTCCTCTGCAACAAGGAAACTAGGCCCTAGAGAGGCACAGGGCCTGGCTCCCCCAAGACCCCAGCCCAGCAGATAGGACGGCAAGAGAGCACCCATCACTGCTTCTTCCAAGCACCACAGCAGTGTGTGTGCGCACACGCACACACACACAAGTACACACACCCCAGCAGCTCAGATATACAGTAGGCGTTTTCTGTGTATCACTAGTGCTAGATCGAAGTCATCAGGAATACAGGCAAAGTATTAAACAGATCACTGCTTGTTATTAAACTGTGATTGATATTGACATTAATATTGATATTATTATAATCACTACTTAGTATTAAACTGGGAAGCTGCTGAATAGACAGGGAGCTCAGCTTGGAGCTCTGAGATGACCTCAAGGGGTGGGATGGGGGGNCCATCATGATTATCTGGGTCGTGAAGATCTTGTTTGTACAGTTCTTCTGTGTATTCTTGCCACCTCTTCTTAATATCTTCTGCTTCTGTTAGGTCCATACCATTTCTGTCCTTTATCGAGCCCATCTTTTCATGAAATGTCCCCTTGATATCTCTGATTTTCTTGAAGAGGTCTCTAGTCTTTCCCATTCTGTTCTTTTCCTCTATTTCTTTGCATTGATTGCTGAGGAAGGCTTTCTTATCTCTCCTTGCTACTCTTTGGAACTCTGCATTCAGATGTTTATATCTTTCCTTTTCTCCTTTGCTTTTTGTTTCTCTTCGTTTCACAGATATTTGTAAGGCGTCCCCAGACAACCATTTTGCTTTTTTGCATTTCTTTTCCATGGGGTTGGATTTGATCTCTTTCTCCTGTACAATATCCTGCACCTCCATCCATAGTTCACCAGGCACTTTATCTATATAGTTAAATATGTACTTAAATAATATACATATTTATTTATTTAATCTCAAACTAATAGGGATTAAGTATCAATAGGGATGGTTCTGTAAGACAAATCACCTGTGGGCTCCTACTATACACCCTCTACTGAGATGACTTCCTATTGAAAATTGTGTACCACATAAAGAAATAAGCTACAGTGAAGGTGCATCTGAATATGAAGCCAATGGAAGAATTTACACTGAATGAACTGGATAGTTGGATAATCTGAAACATATTTTAAATATATATTTAAAGTGGTAAAAAGATAAATGAAAGTAGTATACATAAGTCAAGAAAAATAGAATATGGAAAAATAATAGATGGGTTTAAAAATATAAATATATATTTTAGAAATTAATTATGTGTACATATTAAAACCACAATGGATTGATGATATAGTAGAGTAGAGGAGAAGAGAATTTATAAACTGGAATATAGCTTTGAGGAAACTGCCTCAAACTAGAGAAAAATGCAGTTCACAGATATAAAGATAATTGGATCTCTCATATAATTAGATCTCTCTTAAAAACTAAGAATATCCAACATGTATTTTAATGAATAAAATGTAAATCTAGAGGAAACTGAAATTCATAGAAAATTAGGCAATTTTTTCCATTTTTAAGTGAAAAAGCTCATAATAAAATTTATGAGTCTAGCCATTTAAAGTGTGCAATACAGTAATGATAAGTATTGATATTCACATTGCTGTGAAACAGATCTCCAGAAGTTTTTCAACCTGTAATTCTTAATTATATTTGTTTAATGACCAATTTTCAGTTCCCTTCCCTCTCACCCCCTAGTAACACCCATTCCACTCTCTGTTTCCATGAATTTGATTTTCTAAGTTGTGTCCAGCTCTTTGCAATCCCATGGACCGAAGCAGGCCAGGCTTTCTTGTCCTTTACTATCTCCTGGAGTTTGCTCCCAGTGATGCTATCTAGCCATCTCATCCTTTGCTGAGGATAAAAACAAAACCAAATCTATACCCAAGATATTTTATATCAATATGATAGAATATTAAAGATAATTCTTAAAAGCTACCAAAAGGGAAAAAAGCTTACTGCCAAAGAAATGACCATCAGCCTGACAACTGTCAGCCTAGCATCTGTGAGCAGCTTAATCTGTCATTTTGATATAAGATTATAATGGAGACATCTTCAGACAGACCGGACTAATTTATCTACTCACTGGCCTCTTCAAAAGGACTATGAAAGGTTGAACTGAATGATAAAGAAAATTGAATCTGAATGGGAAGTATACGAAGCAGGAAGGAGAGCTGAGTAAACAGTATTAAGCATACCGTTAGCACTAAATAAGCATAAACCGAGTACGTATATTCAGGGTTGATTTCCTTTAGGATTGACTGGTTTATTCTCCTTGCAGCCCAAGGGAGGGACTCTCAAGAGTCGTCTCCAGAACCATAATTCCAAAGCATCAATTCTTCAGCATTCAGCCTTCCTTATGGTCCAACTCTCACAGCAAGGAGATCAAACCACAGTTTGATTGTTGCAGAGTCCTACATGCTTCACAATATTGATGTAGAAAACAGAGATGATCAATTTTAAACTTATTAAATATAGGACGCATGTTTAAAACTAAAGAGCAGTCTCTAAGCTAGAGTATATAACTTCCAATTTTAAAAAGAGGAAAGAGAAAAACTTTCTATTTAATAGAAGTCAGGAAAAGAGGCAAAAAAGAAGCCAAGGAATGGCACCTAGTGATGCAAACGAATATCTAGAGCTGGATATATTAGCATGGGCAGGTCACATAACACATAACAGAACATTCAGAATAAAGAGAAAGTTGACAAATTTCGGGTAAGATTCTCACTTGCTTTAGCACATGATATCATGGTATGTATTTTTCATGGATATATACAAATGCATAAATATAATTATGAAGTTCTAATGCTATCACAAGGCTAGGTGATGCTTCTAAAGCATAGCTTTAAAAGCTTTTAAAGCTTCTAAAGCACAAAAGAAACAGAGTATAGAATTTAAAACTCCCACAGAGAAGTTTTCTACTATATTGGTGATGTCTAATTCTATATGAGTTTCGAAGCAACTATGAAACAATGTTGGTATCATTTACTTCCAGGTGGGGAGTATGTGAATGTTTTATGATGCTGTATGATTCTTGTACATTTCTATAGGTTTAAAATATTGGTGGCACTAGTGGTAAAGAACCTGCCTGCCAATGCAGGAGACAAAAGAGGTGTGGGTTCCATCCCCGGACTGGGAAGATCTCCAGGAGACGGGCATGGCAACACACTCCAGTACTCTTTCCTGGAGAGCCCCGTGGACAGAGGCGCCTGACAGACTATCGTCCACAGGGTCACAAGTAGTTAGACATGACTGATGCAGCTTAGCATCACGTGCACAGAAATATTAGCTCGGAATGCCCCTCTCCCATGAACCTCTGAGGTCCTTTGACTTTAGACCACATTCAGTACCTGTCTCCTGTGCTCACAGCTCCATGCACTTACTCTATCGAGCACTTACTGTATGATGACTTAGGAGGTGTTCTCCAGGCACAGAGCCTGAGATATGGGTTTGGTTTCATGTGATTTACATAGGGAGGATAAGCAAGGCAAAAGAGGCAAGCACAGATTGGTCAGAGGCACAGCTTCACACTGACCTGAGCCACAGGACAGGACTCGGGAGCAAAACCCACACCTCAGTGTTGCCTCCCCTCAGCATCCATTTGGCTGGGGGCTGATCACTCATGAAGGTGGGTGGCTTCAGGCAGCCAAGTGTCATTCTCTCAGCAGGAAGTGTGAACCCTACCAGTCGACACTCACTGCAAGTAGAGCACTGACCTTGTAAACGGCACCCGAGCCAGCCTCTGTAACACCCACGTTACCCTCCCTACATTTCTAGCGTATGAGCTCCTTAAATCAAGGGCTGTGTTCTACAAGTATTCTGGCCCCCATGCCTAGATTAGTGCCTACACAGTTCGAATCTACCACGCATTAGTGAACTGAAATGAACCCAGAAGAAAATGATCCGGCAATGCCAAAAGGTGCAAGTCAATAGGAGAAAGCCAAAAGTCTGTTTTGGCGTCTACATCCCTGAATCCATCAGTGGAGTGCCGTCTTGTCGATTTTCTGGTAAATATACTTGTACACGTGCATCCGTTCATCAGACATTTATTCAGCATGTACTATGTGCCAGGTTCTAGAGATTAGAAACTGTATATATTATGCTCATGTCATCAAGGAGGTTACCTTATGGTCAAATGAGTAAGGCAATCAATTCCTATCAATTTATAGTTCTGGAAGTCTTAGCTTCTGGTGTCTATGGAACACTCCATGTTGAATAATTGATGTTAACTGTCCATAAGCCCTTACAAGCCAGAAAGGGAAACAGGAATGCACATAGGCAAATTTGGTCTCAGATAAGCTGTTCTAAGGGCTTCCCGGTGGCTCAGATGGTGAAGAATCCAGCTGCGGTGTGAGACACCTGGGTTTGATCCCTGGGTTGGGAAGATCCCCTGGGGGAGGGCATGGCAACCCACTCCAGTATTCTTGCCTGGAGAATCCCCATGGACAGAGGAGCCTGGTGAGCTATAGTCCATGGGGTCACAAAGAGTTGGACACGACTGAGTGACTAACACTTTCACTTTTCACTTCAAGCAGCTGTGAATGCAATAACTAGAGTTTGACTATGTGACATATGTTCAATATGATATATAATTCATTCATTCATTCAATTATTCATTTGTTCATCATCCTTTTGAGCAAATATTTAACGAGGAAATATGTGTACTAAACCCTGAGAGGCACTGGGTATAAAGTGTTGAACAAGATAGCATGCTTCACAAATTTACAGACTGCAGACTAGTAGGAAAGGCAAATATTCAAAAGTTACTTGTAAATAAAGAAATCATGGCAAGCTGCAATAAGTCTATGATTGAAGAAAACCAAGTGCTACGAAGCAAGGTAATGGAGGATGACCTGATATAGTCAGGGGTTAGGAAAATCGCCTCAAATGAATTAATGCTTTTATCTGGTATGAACAAAGAATTAGGACAAGCAAGAAGTAACGGAAAGCATATTTCACACATAGGGAGAAGAATCACAAAATCTCTCATGCTGGCTGGCCGATAGCACAGGAGTTGGAGAACGGCTTGTGTGGGGTGAGAGGAACCAGATGATGAATTTACAAGGTCTCCTTTAGATATATGACTCTCATTCCAAACATAAAGAGAGGCCACAGGAAAGTGTAAGCAGAGGGGTGATATCATACAATCTGTGTTTTTAAAAAGATTAATCTACTAGAGTAGAGAGTGGACTAGCGCCAACCAAAAATGGACCTGCAGAGGAAAGACAGACAATCGTCCAGCGCTGAGATAATGGTGGCGTGAAGTAGTAGGTATGACAGGTTCAATGCATATATTGAGGGTTGGATGGATGGACAAAGCTGGGAGACAGACTGACTAGGACGGGTGGAGGAGGAGAAGATAGAAGAACAATTCCAGATTTCAGGTTTAAGCACCCCTAGATAGCAGGTCTAGTATCTGAGATGCAGGAGGGTGGAGTAGAGACTGTTGTTCAGTTACTAAGTCGTGTCCGATTCTTTGCAACTCCATGGACTGCAGCGTGCCAGGTTCCCTGTCCATTACTATCTCCTGGAGTTTGCTCAAATTCATGTCCATTGAGTCGGTGATGTTTTCTAACCATCTCATCCTCTGCTACCTCCTTTTCCTCTTGCTTTCAATCTTTCCCAGCATCAGGGTCTTTTCTAATTGCCGACTAATACAACTCAGGAAGGCTTCCAGGGATAGACGCTATCTCAATGACAGGAGTTATAAAGTGAAGTGAAGTGAAGTTGCTCAGTTGTGTCCGACTCTTTGCAACACGGACTGTGGCCCACCAGGCTTCTCCATCCATGGAATTTTCCAGGCATGAGTACTGGACTGGGTTGCCATTTCCTTCTCCAAAGGATCTTCCCGACCCAGGGATTGAACCTGGGTCTGCTGCATTGCAGGCAGACGCTTTACCATCTGAGCCACCAGGGAATCCTCAAAGAAGATGAATATAGGGAAAGAGGGTTGTTTTATGCAGAGAACAACATGGACAAAAGCCTGAGGATGAAAGAGTGCATGGTCTGGAGAATGGCAGTGAAGGAGTATGACAGTAGATAACCAACAGGAACCTGCTGCATAGCACAGGGAACTTTACTGAATGCTCTGTAGTGGCCTGTATGGGAGAAGAATCTAAAGAAAAGAGTGGACATGCATCTATGTATAACTGATTCACTTTGTTGTGCACCTGAAACTAACACAACATTGTAAATCAATTATACTCTGGTACAAATTTAAAACAAAACAAAAAGTATGACATTGGTATGCAAAATGACACAGCAGGCAGATGTTGCTATCAGGATACAAAATTGAAAAGTTAAGTCATCACGAGATATCAAAATCTTTGAAATTAAATGGGGAAAAGATCATCTTTAAAGGTTTTCAGACAGTGAAATAACATGTTCAGACCTGCATGTGTGTTTTTTTTTTTTTTTTCTGTTTATTTTTAGTTTTATTTTAGGAAGATCTCCAGAATTTCTAGAGCTCTAAAAGGGAGGGGAAAAAAATAGTTGGTGTTGGAGAAAGAGACATTTTGGGAAAATTGAAATATATGCAATCTTTTTTTAGCATCTCTAACAGATCAGTTTAAGAATATGAGCATGCATTATGTATAATTTGGGTTGTTTTTAAAAGGATCATGTTTCATGTTTGTTATATATAGAGCTGCTAAGGCTTGTACAATTCTTGGAATAGATTTTATCTTCCCATTAGGATGGAGGTGGGAGGGAGTATGGTGGCTACCCATTGGTCAACGATATTGCCCTGTCAAATCTTGTCATTTCCAACCTAAATTTTCATCTCTTTTATAATTCAAAAAAGAAATGCTGGCTTTGTTTTTGTGTTTGGATGGCCTGCTCTATCAACCACTAAAGTGTTATTTGGATAAAAAGCAAAGGAAAGAAAAATACGCCTGGGAAATTATGAAACACCATATACTATTCATGGTGTGGAATTATAAAAAAAATAAATATCCTATTTATGCCTTCCTGGTACTTTATTTATTAAAAAAAAAATCAAAACAGTGTCCTTGACCAGGAGTCAGTAAACTTTTTCTGTGAAGGGCCAGATAATAAATATCTTAGGCTTTGCGGACTCTGATCTCTGCTGCAACTCTTTAACTCTGCCTCTAGCACAAAGGCAGCCAGAGATGATGCATAAACAAAGGAACATGGCTGCTTTACAATACCTTTGTTCACAAAAACAAGTGTTGAGCCATATGTGCTGACCTTTGCCACAGACTCGCAAATCTGACATCATAAGGATTTTATTTGCTGCTCTTTAAACATGTCTGTTTCTGCCTTTGTATATCATACATAGTTCATAGAGTATCACTATGTTTCCTTTGTTACTTACAAAGGTTGCTCAGTGCAATCCACTCATATTTTGGGGGTCCGAAAATAGTGAGCCCCAGATACGGTAGTCCTTTGTCTCAAGCAAAGTTATGAAAATTTGTCCTCAAATTCAAACTTACTTTTGTGTCCCCCACTTTTGATTTGTCTTGAGTTAATGTTTTTCAACTTCTTGCTTGATGACTAATAAAATTTGCTTCTCAGGCAAAATTCTCACCCACCCTAAGAGAGTAGGGAAGAGAAGCATGCTGCAGCAGAAAGAAAAGGACAGGGAGATGAAGGATGATGATGCCATTTACATTTTGGCAGGAATTTTAGGCTGGGTTTCTCCACAAGGAGATAGAGGGGCAGGATTTTAAAGCAAATAGTCTATCTGAGAGGCAATCCTGGGAAACAAATGGAGGAAATGAGCAGTAAAAAAGGAAATCCCATACGGAATGTGTTATCCCATGGGCAAACTGATACTCAGTCCTTCTAGGGAGCCTTGTAGAGTCTGTAGAGCACACCTCACATCTGTCCCTCTGAAAAGCCAGAAAGCTGTGAGATTCCTGCATCACTTCCCTGGTGGCTCAGGCAGTAGTCTCGTGGGTTCGAACCCTAAATCAGGGAGATTCCCCTGAAGGAGGAAAGGGCACTGGGCAATGTACTCCAGTATTCTTTTCCGTAGACAAAAGGAGACTGGCAGGCTATAGTCCTTGGGGTCACAAAGAGTTGGACGTGACTGGGCACACATAAACAGGTGCTAGAAGCAGGAAGTGACAGTGTATACAGAAATGGTCCACTGAACCTCCAGGCAACCTCTGATGGGGATCAAGGAGATATGGATGAAGCACCAAGAGTATATGCTATCGACATGGATGACCAAGTCTCCAATGCACTCATGGTGCTATATTACCAGACTCATGCCCATTATTTATTCTGTTTCTATCCCCACTCAACACTATTGTCAATTGTAGACCTAAAGGAGAGGCTGGGGTCAATCTCTAGGTATGGGCTTTACACTAGAACATTGTTCTAATTTTTCTAAGCCCTCTCTCTTCCCAGTATATCAGAATCCACTCAACACTAAAAACTTCATCTTACATTCATGCAGGCATGGTACAATTTTAGCAGGAAAGAAATCAAAGCAACAGAGTCACAATCCACTAAATCATCCCCAGCCTGTCACTGACCTGCATGGAATATAGATGCAGGATTTAATAGGTAACCATCCATAGATGGTGTGGTTCACAAGTCTGATGATGGCTGTTTTAACAGCTGTGGAAAAATTTTCTTGGTTTGGAAACTTACAGACACACAACAAAGAAGAGAGGAAAATAAAGTGTTTTGATAGAAATATTAGGCGCTTTATAAATGTTAGCTCACGGTATTCAATATCATGGTAATCCAAGTCTATGCCCGACTAGTAACGCTGAAGAAGCTGAAGTTGAACAGTTCTATGAAGATTTACAAGATATTCTAGAACTAACACCCAAAGAAGGTGTCGTTCTCATTATAAGGTACTGCAATGCAAAAGAAGGAAGCCAAGAAAAACCTGGCAAATTTGGTCTTGGAGTACAGAATGAAGCAGGGCAAAGGCTAATAGAGGTTTGTCAAGAGAATGCACTGGTCACAGCAAACACTCTCTTCCAACAGCACAAGAGAAGACTCTACACATGGACATCACCAGATGGTCAATAACAAAATCAGATTGATTATATTCTTTGCAGCCAAAGATGGAGAAGCTCTATACAGTCAACAAAAACAAGACCAGGAGCTGACTGTGGCTCAGATCATGAACTCCTTATTACCAAATTCAGACTTAAATTGAAGAAAGTGGAGAAAACCACTAGACCATTCAGGTATGACCTAAATCAAATCCCTTATGACTATACAGTGGAAGTGAGAAATAGATTTAAGGGACTAGATCTGATAGACAGACAGCCTGATGAACTATGGATGGAGGTTCATGACATTGTACAGGAGACAAGAATCAAGACCATCTCTAAGAGAAAGAAATGCAAAAAAGCAAAATGGCTGTCTGAGGAGGCCTTACAAATAGCTGTGAAAAGAAGGAAAGAGAAAAGCAAAGGAGAAAAGGAAAGATATAAGCATCTGAATGAAGAATTCCAAAGAATAGCAAGGAGAGAAAAGAAACCCTTCTTCAGCAATCATTGCAAAGGAATAGAGGAAAACAATAGAGTGGGAAAGACTGGAGATCTCTTCAAGAAAATGAGAGATACCAAAGGAAAATTTCATGGAAAGATGGGCTCCATAAAGGACAGAAATGGTATGGACCCAATGGAAGCAGAAGATATTAAGAAGAGGTGGCATGAATACACAGAAGAACTGTACAAAAAAGATAGTCATGACCCAGATAACCACAATGGTGTCATCACTCACCTAGAACCAGACATCCTGGAGTGCAAAGTCAAGTGGGACTGAGGAAACATCACTACCGAACAAAGCTAGTGGAGGTGATGGAATTCCAGTTGAGCTGTTTCAAATCCTGAGAGATGATGTTATGAAAGTGCTGCATTCAATATGCCAGCAAATTTGGAAAACTCAGCAGTGGCCACAGGACTGGATAATGTCAGTTTTCATTCCACTCCCCAAAAAAGGCAATGCCAAAGAATGCTCCAACTACCACACAATTGCACTCATCTCACACACTAGTAAAGTAACGCTTAAAATTCCCAAGCCAGGCTTCAGCAATACGTGAACCGTGAACTTCCAGATGTTCAAGCTGGTTTTAGAAAAGGCAGAGGAACCAGAGATCAAATTGCCAACATCAGATGAATCATGGAAAAAGCAAGAGAGTTCCAGAAAACTTCTGCTTCTGCTTTATTGACTATGCCAAAAACTTTGATTGTGTGGATAACAATAAACTGTGGAAAATTCTGAAAGAGATGGGAATACCAGACCACCTGACCTGCTTCTTGAGAAATCTATATGCAGGTCAGGAAACAACAGTTAGAACTGGACATGGAACAACAGACTGGTTCCAAATAGGAAAAGGAGTACGTCAAGGCTGTATATTGTCACCCTGCTTATTTAACTTATATGCAGAGTACACTGGGCTGGATGTAGCACAAGCTGGAATCAAGATTGCCAGGAGAAATATCAATAATCTCATATATGCAGAACACCACCCTTATGGCAGA
>SJYV01019445.1:7236-19589 GCA_006410875.1 Neotragus pygmaeus
ATTTATTTATTTATTTTTTAATTTAACTTTACAATACTCTATTGGGTTTGCCATACATCGACATGAATCCACCACAGGTGTACACAAGCTCCCACTCCCGAATCCCCCTCCCACCTCCCACCCCACAACGTCTCTCTGGATCATCCCCGTACACCAGCCCCAAGCATCCTGCATCCTGTATCAAACATAGACTGGTGATTCGTTTCTTACATAATAGTATATATGCTTCAATGCCATTCTCCCAGATCATCCCGCCCTCTCCTACTCCCTCTGAGGCCAAAAGTCCATTCTCTATGTCTGTGTCCTTTGTTGTAGAGACAACTTTTAAATCGTAATCTATTAAATGTAGTATATCTTTCTAAGCCCTACCTTCCTCTACTGTAATAGAGATACTAAAATCTCTTAAAGAGTGGTTATTAAGTGTTATTATTAAATGTATAGAAATGGTCGGTGTTTATCACTTGATAAGCATTTAGAAAATGTTAATTCATGTCTCCTGTTTGCTTTTTTATCATTTATTTATTCAGATTTCTTCATTTACTTGTTTTAGTCCTTACTTATTAATGGCCTTCCATGTGTTAAGAACCATGCTACAGGTCAGAAGTGCATGTAGTTCCTGCCCTCAGAACTTAACAGTCCAACAGAAATATGGTTGAACATTTATTCATTTAACAGTTTTTGAAATTCATTTAACAAGTCTTTGATACTTCTATGTGCTAGATATTATGCTGAGGGATGTAGTGGAGACCAAAGCAGATGTGATCCCTACCCTCACAGAGCCTGTATTCTTCGGTTGCAAATAGTAATCGTATAATCACCAAGTAATCATGAACAGAAGTTCATGATGCTACAAGGGTATATAATAAGGGTATATGACCTAGTTGGAGTTGGAGTGAAGGTGGTTAGGGTTCAGAGACGGTTTCCCTGATAAAATTAAGCTGAGAAGAGCTTCCCTGGTGGTCCAGCAGTTAAGACTCTGTGATTCCACTGCAGGGGGTCCACGTTTGATTGCTGGTCAGAGAAGTTCTGAATGCCATAAGTTACAGCCAAAGAGGGGTGGACAAATTAAGCTAAGATTGGAGGAATGAAGGCAGGCAGTGAGAATTCAGGCCATGTGGGTAGAAAAGAGTATCTTCCCATTCAGGGAACTTGAAGAAAGCCACTGGGGCTGGAACTCAGAGAGCCAGAGTCTAAAGAAGTATGTGTAGTGACTGGGAGGTGGGCAGAGGCTGCTCAGCAGCCCAAATCAAATTTGCATTTTAGAGAGACCCCTGTGGTTGCAGGCAATTGCCGGGCGTTGTGATTAGTGTGGTGATGGTTAAGTACAGGGCACTTTAGAACATTTGGGATTTCTTCCTAACCCATCTTGATATCAGAGCAAGGTTCTTGGACAAAGTTATGTCTCAGCCAAAGCCTAAAAACTGTATGGTTCAACAGAAAGGAACAAGGAGGATTTCTGGAGGATCTTCTTTTAGGTTTTAAGTTCTCTTCAATGAAGAAACTATTTCATCCATCTTAAACGTCTATATAGTCAGGACTAAGCATATGACCAACTCTCTAAACACAATTGACAATGACATTTTAAAAACTGTACTATATTAATATAGCATTTTCAGGACTTCTGCAAAAGTCATGCTTACGAGAAACTTTGTATTTCGTATCTGATGTCTTTTCTGTAGCAACATGAAAGGAAGGGGGCTGTTCCACTAACATGACACGAATACAGAACAGTGTAAGAGTAGCTAAGGGAGAGAGTGACTGCACATAGAATAAGGCTAACATCAACCCTGCTGAGCCGTATCACTCTTACTCCTGGTCACTACCTGCCACATGTTCATCTTTCCTTAGTTACTCTTTCCCACACTTACGTTGCTGTCAGTAGAAGGAGCCTTGAAGAGAGCAGAGAGACGGCGGTGAGCGGCTCCCACAGAGTGAATACTTTTTAGAAGAAGCAAAATCATATCATGGAATTTTATTAATTTTGATACATAAATATAGCATTTCTTTCTACACAGAGGTCCTCAAGATGAGTTTATATTTTTTCTGTACATATAAAATGAAACTGTCCAGCCATATAAAACCTGCCCTTGTTTGCACTGTATAGACCACATGCTCAGAAATCCAGCTTGAGTAGACTCTAGATCAAAAATAACTTGCAAATACTTCATCTATTGAGGAAAAAAAAGTCTATGTGTTAAGTTCAGTAACATAAAGAATAAAATTATCACTCGAAAGAAAGCAAAATTCTTTGAATAAGCAGATTATTAATATTTGCCTATGTGTTTTTTCTTTAGATTTTAGCCTTCATCCTTATAAGGAATATCCCTGGGTATGCTCGTTCAGTTTACAGTTCATTTTTTGCTTGGTTTGGAAAAATTTCATTAGAGGTTGGTATATTGATATTTTGATCTGTCTTATACTACCCAGTGTCTTATGGAGCTGTGTATATAAATGTATATATAGATGTGTAACTAACTTTTTTTTTAAACCAAAGCTATTTTTATGAAATTATAGGCAAGAAACTTTGAACTTCAACAGCAATATTGTAGAATGCTTTTAAAGTCTTATTTAAATGGCTAGATATAGATGACTTTCACATATTTATTTTGTCTTAAACTTTCAAGTACAGCCAAGATGAAGAAATAGGAAGAGAAAAAAAATGAAATAGATAGAAATGAAATTTGTAAATAGACATAAATGAAATCAAGCTGAGAGGATTTTGATTTGTTGTTCATTCATAATTAAATATTATATTGCTGGAATTTAGTTTATTGATGCTTATCATAAAATTCACTCTTATTGAAAGTTTGGGGAAAATTTTTAAACTCATTATTTTGTGTGCAGTAACTAATATGAATTTATCCTCAAAATCAGTTTAAAGTAGGTATGAAATACATTCAGTGTATTCTGAGTTTTGTTATTGAAATAGAACATTTTAAAATAGTAGAATTCATTTAATCATAAAAGATACATTTTAGAGTTATAATATGTATTAAGTTGTCTTTAAAATGGGAAAGACTTCTGTGTGATTCAATTATACATTCTTTTTCAGATTATCTTCCCTTATAAGTTACTACAAGATATTAAGTATAGTTCCTGTGCTGTTTATTAGGTTCTTGTTGCTATCTATTTTACATATAATAGTGTGTTAATCCCAACCTGCTAATTTATCACCTCCCCATTTTCCCATTGGTAACTAACCATGTTTGTTTTCTATATCTGTGAGTCTCTTTCTGTCTTGGAATTAAGTTCATTCGCTTTGTTTTGTTTGTAAGATTCTACATGTAAGTGGTATCATATGATACTTGTCTTTGCCTGGCTTACTTCCCTTAGTATGATAATCTCTAGGTCCATCTATGTTGATGCAAATAGCATTATTGCATTCTTTCTTATGACTGATGTTCCACACACACCCCCGCCACATCTTCTTTATCCTTTCACCTGCCCATGGACATTTAGGTTGCTTCTGTGTCTTGGCGATTGTAAATAGTACTGCAGAGACTAGATATTTTTGAATTATCATTTTCTCTAGCTATATGCCAAAGCGGAATTATTGGATGATATGGACACTTGAATGTGTATTCTGGTTTTTTTTTTTTTTTTTTTTTTTGTATAATGTCCTGAAGGTATCTTTTAAGTCAGACTATTCTCTTGTATCATTTAGCATTTCTCTTGCCTTATTGATTTTCTCTCTCAGAGATCTGTCCGTTGATGTGCTTGAGGGGTTAAAGGCTTCTAATTATTGTGTTCCTGTCAGTTTCTCCCTTCATGTTTGTTAGTATCTCCTTGCAGTGGTCCTTTTATCATTATACAATATCCTTCTTTATCTGTCTTTATATCCTTTGTTTTAAAGTCTGTCTTGTCTCATATGAGTATTGTGACTCTAGTCGTTTCTGTTTGCATGAAATATCTTTTTACATCCCCTCCCTTTTAATTTTTAAGTGTCCTTTGCCCTCAAGTGGGTCTTTTGAAGGCAGCATATTTTAGGCTTTTGTTTTTTTAATCCAGTCTGCCACTGTGTGTCTTTTGATTGGAGCATTTAGTCCACTAACATTTAAAGTAATTATTTATAGATATGTTATTTATTGCCATTTTAAACCTTGTCTTCTTGTTGGTTTTATATTTCTTTGTCTCTCTTTGTTTCTCCTTTTGTGGTTTGATGGTTTTCTTTCGTATTATACTCATGTTCTCTTCTTGGTTTTTATGAATCTGTTGTGTTTTGATTTGCTATTGCTCTGTTTTCAAGTATGTTAACTTCTTCCTATATCTATTTGGTTTAGACTGGTAGTCATATAGGCTCACATACTTCCTAAAAAATCTATATTTTCTTACTCTCCTCCCCCACATTTTATGATGTCCTCATTTACATCTTCATGTTCAACCTGTTGCTGTCCATGTGGTCATCATTGCTTTCACAAAATTTTACGTTTTTTTTTAATCTTTCTACTGGCTTATTTAAGAGATGTACTTTTCAATTGTGATATTTTTCTTCCCTATAGATTCTTCTTTTCTATTTAGAGAAGACCTTTCAATATTTCCTTTAAGATAGGTTTAGTGTTGCCGTATTCTTTTAGTTTTGCTTATCTGAGAAATTCTTTCTCTCTCCTTTTATTCTAATTTATAACCTTGCTGGGTAAAGTATCCTACATTACAGGGTTTTGCTTTACAGGACTTTTAATATACCTTGCCACTTCCTTCTAGCCTGCAGCATTTCTGTAGAGAAATTACCTGATAACCTTATAGGGGTTCCCTTGTAATTAACTCTCTGCTTTTCTCTTACAAGCCTTTAGAATCTTCTCTTTAACTTTTGCCATTTTAATTATGTGTTGAAATAGGTCTATTTGGGTTCATCTTGTTTGGGACCCTTTGTACTTCTGGTACCTGAGATAGTTCTGCTTCCTTTAGGTTTGGGCAATTTTTAGCAATAATTTCTTCAAATACATTTTCAATCCCCTTTCTCTCTCTTCTTCTGGGATCCCTACTTGTGGATTGGCATGCTTTATCTTAACCTATAAGTCTGTTACACTGCCCCCATTTTTTTTTTTTTTTTTTTGGCTTTCTCTCCACTATTCTAATTGGGTGATTTCCATTATTCTATCTTCTAGATCACTTATTCTTTCTTCTGCATTATCCATTCTGCTCTTCATTGCAGTTAGTTCACCTTTTGTCTATGCAAATGAATTTTCTAATTTTTCTTGGCTTCTCCTCGTATCTTCTAGTCGCTTTTTACAATAATTTGCATTTCTGTCCATAGCCTCTCTTCATTCCTTCAGTATTTTCACTGTCTCCTTTTTTAAACTCAGCATCTGTTAGACTGAAGAGGTCTGTTTTATTGCTTGTTCTTTCAGGGGAATTCTTTTCTTAATTGGGAGTGGTTCCTCTGCTTCTTCGTTTTGCATATTTCTCTTGCTGTCTGAGTTTAGGAGGAACAGTCATCTGCTGTGGTCTTGGAGGTCTGTTTTTCTGTAGGTGCGTCCCTATGTAACCTGCGTGGGTTTAGGATTTTTTGGTGCAAGCGCTCTGTGTAGTACGGAGCCTGCCACCTCTTTGCCCAGTTTCACTGGTCGTTACCCTGCTGATAGGAGGTGGACTTGTGGTGGCCAGAGCCTGCACTGGAGGTTGAACCGGGCCTCCTCCTGGCTCTGTAGTTGTCGCGGCCCTATCAGGGGCAGAGTCTGCTCCCTAGTCGCTGGCGTAGAGGCCCCCAGATGCTTTTCTGAGCTGCATTTCAGAGCTACAGTGTGAGGTAGGTGGCGCTGGAGCTCCCCCGCCGGGAGAGGAGCCCCTGAGTTTCCCTGCAGGAGCTGTTCAGCAGTGAGTGTGCCCTCTGTGTCACCGTTCACTTGTCAGGGCTCAGGAATGCATTGCTGCCGGCACTGTGCTGGGGTCTGCCTCAGTAGTGGGAACGTCAGCCATGGCCCTGGCGTCCCTGGAGTGTTGTCTCCACAAGGCCACCAGTGCCGGATCTGGGTCCAGTCAGGTCCCAGGACTGCAGTACTCACGCCTCTGAATCCAGGGTGGGAGCTGTGGAGACGTCTCACACCCTGGCCTAGCCCAGCACTCACGCACGTGTACCCACAGAGCCCGCAGCTGCTGAGGTCAGAGCCCTCCCAGCGGCAGAAGCACCTGTCTGTCTGTGTGTCCCACCAGTGCTGAATTGACAGAGCTGCCAGTGGAGGTGCTCCGTGGCTCACACAGCCACGGGAGAGAATTCAGTCCTGCTTCCCAAGTTGCTTGGCCCCTGGAGCTCAGCTGTGGTTTCAGCCCCGCTTCTGCATGTGGGCAACCCCTGGCATCTGCTCCTGGGGCCTGCCGAGGCGGTGGTTGACACAGGAGTCTCCGGAAACAGGGGCAGCTGGGGCATACTCCGAGGCGGAGAAGGCAAGGCCCGGGCCAGCGCATGGAGCAAGAGGCTGCTGTGGATGCCCCCCGCTTCACAGACCAGTTAGCAGTGGCCCTTCATTTCTATGGCAGCCCCATGCTTCTGCAAACACCCACCGTCACAGCCACACCACACTCCAGCTCCTCAGGCTGTCTCCATGCGTTCTTTTCCCCAGGTCTGCCTCATAGTAGTTCTGATTTGCATTTTTCTGGTAATTAGCGATGTTCAGCATCTTTTCATGTACTTTTTGGCCCTCTGTATATCTTCTTTGGAGAAACATCTATTAGAGCTTCTGCCATTTTTTGTCTTGAGTTGTTTGTGGGATTTTTTTTTTTAATTGTATTGGAATATAGTTGATTTACCATGTTGTGGTAGTTTCAGGTATACAGCAAAATGAATCAGGTATACAATCTTTTACAGTAGATTCTTTTCCCACATAGGTCATTATAGAGTGTTAAGTAGAGTTCCACTATATAGTAGTTATTTGTTATCTATTTTTATATAGAGTAGTGGGAATGTCAGTCCCAATCTTCCAGTTTATCCCTACACCCTCTTTACCCCCTGATAACCATAAATTTGTTTTCTACATCTGTAACTCTGTTTCCATTTTATATATAAGTTCATTATATATAGAATTTCTTTGACCTATCCTTCACTCAGTATCAATCCATCTGTGTCCATCCATGTTGCAGCAAATGGTGTCTTTTCATTCTTTTATNATAACCATAAATTTGTTTTCTACATCTGTAACTCTGTTTCCATTTTATATATAAGTTCATTATATATAGAATTTCTTTGACCTATCCTTCACTCAGTATCAATCCATCTGTGTCCATCCATGTTGCAGCAAATGGTGTCTTTTCATTCTTTTATATGGCTGAGTAAATATGTAAATATGTACCACGTCTTCTTTATCCATTCCTCTGTTGGACATTTAGGATGCTTCCATGTCCTGGCTATTGTAAATAGTGCTGAATATTGGTGTGCCATGGATCTTTTCAAATTGTGCTTTTCTCTGGATATATGCTCAGGAGTGGGATTGCTGGATCATATGGCAGCTCTGTTTTTAGTTTTTCAAGAAACCCGTGTACTTCCTCCATAGTGGCTGTACCCGGTTTACAGTGTAGGGGAGTTCACCTTTCTCCATACTCTCTCCAGCACTTATTGTTTACAGATTTTTTTTGATGATGGCCATTCTGACTGTTGTGAGTCGAACATCTTTTCATGTGTTTTTTAGCCAGCTGTATATCTTCTTTGGAGAAATGTCTGTTTAGATATTCTGCCTATGTTTTGATTGGATTGCTTTTTGATACTGAGCTGCATGAGCTGCTTGTATATTTTGGAGATTAATCCCTTGTCAGTTGCTTCATTAGCAAATATTTTCTCCAATTCTGTAGGTTGTGTTTTCATTTTGTGTATGATTTCCTTTGCTTGCAACAGCTCTTAAGTTTAATTAGGTCGTATTTGTTTATTTTTGTTTCTATTTTCGTTACTATACGAGGGGGATTGAAAAAGGTCTTGCTGTGGTTTATGTCAAAGTGTTTTTGCTGTGTTTTCCTACAAGAATTTTATAGTGTCTAGTCTTACATTTAGGCCTTTAATCCATTTTGAGTCTATTTTTGTGTTCTAATCTCATCCTTTTACATGGAGCTGTCCATATTTCCTAGCACCACTTACCGAAGAGGTTCTCTTCTCTCCANAGTTGAGATACCGATTAGACACCTGTCCAGTAGCTTGATGGCTTTATAAATTTGGGATTCAAGAGAGGAGGAGGTGAGAGGAAGTGGAGTGATCTCTTTGTAGACATATTTGCAGTCATGGGAGCGGAGATCAGCTAGGCCTGGCCGCTCAGTAAGGTAGCCGCCTGAGCCACATGCAGATTCGGAGTACGTGAAGTGGGGCTAGATTGACTTGAGATGTTCTGTGTCAAATATGCACCAGATTTCAAAGGCTTAGTATGGGGGGAAACAACGTAAAATAGGTCACTAATGACTTTTACCTTGATTATATTTGGAGTGATAATATTTGGGGTCTCTCGAGTTGTGAGTATATTACTAACATGAATTTCATCTGTTTTTCTTCTTTAATATGGCTGCTGGGAACTTTTAGATTACATTGATGTGACTTGGGTTTTGCTGCTGGATCGTGCCAAAGGAGGAAGTGAGTGTAAAGAGAGAAGTCCCAGCGAGGCCAGGGCAGAGGAGGGGCGGCGTGGGGGCGGGCATGGTTGTAGTCTCTGCAGCTTGAGGGAAAGAAAAGTGCCAGAGAGCAGGGCGCCCTGAGCCCCTCTCCCAGACGGGCGTGACTGCAGGAGTGAGCAAGGCTTGGAGCTGGGCTGGCGAGTGGGCTCTCTCCCTATCCTGTTTTGCTTTTGTGTTTTAAGTGCGTCTCATCAGGACAAGAAGGCAGCCTTTCCCGCAAGAGTTATAGCCTCTGCAGACGTAGCGCTCGGCAGTAGGGAGGAGCCCACATTCAGAGGACTGGACGCAGTTCACGCAGGCAAGTGACTGTAACCCTCAAAGCCTTGCTCCCGAAGCTTCCTCTCATATTTCAACCTTCCTCTGATGAGACGACCATGAGAATTCGTCGCCTTACTTTTCCCGTTCTCAGCCCCGGAGTGAACCTCGTTACCACGTTACCGTCTGCTGCCTAAACCTGTAATTTGGTTTTCTGGTTTACAGGTAGCTCAGGTGGTAGCTCGGCGTAATTTCCAGCCACCCCCATACCCCACCCCCAAGTCCACTTCTGGCCTGCCCAGGGCTCTGGAGCTGAGCAGCATGCATGGGCCTTCACTGGCAGCAGGCGGTCTGAGATTTCCCAGTGCCGCTTGGGGGCTTCTTTTCATTATGTCAGTAAGTGTATCAGGCTTCCCTGGTGACTCAGAGAGTAAAGAATCTGCCTGCAAATGCAGGAGACCTGGGTTCAATCCTTGGGTCAGGTAGATCCCCTGGAGAAGGGAATGGCAACCCACTCCAGTGTTCCTGCCTGGAGAATTCCACGGACGGAGGAGCCTGGCTTGTAACACTGTACAGGAGGCAGTGACCAAAACCATCCGAAAGGAAAAAAAAAACATGCAAGAGGTAAAGTGCTGTTCTGAGGAGGAGTCGGACACGACTGAGCACCTGAACTGAAGTGAGGAGGCTTTACAAATAGCTGAGAAAAGAGAAGCAAAAAGCAAGGGAGAAAGGGAAAGATATACCCAGCTGAATGCAGAGTTCTAGAGAATAGCAAGGAGAGATAAGAAAGCCTTCTTAAGTGAACAGTGCAAAGAAATAGAGGAAAACAATAGAATGGGAAAGACTAGAGATCCCTTCAAGAAAATTGTAGGTATCAAGGGAAGTTCATGCAAAGACGGGTATAAGAAAGGACAGAAACAGTAAGGACCTAACAAACAGAAGAGGTTAAGGAGAGGTGGCAAGAACACATGAAGAGCTACACAAAAAAGGTCTTAGTGACCCAGATAACCACGATGCTGTGGTCACTCGCCTAGAGCCAGACATCCTGGATTGTGAAGTCAAGTGAGCTTTAGGAAGCATCACTACAAACATAGCTAGTGGAAGTGATAGAATGCCAGCTGAGCTATTTCAAATCCTAAAAGATGCTTTGAAAGTACTGCACTCAATATGCCAGCAAATTTGGAAAACTCAGCAGTGGCCATAGGACTGGAAAAGGTCAGTTTTCATCCCAGTCCCAAAGAAGGGCAGTGCCAAAGGATGTTCAAACTACCGCACAATTGCACTCATTTCATGTGTTAGTAAGGTTATGTTCAAAATCCTTCAAGCTAGGTTTCAACAGTTTGTGGACCGAGAGCTTCTATATGAAGAGGCTGGGTTTAGAAAAGGCAGAGGAACCAGATATCAAATTGCCAACATCCACTGGTTCATAGAGAAAGCAAGGGAATTCCAGAAAAACATCTGCTTCACTGACTGTGCTAAAGCCTTTGTGTAGATCACGACAAACTGTGGGAAATTCTTAAAGATGGGAATACTGGACCACCTTACCTGTCTACTGAGGAACCTGTATGCAGGATAAGAAGGAACAGTTAGAACTGGACATGGAACAATGGACTGGTTCAAAATTGGAAGAGAAGTACTTCAAAGCTGTGTACTGGCACCCTGTTTGTTTAACTTCTATACAGAGTACATCATGCAAAATGCCCGGCTGGATGACTCACAAGCAGGAATCAAGATTGCTAGGAGAAATGTCTACAACTTCAGATATACAGATGATACCACTCTAATGGCAGCAAGTGAAGAGAAACTAAAGAGCCTCTTGATGAGGATGAAAGAGGAGATTGAAAAAGCTGGCTTAAAACTCAACATTCAAAAAATGAAGATTATGGCATCTGGTCCCATAAATTTGTGGCAAATAGATGGGGAAAAAAGGAGAAGCAGTGACAGATTTTATTTTCTTGAGCTCCAAAATCACTGTGGACGGTGACTTCAGCCATGAAATTAAAAGACGCTTGCTCCTTGGAAGGAAAGTTATTGACAAAGCGAGACAGCCATATAGTCAAAGGTATGGTTTTACCAGTAGTCATGTATGGATGTGAGAGTTGGATCGTAAAGAAGGCTGAGAGCCAAAAAATTGATGCTTTCAAATTGTGGTGCTAGAAAAGACTCTTGAAAGCCCCTTGGACTGCAAGGAGATCAAACCAATCAATCCAGAAGAAATCAACTCTGAATATTCATTAGAAGGACTGATGTTTCAGCTCCAATATTTTGGCTACCTGGTGCAAAGAGCCAGTTCATTGGAAAAGATCCTGATTTAGGGAAAGATTGAGGTCAGGAGGAGAAGGGGGCAACAGAGGATGAGATGGTTGGGTGGCATCACCAACTCAATGAACATAAGTTTGAGCAAGCTCCGGGAGATTGGTGAGAGACAGGGAGGCCCGGTGTGCTGCAGTCCATGGGGTCGCCAAGAGTCGGACAAGGCTAAGCAAGTAAACAACTTATACCAGGCGAGTATCTTTGTTCTTAGATGTTATACTTTTTTCCCCTTCATTTCATTCTCTTGTTTCCAGAAAAGGATCAAAGAAGAGTGTTTCTAAGCATTTTCACTGACCGTGCGATAGACACCATCACAAAAGCGAAACGCATCTTAAGCAGAACATATTCGGGCCCTGCCTGTGCAGGCCAGCCATAGCCTTGAAAGGGCTCAGGGAGCACCCTGCTGTCTGGACGGCTGGAGCAGGGCCCCTCTCGCTTTCTCTCTGGCTTGGGCCTCAGGTCGCCCAGCTTCTCAAGATGCCTCCAGACCTGTGGGGACAGTGAAGCGTATCCAGAAACCAAGATTAAGAAAGATGTGCTAGAGGGTGGCGTGGGGTGAGAATTGGCCTACCAACACAGGCGCCACAGGTTCGATCCCTGGTCCAGGAAGATGACACATGCCTTGGAGCAAGTAAGCCTGTTCACCGCCACTGCTTAAGCCACAGCCCCAGAGCCCGTGCGCTGCAACAAGAGAAGCCGCTGCAGTGGGAAACCTGGGCACCGAGGCTCAAGAGGAGCCCTCGCTTGCCTCACCTTAGAGAAAGCCTGGGCACAACAGTGAAAATCCAGCACAACCAGATAAGCAGGTTAATAAAAAGAAGGACGTGCTAGATGCGAAGTAAAACGGCTTGTCTTTGACTGTCCAAAATCGTATGCTGCCAGGACTGCAAGTCAAATGAGGGGCGAACGGTGTGGCGGAGAGAACACAGCTTTGGACCTGGGCCCACAGTGACCCCGATCCTGACCCGGGACCTTGAGTGCTCAGTTCAGTTTCTTAACCCATAGGACGAGGAGGTTGGGCTGAATTCAGCGCTTGTTGGTGCTGTGAAGGCAGGATCTGCACAACTTAGGGGCTCAAATGTTTGCTGAATTAATGAATGGGAAGAATTCTTAGCCCAGGTGACTTACTGTGTGAGGCAGGGGCTGGGGTGATGGGCAGGCCCCCCCACCCCTCCCTCGCCTGTGCCCCTTCAGCCCCTCTC
>SJYV01019454.1:0-12522 GCA_006410875.1 Neotragus pygmaeus
GATAGACGTGAATCTGAGTGAACTCCAGGAGATGGTGATGGACAGGGAGGCCTGGCGTGCTGCGATTCACGGGGTCGCAGAGTCGGACATGACTGAGTGACTGAACTGAACTGAACTGAAAGAGTCGGACACGACTGAGTGACTGAACTGAATGGACATTTAGAGTCTATATATCTTTTCGAATAGAGTTTTCTCCGAATATATGCCCAAGAGTGGGATTGCTGGACCATATGGCAACTCCATTTTTACCTTTTAAAGGAATCTCCATACTGCACTAACCTTTCTTTATTCTTGAATTGAACTTTAAAATGCAGTATAAAAGATAGGAAATATATATTAACTCATTTTGTAATCCATAATTCGTTGCCTTTAAAAAAAAACATAAATTCAACTACAAGGGCTCTCAAGCTTTTCTGATTTACTTTGTTTACAGTGGTAACTTTCTTGTACTATTTGGCAATATTAAGAACCAAGAGTAAGCTAAAAATGTCTGTATCCATTAATAAGAATGCTCAGTAAATTAAAAAAAAAAAAAAGGGCTTAGTAAGGGAGCAGTAGGTCACAAGTATTCCATGAGAACACTGAGGTATTCTGATGCCATGGAATTCTATGTAGGACTTTCTATTTTGTTTTATTCAGTCTGAAGAAGGAAATGAAGTTCAAGCATCACGTTTTCCTATTAATTATAGTTTATAATTTTTAATGCCTTGGTTTTCTTTAATGCTTTCAGACAGATTTACAATAGGTATGTAAAACAATGTTGGTTTTTTAATCTATAAAGTATAAAATGCTGAAAAACTTCAAAATATTCCAATTTTATTCTATGACAAAAATTATATTAGGTTAATAGTATAATTATGTTATATTAGGTAATATAAATTGCATTTTAATCTACTTAAATGCACATTTCTGTTTAGTGTTCATTAAACTATTGAGAAGCTTAAATGGATTTTATGAAAATTAAACATCTTAATTCATAAAGAACTTAATAAACTTTAATTCTGGCTTACATAAAATTAAAATTTAATATTTAAGTCTAATTTATATGTTTATCATTTTGGAAAATAGATACATCATATTTTAATACAGATCTCTTGAAGTTTAATGAGAAAGCAAAGACATGTTCATGCTTATAAATGTACATAAAATGATAGTTCAGGACTTCATTTTTATGCTATTCCCAAGAGTGGTTTTACTGATTCGTAAACCATATGGCTTATGCAAACTGAAGGAAACAACTTTAAGAAAGCTGGAGTCATGCCTCTGAAAAATCCTGTCACTCCTGTCTTTTATATATTTTATAAAAGACGCTAATCATATTTAGCTGTGGAACTCCTAGAAAATGAAAGGGAAGGGGAAAATCAAGTTAATTTGATGTTTTAGCTTTCTTTCAAACACTGACTCAGGTAAAACATGCTAAAATAGGTAATAAAATACAATTAATTAAATTATTTCACAAGCAGTCCCAAAGAATCATCTCTGATTCATACTATTATGTACATAATCAGGGAATCTAATGGAATGATTTGATGCTCATCTCTATTTAATTTTCTTTCATTTTAGGAACAAATTCTGTCCACTGGAAGTGACATTTACTTGTAATTATCATAGACTTGTAATTTTTAAAGAATATCCAGACATACAGAGGTATCTGATTCAGTATCTCATGCCTTTAGAACATCTCAAAGTCAGAAACAAATTCAAATGTGTTTCTCATTTGATATTTTTCTCAGGAAATGATTCCACCGTTCATGTAGCTGTTGAAACTGGAAATCTGAAAAGCATCCATGACATCTCCCTCATGTTACATATCCAAACCAGTGCCCATCAATTTTACCCTCTAAATATCTCTCAAATCCATCCATTTACTTCCATATCTACTGAAATGCCTCCAGCCTTCAAACTACCAGCAATCTTCTCTAAACTATTGGCATAATCACCCCCTTCATTTTTTTCTGCATACTTTAACCAGAGAGAACTATTAATGATGGAAATCTGATTATATTACTGTCCTGCTTCAGTAATTTTCCATCATGCTTAAATATAGTATGCTGTGGCCTTTGCTTCCATCTCCCACCTAACTTGTTAACCATTCCCTTGCTCTCTGCACTCCAGCCTTACATCCTATTCAGCTTCTCAAATGTCTTTTTGCTTCTTCCCACTTCAAACTAGTACACTGGTTTTTCCCTTTGCTTGAAAGTAACTGCCCCCACCGTTGCCTATTTTACCCCACTTCAGCCTTCAGTTCTCAGTCTAAGCAACACTTCTGGGAGGAAGTCTTTTCATATCTGCCTTAGATTCCACCCTCCCCATATAGTCTTTAGAGAACTTCACTTTCCTTTTGTAGCTCTTATCAAAGTTTATATGTGTAAATTTTTAATTAACAGCCATCTTCCCTATAGGGTTACCAGTTCCATGAGAGCAGGGACCAGTGTTTCTTTTTCCTTACTCAAACCTCACATGCATTGCACACTGCAGCGTTGGCAACATTCTCAAGCTCTCTAGTTAGCATTTTTCTCCCTAATCTTACACCATTTTCCTGAAATTGGCATAGCTGAATGTAAAAAGCAGCAGAGAACTGAAAAAAAAGTATTTTACTCTTAGTTTTAGTTTAAGCATTTCCTCTCACCACCCACCTCCTAAAATAAAAGAATTCCTTTGAAATCTTAAGAAAATCCCTCAAAACTTTATTTATTTTTTTTTTTAATTTGACTTTACAGTACTCTATTGGCTTTGCCATACATCGACATGAATCCACCACAGGTGTACACAAGCTCCCAATCCTGAATCCCCCTCCCACCTCCCACCCCTCAACGTCTCTCTGGATCATCCCCGTACACCAGCCCCAAGCATCCTGCATCCTGTATCAAACATAGACTGGTGATTAAAAACTATTTACTTGCCATGGAATTTCTTGGAGAATAGTCTATTACTATATGCACTTTTTGTGTTCTTTTAATAGAAGCTAATAACATTTCTTTCAAATTCTGTATTTTTGTAAAGGAATATAGAGAACATGGTTACTTTTTTCTGTCTGTGGTTTTGTACTTTTTTAATTGAAGTATAGTTGATTTACAATGTTCTGTTAACTTCTGCTGTACAACAGAGTGGTTCAGTTATACATACATATGTATACATTTTTTATATTCTTTTCCATTATGCCTTATCACAGGATACTGAATATAGTTCCCTGTGTTATACAGTAGGATCTTGTTGTTTATCCATTCTATATATAATAGTTTGCCTCTGCTAAGCCCAAACTCCTTTCCTTCCCTCCATCACCCCTTCCTTGGCAGAACACAGTCTGTTCTCTATCTACGTCTCTGAATCTGTTTCTGTTTCATAGATAAATACATTTGTGTCATATTTTAGATTCCAAATATAAGTGATATATGGTATTTGTCATTCTCTTTCTAACTTAACTAACAGTATGATAATTTCTCAATCCATCCATGTTGCTGCAAGTGGCATTATTTCATTCTATTTTATGGGGGCTGAATAATATTCTATATATACACCACATCTTCTTTATACACTCATCTGTCAATGAACATTTAGCTTGTTTCCATGAACGGGCTATTGTGAATATTGCTGCATGTGTCTTTTTGAATTATAGTTTTGTCCGGATGTATGCCCAAAAGTCAAATTGCTGGATCATACAGCAACTCTATTTTTAGTTTTCTGAGGAACCTCCATCGTTGCTGCACAATCTTATATTCCTACAAACATTGTAGAAGGGTTTCCTTTTCTCCACACCCTCTCTAGCATTTTTCATTTGCAGACTTTTTAATGGTGGCCACTGGCCATACTTGCCAATGTGAAGCAGTATCTCATGTGGTTTTGATTTGCATTTCTCTAATAATTAGAGATTTTGAGCATCTTTTTATGTGCCTGATGCCCATGTAGAAATGTTTACTTTTCCCCTAATGTTGAGCCCATTTTCCCTATTGATTTTCCCCCAATTTATTATTATAAAAATTGTAAACTACAAAAATGTTGTACAATGAACATTTGTATAATTACCACCTAGTTTCTAAATCTGACATTTTGCCATACTTATTTTTTGCCTCTTTTTCTCTTCTCTGTCGTGCGTATAAATGTGTGTATGTCATTTGAAAGTAAGTTGCAGACACTATGACAATTCTTCCTTAAATACTGAACATCTCCTTAAAACAAGGACATCAGTCCACATAACTATGGTATTATGATCAATGCCTTTGAAAATTAAAAATAATTCCCAATATTACTAAATATCTCCTTATTCAAATTTTGCAAATTATCCAAAAGATGTCACTTGTAGGTTTTTTTCCCAAGCTAATATCTAAACAATATTCACTCCCTGCATTTGGTTGTTATATTTCTTTAATTTCTTAATCAAGATTAGTTAGTGCCAGTCCCCTATCACCACCACTGTTTCTATGACAATGACTTTTTGAAGAGCCCAGGCCAATTGTCTTACAGAATATTTCACATTCTAGATTTGTCTGATTGATTCTTAATAGTATCATGTGTCTTATTTCTCAATCCCTTATATTTCCTTTAGGTCTGAAAGCACAATCAAATGCCAGTAAACCATTTTTTTGGCAAGAGTACTTCATATCAGAAGTCATGCATTTCATATTACATCACATCACATCAGAAGGCACATATATCAGGTTTTTTCACTGCTACCAACACCAAGTTTGGTCACTTGGTAAGGCTGATGACTATTCATTCTCTCCATTGTCAAGGTTTGTTTTCCTTTTTTCAGTTAGCAAGAAATCTAATAGATGATACTTAGGCATTATGTCAATTTACTATCCCCCAATACCATTTAACCTAGTAGTTTTAACTTTCCCTGATGAGCCTAGGATTCAGATACTAATTTTTAAATGTCATTACTCTGTATAATACTAAAAAGAAAAATATTAATACGGGTTTTTGAGAGCAGGGAATATATCAATACAAGCAACCAGAAAACATCATTTTCCAAAAATTACAGAAGAGCCCAGAAAAAATGAATATGGACATGTTCAAAAAACAAAGGCAGATTTTCAGTTCCAGTTATAACAGAGTAGATTCTGTCAACTAACCCTTCAAATAAGAAGACTCTTAAAAGATGAACCAAATATATAAAGGGCTTTCCAGGTGGTGTTAGTGAGAGAGAACCCACCTGCCAATGCAGGAGATGTAAGAGATCCAGGTTCAATTCCTGGGTCAAGAAGATCCCCTGGAGGAGAGCAAGGCAACCCACTCCAGTATTCTTGCCTGAAGAATCCCATAGACAGAGGAGCCTGACAGGCTACAGTCCATAGGGTCGCAGAGCTGGACACGACTGGAGCGACTTAGCACTCACACACACGCACAAATACATAAAAGCACTTTGAGAGCAAACAATGCAAGCAAGACAAGATCACTGAGAGAAGGAAAGCACAGAAGTAATCATTATATTCATTCTGGTGTTTTTTCTTAGGCCATTTGGCCATTTTCAGCATCAGAGAATAGAGTTCAAGAGAGAAAACAACAATGTTACTGAACTGAGGACAGAAGTGCCAGATATTTGAGAAGCAAAATCATGAAAGAGTTAGCATTAGTGAAGCAAGTCCAAGCAATCTCTATATAATTTTCCCTTGGAGCACTGCCAACTCTAAAGCTGCACAAAACGCAGTTTCAATAAACCCAGCAGAAAAGAGCAGCTGGAAGGCTAAAGGTGTAAGAAAAGATTTTAGCAGTAACATACTGCTGGATAACAGAGGTTGGAGTTTAAGTCCAACAAGGTTGGGGGCTGTGATAACCACTCTAGGCTTTCAAATAATGCCCATGAAGAGTCCCTGTCTAGGGGCAAAGGACGATACTCTAAGAGTTCCTTGGAGAAAAGGCAAAGCTGAAATAGGTCATCTTAACAAAGTCTAAACATTTAGAGGAGAAGACAATGGCAACCCACTCCAGTACTCTTGCCTGGAAAATCCCATGGGCGGAGGAGCCTGGTAGGCTGCAGTCCACGGGGTCACTAAGAGTCATACACGACTGAGCGACTTCACTTTCACTTTTCACTTTCATGCATTGGAGAAGGAAATGGCAACCCACTTCAGTGTTCTTGCCTGGAGAATCCCAGGGACGGAGGAGCCTGGTGGGCTGCCATCTATGGCATCGCACAGAGTTGGACACGACTGAAGCGAGTTAGCAGCAGCAGCAAACATTTAGATGATCCGTGTATTCTGTAGCTACCTACCAAAAAGCTTAACCCTGTTTGGAGAAAAATAATGTTATTCAGGGCCTACAATTTTTCATAAAAAATGCCCATCATTCAATTTGAAATAATGAGGCATGCTATTTTAACAAAGAATCAAATAACTGAAAACCTAGCAAGAAGAAAATCATTAAAAATATTCATATATTAAATTTAAAATAATTGTGATTAATGTTTTTAAGAAATTAGAAAAAAATACTTTCACAAGGAATCTGGAATTTATTTTTTTAAGAATAAAAAATAGAAACCCTAAAATTGAATCATTATTTCTTCTATATTATCTTGTTAGTTATATATTCTTTATTTTTCTTTTAATGGTTACTTTGAAGATTGCAAATCTTTTGTTAATTACAGCCTGCCTTAAATTAGTATTTTTACCAGTTTCTAGTATAACAGTTGATATAATATGTGGTCTCCACTTAACATGCAATAGTACCTTAAAATACAAATGTACTAAATGCTAATTAAAAGACAAAATAATCACTGAATTTTTTTGAAGATCTAACTATATGCTTTACATAATGGATATATTATATATAAGGATACAGAAAGGCTGAAAGTAAAAAGGCATTTAAAAATTATACCAAGTAAACATTAACCAAAGGAAAGCTACTGTAACTATATAGTATCAGACAAAGTAGACTTTTTAAGGCAAAAACATTACTAGAAATAAAAGGAACATTTCATAATAAGAAAAGAATCAATCTAAATTGCAATTCACATAATAATAATATAGCTTCAGAATATATAAAGCCAAAGTTGACCAAGTTAAAGGAGGGATGGAAAAATCTACAATCATGATTAGAGATTTAAACACAATTCTGTCAGTAACCAATAGAAAAAGCAGACCAAAAAATCAGTAAGAATATAAAACATTTACAAAGCATTTAACTAACTGACCTTTCATAACACATATGTGCTGTGCTGTCCTCAGTTATTCAGTCATATCTGACTCTTTTCAACCCCATGGACTGTAGCCCACCAGGCTCTGCTACCCATTGAATTTCCCAGGCAAGAGCACTGGAGTAGGTTGCCATTGCCTACTCCATGGGATCTTCCTGACCCAAGGATAGAACCCACGTCTCCTGCATCTCCTGCATTGGCACATTCTTTAACACATATATAGAACACTAAATACAACTTCAAAACCCACTTTCTTTTCCCAATGTACAGTGAACATTTACCAAGATAGACTATATCTGGACCATAAAGCAAGTCTCAATAAATTTTGAAGTATGGAAGTCATGCACAGTATATTCTCTCTATATAGTGTAATTAAACTGAAAGTTCACTGTTAAAAAGATCATTGGAAAATCCCCAAATGTTTGTAAATTAAGCAACATACAATGAGTACATTGTATATAACCAATGGATATATTTTAAATAGTCAATGGGTCAAGAAAGAAATTGCAGTGGAAATTTAGATGATATTTTGAAAAAAATAATAATGAAAATGATATCAANAAATCCCCAAATGTTTGTAAATTAAGCAACATACAATGAGTACATTGTATATAACCAATGGATATATTTTAAATAGTCAATGGGTCAAGAAAGAAATTGCAGTGGAAATTTAGATGATATTTTGAAAAAAATAATAATGAAAATGATATCAATTTATAGTGTAGAAGTAAAGCAGTACTTACAGAGATATGAACTGTATGTATTTATGTATTAGAGAAGAAAGATTTTAAATCAGTTATCATAACCAGGGGTCAGCAAGCTTTTTCTATAATGGCCCAGAGAGTAAATATTTTAGGCTTTGGGGCCTCTTGCAGCTACTCAACCCTGCCATTGCAGCATGAAAGTAGCCATAGACAATATGTAAATAAATGAAGGTGACTCTGTTCCAATTAAAGTTTATTTCTATAAACAGGTAGAGAGTCAGATTTGGCCTCCAGGCCTAGTTTGTCAACTTCTGATCTAAACTTCTAACTCAAGAAATTAAAAGGGAAAAAGGAGGATGAAAACAATACAGAAAAGAACAGAAACCAATAAAATAAAAACAAACAATTGAGAAAAATCAATAATGTTAACAGATGAAATCAGTAAACCCCAACAAATGTGATTAAGAAAAAGAAAGGAAAAATAACAAATTGCTTATATCAGAAATGAAAAAGGAGACATCATTTAAGACCAACAGCATGATCAAGGGTTTAATAAAAGGACATTATTAATGACCTTAGCTAATTACTTTAGATGTTTAGATGAAATAAATTCTTTGAAAAATATAATGTCTTCACACTGGCAAAAGAAGAAATAGGAAGCCCAAAAAATCAATAACTTTTAAAGAACTCAAATCTGTAATTAAAATACAGGGGGGAAAAAACCTTCCATCAAAAATATTCAGANATAAATTCTTTGAAAAATATAATGTCTTCACACTGGCAAAAGAAGAAATAGGAAGCCCAAAAAATCAATAACTTTTAAAGAACTCAAATCTGTAATTAAAATACAGGGGGGAAAAAACCTTCCATCAAAAATATTCAGACAAAATTGGATTCACTGGTGAATTTTTCCAACTATTTAAGGAAAAAACAATTCTAATCATATACAAATTCTTCCAAAGACTAGAAAAAGAAGGAATATTTCCTGTCTTTATGGAGCCAATGTAACCATAATACCAAAACCTGATAAGAACATAAGAACAGCCAGGGGGCAGTCCTAAGATGGCGGAGGAATAGGACAGGGAGACCACTTTCTCCTCCACAAATTCATCAAAAGAACATTTGAACGCTGAGCAAATTCCACAAAACGACTCCTGAATGTTGGCAGAGGACATCAGGCACCCAGAAAGGCAGCCCATTGTCTTCGAAAGGAGGCAGGACAAACTATAAAAGATAAAAAGAGAGACAAAAGAGGTAGGGATGGAGACCCATCCCGGGAAGGGAGTCTTAAAAGGCGAGAAGTTTCCAAACACCAAGAAATACTCTCACCGGCGGGTCGGTGGGGAGTTTTGGCATCTCAGAGGGCAACATAACCGGGAGGAAAAATAAATAAATAATAAATAAAACTCACAGATTATGTGCCTAACAGCAACTCCCAGCAGAAAAGTAGCCCAGAAGTTCGCATCCGCCACCAGCAAGCCTGGTCTGCATTGAGGGCAATCTGAGGGAGCTAAAATGAGATAGCAACCCAAACTGTGGGATAGCCAGAAAGAGAGAGGGGGAAAAAAAGAGAGAGAGAACTGTCCCGTGAAAAGCCCTATTTCTGCTTTATTGAATATGCCAAAGCCTTTGACTGTGTGGATCACAAGAAACTGTGGAAAATTCTGNCTATTGTTACATAATTATAGAAATACTATAGAACCCAAGAGCACAGGGTAAGCAAAAGAAATGCAATCCCGAGCCATCTGAAAAAGATGATCCGATGAATCCTTTTAAGTGTAGGTTTAGAAAACATGGAGATGGGGGAAAAATACATGCGCACTGCAGCAGGAAGGCACAACACTTCTGCTGGGGTGGCGTCAGAGAAGGCCAGGTGAGGTGTCGTGAATGCATCCCCATCGGCCAGTAGGAAGCCACTTGCCACTCAGTGGTGTCAGTGGAGACCACACAAGGAGCAGGGACTCACACCCCAACCCAGCAGTAATGAGGCATTCTACCTTCACATTACGGTGGTTCGAGAGGTCTTAGTAGACAGTCAGGATTTCCTCCATCGCTTAAGTACAATGGGGCTACTCCCACTTAGGTATCAGTGGAGAACTTCTGGGAGCTGGAACTTCAATACCCTAACAAAAATGAGGAGACTTTGCCTCAAGTGTCACTGGATTCTAAATGAAAAAATTGGACTTGTACCCTAACTTGGCCAAAATGAAGCAACTGGAGTGGTGTCAGAGAAGACCAGCTGCAACAGATGATTTAAATATAATCCAGAGTTTTGTGACATAGTATGAAAATGTCTAGGTTTTGACCATACCAAGAACAAAGAAGATCTCAAACAATGGGGAAAAAAAAAAAAACAATAGATGCTAACACTGAGATGACAGAAATTAGAACTAGCTGAAAAGATTTTTAAGGTGACAAAAAAATGCTTCAGTGATTAATCACATACATGCTTGAAACAAATAAAAGAAGAAAAACCCACCAGAGGAATATAATATCTTAGTAAAGAAACAGAAGATGTAAAGAAGAAACACATGGAAATTTTACAGTTAGAAAATATAATAACTGAAAAGCTCCATGTATGGGCTTAACATCAGAATGTAGAAAACAAAGAGAGAGAGAAAAAAAAAAAAAAACTGAAAGGATGATAGAAATTATCCAGTCTGTAGCAAAGAGAAAATACTCTGAGAAAAAAAAATGAACAGAGTCCCAGAAATGCTGTTCAAAGGTTCCAACAGTAATATTGTCAAAACAGATGAGAAAGAAGTCAGGCTGAAAAATTAAAAGAAATAATGACAGAAAAATTCTGAAATTTGGCAAAAGAAAAGTCCTATAGATTTAAGAAGCAGAGAGAAATCCCATACAGGGCAAACACAAAGAAATCAATGCACAGTCACATTATAGTTAAACTTCTGAAAAGTAAAGAGAAAGAAAAACATCTCAAAAGCAGCTTGAGAAACATGACATTCTTACCTATAGAGGAAAAACAATTTGAATTACACTGAATATCTCATCAAAGGCCATGGAGGACAGAAGAAAGTGCCACAATATTTTTCAAGTGCTGAAGAAAAATAACTATCAACTCAACATCCTATAATCCTGAAAAATATTCTTCGGCAATCAAAGAAACCCAATAGAGTATTGTAAAGTTAAATTAAAAAAAAAAATAAATAAATTAAAAAAAAAAAACTGAAATATTCTCAGATGAGGAAAAAATGAGAATTTGTCACCACTAATTTATCCTAAAATAATGGTTAAAGGAATTTTCTAAGCAAAAAAATGATAAAAGAAGAAACCTGGAACATTAAGAAAGGAAAAAGAACATGACAAGCAAATATATAGGTAAATAAAATGAGCTTTCTTTCTCTTCTTGAATTTTTAAAATTATGTTTGATGATAAAGTAAAATCATGGTGCTATCTGAGGCGATACTAAATGTATGTAGAGGAAATATTTAAGACAATTGTAAGTAGAGGAAGGTGAAGGGACATAAAAGAAGGCAAGGTTTCTTACCTACTTACTTGAGCTGCTAAGTGATGATGCTAATGGACTCTTGTAAGTTATGTTTACATAATGCCATACCAAGAACAATCACTAAAAGAGCTACACAAAAAGGTATATTAAAAACACTGTAGATAAATCAAAATTAAATTCTAAAAAATATTCAAAAACTCAGAAAAAGCAGGAAAAAGAAAACAAAGAAGCACTGAAAGAGAGCAAACAGAAAACAAAAACTTAAAGCTTAATATGTCAAATTAAATATTGATTAAATATGCAAATTAAAAGACAGATGTTGGAAGGGTAGATTAAAAAACATTACTCAATTATATGCAGACTATAAGAAATAACTTCAAATATAATGACACAGGCAGGTCGATATTCAGTTCAGTCGCTCAATTGTGTCCGACTCTTTGCGACCCCATGACTCGCAGCATTCCAGGCCGCCCTGTTCATCACCATCTCCTGGAGTTCACTCAGACTCATGTTCATTGAGTTCGTGATGCCATCCAGCCATCTCATCCTTGGTCGTCCCCTTCTCCTCCTGCCGCCAATCCCTCCCAGCATCAGAGTCTTTTCCAATGAGTCAACTCTTCGCATGAGGTGGTCAAAGTAGATATTAAAAGGGTTGAAAGTAAATGTCATGCAAATATGAATTAATGGAAATGAGATGTGGCTACATTAATACCAGATAAGGTATATTTCAGAACAAAGACAATACACTAGGAAAAGAGAGGAATCTTATGTGATGAAAAAATAGTCAATCAACCAAGAAAACATAGCAATCCTAAATGTATACACAACAGAAAAAGAGGTGCAAAGGTTTAAAACAAAACTGATGAATTAAGAAAATAGACATTCATTATTGCTGGGAGAAATATCAATAACCTCAGATACGCAGATGACACCACCCTTATGGCAGAAAGTGAAGAAGAACTAAAGAACCTCTTGATGAAAGTGAAAGAGGAGAGTGAAAAAGTTGGCTTTAAAGCTCAGCATTCAGAAAACAAAGATCATAGCATCTGGCCCCATCACTTCATGGCAAATAGATAGAGAAACAGTGCAAACAGTGGCAAACTTTGTTTTTGGGGGGTTCCGAAATCACTGCAGGTGGTGACTGTAACCATGAAATTAAAAGATACTTACTCCTTGGAAGAAAAGTTATGACCAACCTAGACAGCATATTAAAAAG
>SJYV01019461.1:0-12256 GCA_006410875.1 Neotragus pygmaeus
AGGAAGATCAGAGTATGTCCTATAGTTCTTGAGGGCTCAGACCATGCTACCCCCAAATATGCCACTTGATTTGTTTAAAAAAAAGTTACTTAAAAAATCACAACACAGGAGGGACACTCTAACCCTCCTTTCTGTCTCCCTGAAAGCACTGAATAAATCTCTGGTGTTAAAGGTAGGTCCCGCCTGCCTGCATCTGAAGGTGGAAGGGCACCCATGTTACCAGAGACAGGGGACTTAGAGGAGAAGCCCATATACACCAACCTCGTTACTGCTTTAATAGCACAAGCCCCAATTCTATTTAGATTCTTCACTAACCGAACACGCTAAACCCAAGTTTCTTTGTCCTGCTAGTAGCTCACAAATTTATGTTTCTTTTCTAAAAAATATGAAAGTATAAAAGCTGCCTGCTATGGACACTTCTTAAGTCCAGTTCTATTTTTATGAGACCTCATTGTACATGACTTAAATATGTTTCTTTTCTCCTATTAATCTGTCTTGTATCAATTCTATTATTAGTCCAGCCACAAGAATTCAAGAAGGGTAGAGGGGGGAGGTTTCCACCTCTCCAGCGTCGATCACTGTAAAATTTGAGAAACACTCAATTTAGCGAGTTTTGAGAGAAAGAGTGACACTAAGTGAAAGAAGCTTTTAACAGAAATTAGCTGTAAGAGGCAAAGGTGAACACGCCTCAGGAGTCCAGTGGAGAGGCCCACAGAGGAGAGTGACTGTGGCTTGAAGCTGGGCGGGAGCCGAAGGAGAGCAGTGGGCATCTGAGTATAAGACAAAGCTGATAGGCTCTATAGGTGGATGGTGGATTAGCTTTCTATTTTTGTTATTATTAGAACATTTAAGTGTAAATTTAAAGGTAATTTTTGACCACCCTTAAGGAAAACTGTGGGACTTCCCTGGTGGCTAAGACAGTAAGGAATCCACCCGCAATGCAGGAGACCCAGGTTTGATCCCTGAGTCAGGAAGATCTCCTGGAGAAGAGAATGCCTACCCATTCCAGTTATTCTTGTCTGGAGAATTCCATGGACAGAGGAGCCCGGCGGACTTCAGTCTGTGGCTACAGTCCATGGGGTCACAAAGGATGACTGTAGTGTTTTCCATTCTTCCCATCTTTTGGTGAGACTGCTAAACTGTCCTTTCTATAAAAACATGAAATATTGGGAAACTTTTAATGAACTTATTATTCTGTTGGTGTGAGATAGTCATTTCTCACATGAAGAATTGTGATATCGTTCACAAAAAACATTTATTTTTTAAATGCTTTATTCTAAAATATATAACTGTTTCCAAAAAGGATGATGTATTTATCTTTTTATGAAATATCTAGCTCTGTCAGAGAATATAAGAAAGCAGTTCTTGAGAGATTATACTACTTTGCACCATGTGGCAGTGAAGAGTCAGCATTCTGCTCTGCTTACTGTGTTCCAAGTTCTGAAAGGGAGCGAATCCAAAGCAAACAGAAACATGGATCTTGACCTTAAAGCCTTATGACTTACTTGGAGAGAGAGAACAGGCACATGAGATAAAAGGTTTGGAAGAAAACTAAATAAATGATGACCAACACGTAAAACACGAAGGTCAAAGAGAGGTTTTTAAAAAGAAAGACTGTCACTTTTCATTGACTTCTAGAGGTATCATAATTTCATATATGAAGTACACATTATTTGCCTCTTGGTACGTTTGACAAGAGAGATGACTCAGCTGAACTGTGACCCTCTAGATCTTCCTCACTTAGTGAGTTGTGTAGTTTCTAACCAGGCTTTTCCAACCTTCACAGCCTGATCTCCCTCAGCATTTATAGCCTGTAAGCTCTTGCTTGGCTTAAAAACAAAACAACAGCAACAAAACCAGAGGGAAAACAACAAAGAACAAAAAACCAATGAAATCACAGATATGGCAGTGGTTACAACCTGTGTATACTAATGCTCAGTTAGTTGAAAGCCACATCTTAAGCCATTTAAGTTTGAAACTCCTAGCTAAATATATGCAATAGTCATTGATATGGGGAAATTAAAATCTAGATTTGTGGTATTGGTATGCTCAGATGCAGCCCAATATTTCCATTAATGCTATTAATTTAATAGACACATAGTAGCTGCAGTGATTGGAACAGCCACTTCTCAAACTTTATTGTTTCTCAGTAGCTAAACCACGTCTGAAGCTTTGTGACCCTGTGTACTGCAGCATGCCAGGCTTCCCTGTCCTTCATCATTTCCAGAGTTTGCTCAAACTCATCTCCATTTGGTCAGTGATGCCATCCAACCATCTCATCCTCTGTTGCCCCCTCGTCCTCTTGCCCTCCATCTTTCCCAGCATCAGGGTCTTTTCCAATGAGTCAACTCTGCATCAGGTGGCAAAGTACTGAAGCTTCAGCTTAGCATCAGTCCTTCCAATAAATATTCAAGATTGATTGACTTTAGGGTTGACTGCTTTGATCACCTTGCTGTCCAAGGGACTCTCAAGAGTCTTCTCCAATACCACAATTCAAAAGCCATCAATTCTTTGGTTCTCAGCCTTTTTTATGGTCCAACTCTCACATCCATATGTGACAATTGGAGAAACCATAGCTTTGACTATTTGGACCTTTCTGGAAAATGATTTCTCTGCTTTTTAATATGCTGTCTAATTTTGTCATAGCCTTTCCTTCAAAGAGCAAGAATCTATTAATTTCATGGCTGCAGTTACCATTTGCAGTGATTTTGGACCCAAGAAAATAAAGTTTGTCACTCTTTCCATTTTTCCCTTCTACAACGCTAAGATATATTCAAACTACCTCACAATTGCATGCATCTCACATGCTAGCAAAGCCATGGTCAAAATTCTCCAAGCCAGGCTTCAACATTATGTGACTGTGAACTTCCAAATGTTCAAGCTGGATTTGGAAAAGGCAGACGAACCAAATATCAAAGTGCCAACATCTCTGGATCATCAGAAAAGAGAGTTCCAGAAAGACATCTATTTCTGCTTTTATTGACTATGCTTCGATTGTGTGGATCACAACAAACTGTGAAAAATTCTTAAAGAGATGGGACTAGCAGACCACCTGACCTGCTTGCTGAGAAATCTGTATGAAGATCAAGAAGCAACAGTTAGAACTGGACATGGAACAACAGACTTGTTCCAAATCGGGAAAGGAGTATGTCAAGGCTGTATATTGTCATCCTGCTTATTTAACTTATATGCAGAGTACATCATGATAAATGCTGGACTGGATGAAGCACAAGCTGGAATCAAGATTCCTGGGAAAATATCAATAACCTCAGATATGCAGATGACACCACCCTTATGGCAGAAGTGAAGAAGAACTAAAGAGCCTCTTGATGAAAGTGAAAGAGGAGGGTGGAAAAGTTGGCTTAAAACTCAACATTCAGAAAATGAAAATCATGGCATTTTGTCCCATCACTTCATGGCAAATATATGGGAAAACAATGGAAACAGTGACAGACTTTATTATTCGGGGCTCCAAAATCCCTGCAGATGGTGACTGCAGCCATGAAATTAAAAGACACTTACTCCTTGGAAGAAAAGTTATGACCAACCTAGATAGCATATTAAAAAGCAGAGACATTACTTTGCCAGCAAACGACTGTCTACTCAAAGCTATGGTTGTTCCAGTAGTCGTGTGTGGATGTGAGAGTTGGACTATAAAGAAAGCTGAGGACCGAAGAATTGATGCTTTCAGTCTGTGGTGTTGGAGAAGATTCTTGAGAGTACTTGGACAACAAGGAGATTCAACCAGTCTATCCTACAGGAAATGAGTCCTGAATATTCATTGGAAGGACTGATGTTTTAGCTGAAACTCCAATACTTTGGCCAACTGATGAGAAGAAGTGACTTATTTGCAAAGACCCTGATGCTAGGAATGATTGAAGGTGGGAAGAGAAGTGGATGACAGAGGATGAGATGGTTGGATGGCATCACCAACTTGATGGACATGAATTTGAGTAAGCTCCGGGAGTTGGTGATGGACAGGGAAGCTTGGCGTACTGCAGTCCATGTGGTTTCAGAGTCAGACACAGTTGAGAGACTGAACTGAACTGATTTGCCATGAGTGTTTGGGACCAGATGCTATGATCTTAGTTTTTTGAATGTTGAGTTTTAAGCCAGCTTTTTCACTTTCCTCTTTTTACCTTCATCAAAAGTCTCTTTAGTTCCTCTTCTCTTTCTACCTTTAGGGTGGTATCATCTGCATGTCTAAAGTTGTTGATATCTCTGTGCAATCTTGATTCCAGCTTGTGCTTTATCCAGCCCAGCATTTCACATGATGTACTGTGCATATAAATTAAATAAGCAGAGTGACAATATACAAGCCTTGATATACTCCTTTCCCAATTTGGAACCTGTCCAATATTCCATGTTTTGTTCTAACTGTTGCTCCTTGACCCGCATACAAGTTTCTCATGGGACAGGTTAGATAGTCTAGTATTCCTGTCTGTTTATAATTTTCCACAGTTTATTGTGATCCACACAGTCAAAGGCTTTAGTGTAGTCAGTGAAGTAGGAGCAGATGTTTTTCTGGAACTCTCTTGCTTTTACTATGATTCAATGGATATTGGCAACTTGATCTCTGGTTCCTCTGCCTTTTCTAAACCCAAATTGTACATCTGGAAGTTCTCAGTTCATGTACTGTTGAAGCCTAGCTTGAAAGATTTTCAACATTACCTTGTTAGCATGTGAAATGAGTGCAGTTGTGTAGTAGTTTGAACATTCTTTGGCATTGCCTTTCTTTGGGATTAGAATGAAAACTGACCTTTTCCAGTCCTATGGCCTTTGCTGTTTTCAAATTTGCTGGCATATTGAGTGCAACACTTTAACAACATCATCTCTTAGGATTTGAAATAGCTCAGGTGGAATTCCATCACTTCCAATAGTTTTGTTTGTAGTAATGCTTCCTAAGGCCCACTTGACTTCACACTCCAGTCAAACTATCTGGCTTCAAATTTCAGCCCCCCCAGCTCTTATCTGAATTATGTAACTTTTCTGTCCCTCAGTATTCACATGGACGGGGAAGCCTGGTGGGCTGCAGTCCATGGGGTCACTAAGAGTCAAACACAACTGAGCGACTTCACTTTCACTTTTCACTTTTATGCATTGGAGAGGGAAATGGCAACCCACTCCAGTGTTCTTGCCTGGAGAATCCCAGGGACGAAGGAGCCTGGTGGGCTGGTATCTATCGGGTTGCACAGAGTCAGACATGACTGACGCGACTTAGCAGCAGCAGCATTCTCATTTATAAAATGAAGTTAATAATTTTGCCTACCACGTTGAGTTATGAGGTTTAAGTGAGTTAATGTATTTTAAAAACCCCTTTGGTCTGTGTCTTAGATATCAAGAGTTTATTAATATCTTTATTATAAAAAAGTGTTCTGTCAGCTCTGGAATTGGACTGGCTGTTATCTCTTGAGAATAAATTAGCCTTTGCACTATTATCTGAAAAACAGCCAAATTCTTAGAATACATCTCTAAGCATGTATTCTGAGAGATGAGAATACATCTCCAAGTCCTTAGAATACATCATCTAATACAGATATCACCTCCTTTTTTACAAAAAAAAATTGCATCAGAAACAGTGAGAACAGCCAGGGTATGTATAGTGGCTAACCTGAAAATTTCAACTGGGGAAGGAATGGTTATTCCTGCAAGCATGGCAGGACACTCAATGCCGCTGACATTGTAGGTTAATATACAAGAGACGGCTTTGATTGTTACAGAAAATTACCATTGTAATCACACTTTCCTATTTTTCTGAGTTTTTAACAACTGCATTCTGAAACAGGATGTTAATGTGAAGATCATCTGGGTTTTAAATCAAATACAGAAACATAAGGAAGTCCACATCAACCTTTTAAAACTGTTACACATTATTATAACTAAGATGTTAATGAAGAGAGAATATTAAAACATTATGTGGTCTAATGAACCATGGTAAAGGAAGGTTTTTAATGTAAACTTAATCATTTTACTAATGCTTCTCAAATTATTTTTAGTGAATATATGGTAAATAACCCTTCAATGAAATGTTAATATTGGTTTTTGACTTAGAAGAACATTTGAATCTGAAAAATAAATGGTATTTATACCAAAATCAAAAAATAAATAAATAAAAGGCACTCCCTGGTGGTCTGTGGTAAAGAATCCACCCACCAATGCAGGGGACATGGATTTGATCCCTGGTCTGGGAAGATTCCACATGCCATGGGCCCACTAAGCCCGTGTGCCATAACTGCTTGAGCCACTGAGCCACGACTACTGAGCCTGCACGCCTAGAGGCCATGCTGAGCAGCGAGAGAGGCCACTGCAGTGGGAAACCTGCACACCACACCTGGAGTAGCCCCTGCTCACTGCAAGAAAGCCCTCACCCAGCAGCAAAGACCAGGCACAGCCAAAAATAAAAATGAATACATGCCTTAAAAGGAAGTCAGGAGATAAAAATATTCACATTGAACCCTGTGGAACCATTAAAAGTTGGGCTAAAGATCCATCTTTGTAATCAATGAGATGAATTGCTAAAACATTTAAAATCCCAAATTCAGGAGATTCTTTACAGCAGCTTTGTAATAGGCAGAATCATTATCATTCTCCAGTTTTGCTGGTTGTAGATACCAGGAAGGATGCAAAAAACATGAAGAACTCAATTGCATTCTATGTAATCCATATTATTTGTTCAAAAATAAGTTTTTAGTTAGTCTCAAAACCACTTTAAAAAATCAATTTTAAGTAATACCTTTAAGTAAATTGTCTAGATTTTAGAATAAGTTCTCAATAATGCTAATATGCACAACTTATATTCATTCCAAACTTCTTAAAATCTGTTGAATGAGCATATAAATTAACTGTCCTTTCATTAAAAATGGTGTATACCATTATATTTATTGGTAATAATCCTGCATCTGTAACCGTTTGGAAATGTACTTTTATGTGCCACATCTACACTGACAGATACTTAAAAGAAACTTAGAAAGCTGTATTATTTTTCCATTGCCTTCTTTAGAATGAGAAGATATAAGCATTTTTCATGTTAAACAATGTAAGGACAAATAAGAAGAATATAGTAAAAGCAGGAAGTTTGTTGAATTAGAACTTTATGGTTGGTATTTGCTTATAAAATACAGGAATAAATGGGGAAAAAAGATGATAGTAAACACTAAACATTACCTAACTTCTCAATTCTTGAGATGAATTTATAAAATGAATTTTTGAAAATCATAGGCCTATTTTAACCCCTCCCACGTTTTCCCAGGTAATTGAAATATTTCTTTCTAATTTTATTTATTTATTTGTAATTGTCATATTTTATTGAGACATAATTGACATAGAGCATTATTTTAGTTTCAAGTGTACAACATAAAGATTTGATATTTGTATATATTGTGAAATGATCACCACAGTAACTAAACTGAACTGAAACATTCGCTCGGTCGTGTCTGACTCTTTGCAACCCATGGACTGTAGCCCACCAGGCTCTTTTGTCCATGGAATTCTCCAAGAAAGAATACTGACATATTCCCTAGGAGATCTTCCCGAACTGGGCATTTAATAGTTATTAAACATAATGTTGAAGATTGTCATCATTGTGAACTATTACTCTATATGAGAAAGCTCAAGTATGGCTGTTAAATATTACTGAATAGAAACTAAAAAATCCCACATTAGTTATCCCTTATGTTTCACTATGGACTACAGTATCTTACCAAAAAAAAAAGATATTATATGTGTTACAAGTGCAAAGACTTTTAGTGTTGAAAAAGACTTAAGGAATCATTTATCCCAGCATCATTTTCTTGATAAAGTAAATTGAAGCCCAGCGAGGTTAAGTGATTTGCTAAAAGTGTCCATAACAAGATAGTAAAATTAAGACTACAAATCAAGTCTCCTATTCAACATTTGTTTTTCTTTCCATTTTAATATATAATTCCCAATTTTATTTATTTATTTTTTAATTTATTTTTTTTTTTACTTTAAAGAGATAACCTACTTACCAGGTAGATGAAGGAAACCAGAGATAAATTGAATATGTATAGATGTCTACCTTTTGTATAAATTAATATGAAATCTCTTCCTGTAATGGAGAAAGCAATAGCAACCCACTCCAGTACTCTTGCCTGGAAAATCCCATGGACAGAGCCAGGTAGGATGCAGTCCATGGGGTCGCTAAGAGTCAGACACAGCTNGGGACCAGATGCTATGATCTTAGTTTTTTGAATGTTGAGTTTTAAGCCAGCTTTTTCACTTTCCTCTTTTTACCTTCATCAAAAGTCTCTTTAGTTCCTCTTCTCTTTCTACCTTTAGGGTGGTATCATCTGCATGTCTAAAGTTGTTGATATCTCTGTGCAATCTTGATTCCAGCTTGTGCTTTATCCAGCCCAGCATTTCACATGATGTACTGTGCATATAAATTAAATAAGCAGAGTGACAATATACAAGCCTTGATATACTCCTTTCCCAATTTGGAACCTGTCCAATATTCCATGTTTTGTTCTAACTGTTGCTCCTTGACCCGCATACAAGTTTCTCATGGGACAGGTTAGATAGTCTAGTATTCCTGTCTGTTTATAATTTTCCACAGTTTATTGTGATCCACACAGTCAAAGGCTTTAGTGTAGTCAGTGAAGTAGGAGCAGATGTTTTTCTGGAACTCTCTTGCTTTTACTATGATTCAATGGATATTGGCAACTTGATCTCTGGTTCCTCTGCCTTTTCTAAACCCAAATTGTACATCTGGAAGTTCTCAGTTCATGTACTGTTGAAGCCTAGCTTGAAAGATTTTCAACATTACCTTGTTAGCATGTGAAATGAGTGCAGTTGTGTAGTAGTTTGAACATTCTTTGGCATTGCCTTTCTTTGGGATTAGAATGAAAACTGACCTTTTCCAGTCCTATGGCCTTTGCTGTTTTCAAATTTGCTGGCATATTGAGTGCAACACTTTAACAACATCATCTCTTAGGATTTGAAATAGCTCAGGTGGNTTGAACATTCTTTGGCATTGCCTTTCTTTGGGATTAGAATGAAAACTGACCTTTTCCAGTCCTATGGCCTTTGCTGTTTTCAAATTTGCTGGCATATTGAGTGCAACACTTTAACAACATCATCTCTTAGGATTTGAAATAGCTCAGGTGGAATTCCATCACTTCCAATAGTTTTGTTTGTAGTAATGCTTCCTAAGGCCCACTTGACTTCACACTCCAGTCAAACTATCTGGCTTCAAATTTCAGCCCCCCCAGCTCTTATCTGAATTATGTAACTTTTCTGTCCCTCAGTATTCACATGGACGGGGAAGCCTGGTGGGCTGCAGTCCATGGGGTCACTAAGAGTCAAACACAACTGAGCGACTTCACTTTCACTTTTCACTTTTATGCATTGGAGAGGGAAATGGCAACCCACTCCAGTGTTCTTGCCTGGAGAATCCCAGGGACGAAGGAGCCTGGTGGGCTGGTATCTATCGGGTTGCACAGAGTCAGACATGACTGACGCGACTTAGCAGCAGCAGCATTCTCATTTATAAAATGAAGTTAATAATTTTGCCTACCACGTTGAGTTATGAGGTTTAAGTGAGTTAATGTATTTTAAAAACCCCTTTGGTCTGTGTCTTAGATATCAAGAGTTTATTAATATCTTTATTATAAAAAAGTGTTCTGTCAGCTCTGGAATTGGACTGGCTGTTATCTCTTGAGAATAAATTAGCCTTTGCACTATTATCTGAAAAACAGCCAAATTCTTAGAATACATCTCTAAGCATGTATTCTGAGAGATGAGAATACATCTCCAAGTCCTTAGAATACATCATCTAATACAGATATCACCTCCTTTTTTACAAAAAAAAATTGCATCAGAAACAGTGAGAACAGCCAGGGTATGTATAGTGGCTAACCTGAAAATTTCAACTGGGGAAGGAATGGTTATTCCTGCAAGCATGGCAGGACACTCAATGCCGCTGACATTGTAGGTTAATATACAAGAGACGGCTTTGATTGTTACAGAAAATTACCATTGTAATCACACTTTCCTATTTTTCTGAGTTTTTAACAACTGCATTCTGAAACAGGATGTTAATGTGAAGATCATCTGGGTTTTAAATCAAATACAGAAACATAAGGAAGTCCACATCAACCTTTTAAAACTGTTACACATTATTATAACTAAGATGTTAATGAAGAGAGAATATTAAAACATTATGTGGTCTAATGAACCATGGTAAAGGAAGGTTTTTAATGTAAACTTAATCATTTTACTAATGCTTCTCAAATTATTTTTAGTGAATATATGGTAAATAACCCTTCAATGAAATGTTAATATTGGTTTTTGACTTAGAAGAACATTTGAATCTGAAAAATAAATGGTATTTATACCAAAATCAAAAAATAAATAAATAAAAGGCACTCCCTGGTGGTCTGTGGTAAAGAATCCACCCACCAATGCAGGGGACATGGATTTGATCCCTGGTCTGGGAAGATTCCACATGCCATGGGCCCACTAAGCCCGTGTGCCATAACTGCTTGAGCCACTGAGCCACGACTACTGAGCCTGCACGCCTAGAGGCCATGCTGAGCAGCGAGAGAGGCCACTGCAGTGGGAAACCTGCACACCACACCTGGAGTAGCCCCTGCTCACTGCAAGAAAGCCCTCACCCAGCAGCAAAGACCAGGCACAGCCAAAAATAAAAATGAATACATGCCTTAAAAGGAAGTCAGGAGATAAAAATATTCACATTGAACCCTGTGGAACCATTAAAAGTTGGGCTAAAGATCCATCTTTGTAATCAATGAGATGAATTGCTAAAACATTTAAAATCCCAAATTCAGGAGATTCTTTACAGCAGCTTTGTAATAGGCAGAATCATTATCATTCTCCAGTTTTGCTGGTTGTAGATACCAGGAAGGATGCAAAAAACATGAAGAACTCAATTGCATTCTATGTAATCCATATTATTTGTTCAAAAATAAGTTTTTAGTTAGTCTCAAAACCACTTTAAAAAATCAATTTTAAGTAATACCTTTAAGTAAATTGTCTAGATTTTAGAATAAGTTCTCAATAATGCTAATATGCACAACTTATATTCATTCCAAACTTCTTAAAATCTGTTGAATGAGCATATAAATTAACTGTCCTTTCATTAAAAATGGTGTATACCATTATATTTATTGGTAATAATCCTGCATCTGTAACCGTTTGGAAATGTACTTTTATGTGCCACATCTACACTGACAGATACTTAAAAGAAACTTAGAAAGCTGTATTATTTTTCCATTGCCTTCTTTAGAATGAGAAGATATAAGCATTTTTCATGTTAAACAATGTAAGGACAAATAAGAAGAATATAGTAAAAGCAGGAAGTTTGTTGAATTAGAACTTTATGGTTGGTATTTGCTTATAAAATACAGGAATAAATGGGGAAAAAAGATGATAGTAAACACTAAACATTACCTAACTTCTCAATTCTTGAGATGAATTTATAAAATGAATTTTTGAAAATCATAGGCCTATTTTAACCCCTCCCACGTTTTCCCAGGTAATTGAAATATTTCTTTCTAATTTTATTTATTTATTTGTAATTGTCATATTTTATTGAGACATAATTGACATAGAGCATTATTTTAGTTTCAAGTGTACAACATAAAGATTTGATATTTGTATATATTGTGAAATGATCACCACAGTAACTAAACTGAACTGAAACATTCGCTCGGTCGTGTCTGACTCTTTGCAACCCATGGACTGTAGCCCACCAGGCTCTTTTGTCCATGGAATTCTCCAAGAAAGAATACTGACATATTCCCTAGGAGATCTTCCCGAACTGGGCATTTAATAGTTATTAAACATAATGTTGAAGATTGTCATCATTGTGAACTATTACTCTATATGAGAAAGCTCAAGTATGGCTGTTAAATATTACTGAATAGAAACTAAAAAATCCCACATTAGTTATCCCTTATGTTTCACTATGGACTACAGTATCTTACCAAAAAAAAAAGATATTATATGTGTTACAAGTGCAAAGACTTTTAGTGTTGAAAAAGACTTAAGGAATCATTTATCCCAGCATCATTTTCTTGATAAAGTAAATTGAAGCCCAGCGAGGTTAAGTGATTTGCTAAAAGTGTCCATAACAAGATAGTAAAATTAAGACTACAAATCAAGTCTCCTATTCAACATTTGTTTTTCTTTCCATTTTAATATATAATTCCCAATTTTATTTATTTATTTTTTAATTTATTTTTTTTTTACTTTTAAGAGATAAACCTCTTTCCAG
>SJYV01019462.1:0-11079 GCA_006410875.1 Neotragus pygmaeus
AGAGACCTGTTATCAACGAAGCATATCAAGGACATTGATGACAGTGAAGTCTGCGGCTGACTCCTGTGGGACGAGACGCGCACAGCGTGCTGGTCCCAAAGAGGCCGGGGGTGGGGACTCTCGCTGACCTGGACGCGTCTGCGTCACACGAGCTCATCCAGCGTCAGGGCGGCGTGGCACTCTGCTCAGCCCCTCCAGGGTGCTCTGCGGGCCTCTGAATCAGAGGTCAGCCAGCTGTGGCCTGAGAACCAAATCTGGCCCTTTACCTGTTTCTATGAATAAAGATTTATTGGCACACATCCATACCTGTTTATTAAACCACTCACAAGGCTGCTCTCCTGCTATCGTAAGAAATCTGAGCAGTTGCAACAGGCACCCAAAGGCTAGCCCTCAAAGGCTAGACTATTCACTCTGGTGCTTTCGGGTGGCGGGAAGCACCCACTCCTAATCCAAATCATGAGACGAGACCCTGAAACCACGCTCACTGTAAGAGGCCTGCTGCTGCTGTTCAGGCGCTAAGTTGTGTTCAGCTCTCTGGGACCCCACGGACTGCAACCTCCCAGGTTCCTCTGTCCATGGGGTTTCTCAGGCAAGCATGCTGGAGTGGATTGTCATTTCCTTCTCCATTAAGAGAAACAGCCAGTTAATTTTCTTCTGGGCTTTCAGCATCATGAGGCACTGTTACGTTTCAGTACACAGTTGACCCCTGAACCACGTGGAGGTCAAAGGCACTGACTCCCTGCATGACCACATTTTAAAATCCACATTTAGCTTTCCAAGGGGCCCACCACACCCACAGTGCAGCATCTGAGGATTCAACCAACCTCAGATCAGGTAGCTCTCGCATCTTTATTGGAAGAAAGCCATCCACGAGTGGACCTGTGCGGTTCAAACCCGTGATGCTCAAGGTCAACGACATACAGAGTTAAGAACGATTTCACCTGAAAGCACACGGTTTGGGAAAGGGCCACGCAGTGATCCCTAGGCATCCCCAGCTGCAGCAGCGCAGTCGAGGAAGCGCGGCACAGGCCGGGCAGGCGCCCATGGGACGCTGACCCCGCCCACCCTCCTGCCACGCATGCTCACCAACCACGCAGATGAGAGCACGCCCATTCNCAGATCAGGTAGCTCTCGCATCTTTATTGGAAGAAAGCCATCCACGAGTGGACCTGTGCGGTTCAAACCTGTGATGCTCAAGGTCAACGACATACAGAGTTAAGAACGATTTCACCTGAAAGCACACAGTTTGGGAAAGGGCCACGCAGTGATCCCTAGGCATCCCCAGCTGCAGCAGCGCAGTCGAGGAAGCGCAGCACAGGCCGGGCAGGCGCCCACGGGACGCTGACCCCGCCCACCCTCCTGCCACGCATGCTCACCAACCACGCAGATGAGAGCACGCCCATTCATCAGTATTTCTTTGGGGTACTAAAATGGAAGTATCAGGAGAGCCAAGTGCAATTTTAGTCCAAGTCTTATTCTCGTTTTTACCAACAAGGGTGATGAGATCAAGTTAAATGATTTGTCTAAAAACTGAGAGCTACACAGGAGCTCTTCCCTCACACACAACTCATTTTATTAGTCAGGACTTCCCTGGTGGCTTAGACGGTGAGGCGTGTCTACAATGCTGGAGACCTGGGTTTGATCCCTGGGTTGGGAAGATGCCCTGGAGAAGGAAATGGCAACCCACTCCGTACTATTGCCTGGAAAATCCCATGGACAGAGGAGCCTGGTAGGCTACAGTCCATGGGCTCGCAAAGAGTCAGACACGACTGGGAGACTTCACTTTCCTTTCCTTTCAGGTGGCTCAGTGGCAGAGAATCTGCCTGCCAACGCAGGAGATGCAGGAGACGCAAGTTCGATCCCTGGGTCAGGAAGATCCCCTGGAGGAGGAAATGGCAACCCACCCCAATATTCTTGCCTGGGAAATCACCATGGACAGCAGAGCCTGGCGGGCTATAGTCCACAGGGTCTCAAAGAGTCAGACACAACTGAACACCTGAATACGCATGCATAAAGGAAGGATCTTTTCATTAAAGGAACATCTTTAAAGAATGTTAAAGAACAATGACAAAAAAGGGAATAAAGTATCTGGTTACCCTTATGCATACTCACATAGTATTAGGTCAATACAGTCACAGCTTATTGGGGATTTTAAAATTATTTATTATTATTATTTTTAATCAAGGTGCATCCTTCTTATTTTTATTTACTTTTTGGCCGCATTGTGCAGCATGTGGAACTTCCCCAACCAGGGATTGAACCTGTGTTGCCTGCAGTGGGAGCTTGGAGTCTTAACCACTGGAAAACCAAGGAAGTCTGACATAGTTATTTTATTGTTTTACTTTATTGCACTTTATAGAGACTGCATTTTTTACTATTTGAAGGTTTGAGCTTCCCAGGTGGTAAACAACCCACCTGCCAATGCAGGAGACATCAGAGATGAGGGTTTGATCCCTGAGTCAGGATGATCCCCTGGAGGAGGGCACGGCAACTCCCTCCAGTGCTCTTGCCTGGAGAATCCCATGGACAGAGGAGCCTGGCGGGCTACAGTCCATGGGGTCGCACAGAGTCCCACGACTGGAGTGACTTAGCAATCGTCCACAGATACTGCAAGTTTCACCCAATGAACGTCTGTGGCAACCTTGCCTTGAGCAAGTCTACTGGCCTCAGAGTTCCAGCAGCAGTTGCTCACTGCACGACTCTGTGACACATTTTGGTAATTCTCTCACTATTTCCCACATTTCATCATGACCATATCTGTTACGGTGATCTGAGATCAGTGACCTTTGATGTTTCTACTAAGGACTCACTGAAGGCTCAGAAGATGGTTAACATTTTTGAGCAATACAGGATTTAAATTAAGAATGTTTTCTGTCTCTTTCAGTGTTATCGCACACTTCATAGCACAGCACAGCGGAGACACAGCCTTTACGTGCACGGGGAGGCCAGACACTCCCGGGGCTCGCTTTCTCGTGACACTCGCTTTACCGCAGATGTCTGAAACATACGAGCTCTGCCGCTGGCCCGTAATACTATGAAGATGTCAGTACTCTAAGTTAGGTTCAGCTGCTCACTCATGTCTGACTCTGCGACCCCATGGACTGCAGCACGCCAGGCCTCCCTGTCCATCACCAACTCCCAGAGCTTACTCAAACTCATGTCTATGGGGTTGCAAAGAGTCAGACACAGCTGAGTGATTGAACTGAACTGAAAGGGGAACAAGTTCCCTGAGGCTGAAAGGAATCCAGGTAAAAGTGAAGACGCTCTTACCTCCATCTGCAAAGACTCCGCCAGTCCCCTGATGGCAAACTTGGATGAAGAGTACGCTGTGTAACCAAAGAGGCCCAGCTGCCCGGCCTGCGAGGACACGAAGACGACCCTGCCCACGCGGCGCTCCTTCATGGTGGCGATGACCGCCCGGCTGGGGTACACGCTGCCCAGGTAGTTGACGCTCATCAGCCTCTGCAGGGAACAAAGAGGCCTGGAGCCTGAGCAGGGCACATGCCACGGGCACTCGCCCAGGGTCACCAGTGCGCCCGCGCCCCTGGGGTACCCCAGCCCGAGTCACTGGCGTGCCCCTCGGGCACCCGGCCTGAGTCACCAGGGGCCTGTGCCCCTGGGGTATCCCGCCTCAAGTCACCAGCGTGCCCCTCGGGCACCCAGCTCGGGTCACCAGTGCGCCCGTGCCCCTCGGGTACCCCGCCCCGAGCTGGAGCCAGGGTCCCTGGGTGCTCAGCGGAGCTGCTGAACAAACAGGAACTAAAGGTCCTGGAAGTGACCGTGACACGCAGGGCCCCCCGCTGGGGCCCATTTCTCCTCTCTCTCTCCCTCTTCTTTGCTGCCATACGTTGCTTCGCAGTGTCGCTAGTTTCTACTGCACAAGAGAGGGAGTCGGCTCCGTGCAGATGCACAGCCCACCCCTCTGGGCCATCACAGAGGCCAAGCTCGCCGAGGGCCCGCAGCCTCTCACTCCCTGTTTACGCAGGGCGGTGCACGCACACGTGAGTTTCAACCTCCCGGTTCACCCCCATCCCCTGAGTCCGCCTATGAGAGCCTATTCCATTCTCTGGTTTCACTCTAACCTCATGCTGTCACGACAGCACTCAGGTCTTTGCTGAAGCCTGGACAAAATTAGTCTTCTCCTTAGAAAAGGTCCAGTGCACGGTGCAGGTGTTCCTTGTGAGAGAGAGTCTGAGCGAAGAGCTCCTAAATGGTTCCTGCCCTGTTAGTTCTAAGTGGCGGAGAGACCACAGAGGCCAGGACGGGGTTAGGAGCGTGGATGCAGGGCTGGGCTCTACATTCATGCCTATTTGATGATGAACAGCAAAGCTGGACACTCGACCTAACTCCTCCGCGAAAACTGGGTTCACACGGGGTGATCTCACAGGCCTGCGGCAAGGATGGAAAGAGGAAGCAGAAGGTAAGCACCCTCCGTGCCCTCCGCAGCAGCTGCCCAGCGCAGGTGGGCTCGCGGGACGTGGGCTCACGCACAGGGACCCAGGGCCTGCTTTGCCCTCGTCCTGGGAACTCTTAAAAACTTTAGTTTTCAACCTGAAAGTCTCATGATACTGAATTGCAATGCTTCTACATTAAAAAGTCTTATAAAAAGCTAGGTCTATCACCATGTACAATATAAAACAGAGAAAAGAACAGCGGCTCCCAGGTGGAGCCCAGGCCTCCTGCGGGTCCTGCTGAGCTACCAGGGGAGCCCTCCAGGTGGCGCTAGAGGGAAGCGCCCGCCGGCAACGCAGGAGACCAGGGGACGGGCCCTCCCCGGGCAGGGCAGCCCATCCCCGGGCAGGGAAGACGCCCGGGAGCAGGGCAGACCATCCCGGGGCAGGGCAGACCCTCCCCTGGCAGGGCAGGTGCCCGGGAGCAGGGCGTGGGAACCCCCTGCAGTGCTCCCGCCGGGAGAATCCCAGGGCAGAGGAGCCGCGCGGCCTCCGGCCGGTGGGGTCGTGAAGAGTCAGGCGGGACTGAAGCAGCTGAGCAGGCACACACCGCATCTATTGAGGAAATTAAAGCCTTTCCACGCCGAGAATCCCAGGCTTCACTGGTGAACTCTACCAAGCATTTACGGAAAAATAAACCAGTCCTACACGAATCCTTCCCGAAAACTGAAAAGGAGGGACTCTTCCTCTACTGATGCTATGAGGCCAAAAAGTAACATTACAAAACGCTACAGCTAATATTCCTCAAGAACATAGAAAGGGTCAGGATGTGACCAAAGGAGGCTTATCTCAGGAACACAGGCTGGGAATTAATCAGTGTAATTCACCGTATTAACGCACTATTTGATGATGAAAAGAACTCGATGATCACCCCAGTAGGGGCAGAAAAAGTGCCTGACAAAATTAAACATCCATTTCATTAAAAAAAACTCTCAGCAAACTAGGATAGACTGCTGAACTTGATAAAGGGCGTCTACCAAAAACAAGCAAACAGAGCTACAGCTAACATCAGGCTTAGGAATAAAAGACCAACCGCTTCCTCCCTAAAGTCCGGGGCAAGACAGAAAAGTCCGCTTCGGCCACCTCCAGTCAACACTGCACTTCGGAAGTTCCAGCCCACGGAATAAGCGCATCTAGACAGCAGTGGAAGGCGTAAGACTTGCAGATGACATGATCTCGGATGAAAGTCCAGTGAGCACTAGAATAGCTGAGTTCAACAACACTGCATGGTCGATACACAAAAATCAACTAGTTTTTTCCTACATGAGCAATGAAAACTCAAGAAATTGACATTAAAAAACCACTTACACTAACATCTAAAAATATAAAATACTGAAAAACAACATGCAAGCTCCACTCACTGAAAATTATGAAACACGACTGAGATAATTTTGTTTAAAAATTTAAATAAATGGAGATATATGTTATGTTATATGGGTTAGAAGACCAAACATCGTTAAGATGTCAGTTTCCCTCACATGTATCTATAATGTCAGTGCAATCCCAATCAAAACTAACTCCTACTGGGGCTTCCGTGGTGTTTCAGTGGTCAAGAACCCACCTTGCACTGCAGGGACGTGGGTTTGATCCCTGCTCAGGGAATTAAGGTCCNCCTCTGGGAGAGTTCATGCTGATTTGCATTATCTGGGTATGGGAATTCTCTGGTATTCCAGTGCCTTGGACATGATACTCTTACTCTGAGGCTCAGGCCTAACCCCTGGGCAGAGAACCAACATCCCACAAGTGCGTGGCATGGCCAGGGGAAAAAAGGAAAAGAAAATACAAAAAAAGAAAACAAACAGGTAAACAAAACCCAAGAAAAATTATAAAAGCAAAACCAAATAAACAGAAGGAAAAATAAGGAAATAGAATATCAAGAAAAAGCAGAAAATATTAGTTGCTCCGTCATGTCCAACTCTTTGTGAGTTCATGGACTATAGTAGTCCTCCAGGCTCCTCTGTCCATGGGATTCTCCAGGCAAGCATAATGGAATGAGTGTAATTCCCTTCTCCAGAGGATCTTCCCAAACCAGGGTTTGAACTCAGGTCTCCTGATTGCAGGCAGATTCTTTACCATCTGAGCCACCTGGGAAGCTCCCAAAATCAAGAGAACAACCTAACAAAGGAACCCCAAAGCAAAAACAAACAATGAAAAGAAAACTAGCAAACACAAGATACAGGACAAAAACAGAAAGCAAACTAAAATCTTTAAAAAAGAAAACGTTAAAAAAACACATAAAGACAATTTTTAAAAATCTTTGAAGAATAAAAAGAAAAACAAGAAAAAAGCACACGCAAAAAAAGTAGAGTGACACTATTTAAACTATATTAAAAAATTACCAAAAAAAAGAAAAAAGGAAAAAAATTAAAAACTAAAAATAATACAAAATAATACCAATAGAACAAAGTGAAACAAGAAAAGAAAAAGAAAAATATAATAGTAATAATAATATTTTCCTGAGGCCTCCATTGACAATGTCCTTGACTACCCCCAAGTGAGCCACAGCCAGCACTTACCTTCCCAGTAGGCCCTCCAATGTCCCTGAGTGTGTCTCTGGACCCATTGTGGGCACTGTGGGTACAACTCAGACCCTGACCTGGCCCAGTTCCTTCATGAATTTGCCCCCAAAGTCCACATCTGCCAAAGATAAACCCATTCTCAGCTGTTGGAGTACTTGTGTATTCAGATATTCCACAGATGCAGGGGTTTACTAGGCAGATCATGGGGATTCCATCTGCAGCTTGTGGAGTTGAACAGAGAGATTTCCAGACTTCTTCCTTAATTGCATAGCCTCTCGGGCTCAGCTTTGTTTTCGGCCCCTTCTCTGCATGTGGGTGACCTTGTTGTGCATGTACCCTGCTCGGGTGAGAGGGAGCAAAAGCAGCAGCTGACTGAAGCTCTCCTGATGATTGGGGCACTTATTTGCTCAGGCTGGTCAGGGATAAGGCGGCCACAACTAAGATATGCGTGAAGTGCCTGTGATGAGAGAGACCAGCAGAAAGATGCAACAGACTGGGACAAGCTTACTCTGGTGGAAGATCCTCCCAGTATCTGCAGAGGCAGGGGCAGTGGGGCAGGGTAGGGGATTGTAATGGTGGCCCCGCCCCTTGTGCACCACTCAACCTCATTTCCAAGGCGATCATGCTTCCTCTAGGAGCACCCTGCAGATGCGGAGCCTTTCACTCTCATTCTCTCAGGTTGCCTTTGCAAGGCCAACAGCAGTTCTCTCCTGGGCCCGCTCTTCTAACCCCACACTTTAGCCCTCAGTCTCTGCCAGCACTGATGGCTTCCCATCTTGGGCTGCGGTGCCCAGGGCTGATTCCAGACGATGCTTTGACACTGGTGACTCTGGAGCCTGCACTGGCCAGGAAGCCTTGGCCTGAGGGGCAGGCAAGCCTGCTCAGTGGGGAGCCCCTCGCTGTCCTCGCGGAAGCAGGAGGCCGGAGGATGAGGAAGGGGTTCGCAACGTGCTTTGTGCACCACTCAGTAATGGCAGCTTTCTTCTGTTTTCACCCTTGGTTTCTTCAAAAAACATTCCCGGCTATGGAGTACCTTACTCCTGTCCTTCAGGGCGTCTCTTCACAGTCAGAAACTGCTCCCTTCCCGGGTCCTTTCTCTGAACCCCACTTTCTAGCAACCAGCACCCCCCTCCCCCTGCCCTCTGCACCAGAAGACACACGACTCAGACTGGGTGTGAAGGGCAGTGGCAGGTCATGCCCTTCTTACTGACCCCTGCCTTCCACAGGCCAGTTACTGTTTCCCTTCGATCCTCCTAAGGTCTCTTTCTGCCCTGCTGGTTTCCTTGCTGTGAATGGGCTTTTCTGAGAGTGGGAATTTCTCCTCACTTTCAGTTTCCTACCACTGGTGCTGGCCCTTTCCCATTTCCTCTTCTTCTTCTTTTTCTTTTGTCCTACCTGGTTGTGTAGGAACTTTTCTTGTTTTAGGTTTCTACTAGTCTTCTACTAGTATTCAACAGGTTATCTCTAAGAAGTTTTCTATTTGTAGATATATCCTTGATGTACTTGTGAGTATTCCTGTCCTTTTATTCTCCTACCTTGACTTCTACCTGATTGTTGTTGTTGTTTGAGTTGCATGAGTTCATTACATATTTTGGAATGTTATCTTCTTACAGGATATATTTTTGCAAATATCTTCTCCCATTTAGTAGGCTGTCTTTCCTTTTATTAATGGTTTCCTTTACTATCCAGAAATGTTTTAGTTCGATGTAGTCCCAGTTGCTTATTTTTGTTTTGCTTCCTTTGCCTGAGAAGACATATATAGAAAGATATTGCAAGACCAGTGTCAAATAGTGTACTGCCTGTTTTCCTTTGGGGGTTTTATGGTCTCAGTTCTTACATTCAAATGGTAAATAATCTGCCTGCAATGCAGGAGACCTGAGTTCACTCTCTAGGTTGGGAAGATCCCCTGGAGAAGGGAATGGCTACCCACTCCAGTAGTCTTGCCTGGAGAATGGACAGAGGAGTCTGGTGAGCTACAGTCCATGGGGTTGCAAACATCTGGACATGGCTGAGAGATTAACACTCTGTGTATGGTGTGAGATGGTGGTCTAGTTTCATTTGTTTGAATGTAGCAGCCCCAGTTTTTCCAACCCCACTTATCGAAGAGACCATTCTTTCCCCATTGTGGGTCTTTTCCTCCTCTGTCATAAGTTAATTGCCCATAATTATGTGGGTTTATTGCTGGGCTCTCAATTTTGTTCCATTGATTTATATGTCTGTTTTTGTTTCAATACTATGCTGTTTTGATTATTATGAATTTGTAGTACAGTTTGAAATTAGGGGACTGTGATATTTCCAACTCTGTTCTTTTTTCTCAAGATTGTTCTGACTATTTGGGATGTTCTCTGATTTCATATAAAATTTTTCTGTTCTACTCCTGTGAAAGATGTCCTTGATATTTTGATGGGGTTTGCATTGAATCTGTTGATTGCTTTGGGTAGTATGGTCATCTTAACAATATTTGTTCTTCCAAAACAAGAACACATTATATCTCTCCAAATAATTGTGTTATCTTCCATTTCTTTCACTCATACATGGAATAGTAAAAAAAATAAAGAAACAAAAATAAATGAACAAATCAAACAAATGCACAGACAAAGAAAACAGAGTATTGGCTAGCAGAGGGGCAGGAAAATGGGAGGGTGAAATGGGGAAAGGGAATCAACTGTGTGTAATAGATAAAAAATTTGGGGTGGTAGTTGTATGCTATACAGAAAAAGAAATATTATGATGTACACATTTACCTTACATGTTTTCAATCAATATTGTCTCAATAACAACAGCAAACATGAGTTTGAGAAGGTCTGGCAATTGGTGATGGACAAGGAAGCCTGGTGTACTGTAGTCGATGAGGTCACAAAGAGTCTGACTGAGCAACTGAACTGAAAACTACAAAGAGTCTCTACAATGGCTGAAAAAAATTTCAAACAGCAATGAATAATTTCACCTTTTAAACTCTAAGTACTGTGCAGTGGGTCACTGGCTGCATGGAACCTGGTTTTCTAGTTTGAGTTTTAGATATGACTTCTTTCATGTATCTCTTCTTTCTGGCCAATTTATTAGAGAGTGAGGAGAGAAGATGAGAATTTCAGTGTAGGGGGAAGTGGACTTGAGAATAGGATGTGAAACTTGCCTTCTAAGATTCTCTTGCATTGTAGTAGTTAATAACATTTGAGTGAATAAAATCACATCACTTAATTAGTGTGTTGGGACTTTTAGGAAACCACCAAAGAGGGGAAAGTTATACCTATTAAACACCATTTTAAATAAATGAAAGCAACACATCAAAATAACTAGGCCCATTCTGCAAGCATTGGCCTTGTAGACTTGGTTTTCTTCTTGCATAGGCACAAATACCTGAGGCCCATTTTCCAAGCACAGAGGTCTGCAGTCTGAATGTCAGAAGAGAGTGCTCTGAGTACCCTGCGATGGTATGGCAGTGTTGCTGCTGACTGGCCTTTGTTTGTGATTTAATGAGCACATGTCTGGGGGTCCAATAACCCATTGTGAGTGCTGGGGCCATCAACCTGCATGTCACATCTCATCTGATTGACAGGTGAAACTGACTGACACCTGTGAGGAGAGACTCTAGGAGAATTCCAAGTAAGGTGATAAGGTATAAGAGCCACTAAGCATAATGTCTCTAAAAAACTATTTCTTTCACTAGTAAAATATGCATAATATAAATGCTGCCAAAAGAACTCACTGGTCATAGCAAACACTCTTTTTCAACAACAAAAGAAACAATGTTACAGATGGACATCACCAAATCAGTTCAGTTCAGTTCAGTTCAGTCACTCAGTCATGTAGAACTCTTTGCCACCCCATGAATCGCAGCACGCCAGGCCTCCCTGTCCATCACCATCTCCTGGAGTTCACTCAAGCTCATGTTCATCGAGTCTGTGATGCCATCCAGCCATCTTATCCTCTGTCGTCCCCTTCTCCGCCTGCCCCCAATCCTTCCCAGCATCAGAGTCTTTTCCAATGAGTAAACTCTTCACATGAGGTGGTCAAAGTACTGGAGTTTCAGCTTTAGCATCATTCCTTCCAAAGAAATCCCAGGGTTGATCTCCTTCAGAAAGGACTGACTGGCTCTCCTTGCAGTCCAA
>SJYV01019465.1:0-85427 GCA_006410875.1 Neotragus pygmaeus
TGGATTCATGTCGATGTATGGCAAAGCCAACAGAGTATTGTAAAGTAAAATTTAAAAAATAAATTAATTTAAAAAAAGAAAAGAAAAAAAATAAAATGCAATGCTGGAGGAAGACAACAAAATAGTTTAAAATGAAGAGTATGAAATCTATTTTAAGGTAATTAAAAATCTTTGATTATTTACATATTTCTACATATCCATAAAGTATCTACTTTGAACCACGCTCTTTTTTTTTTACTTGACAGATAGTATCCAAATCAAGTTAAAAATGTATAAGTACATATAACTCCATATATTACATATAATTATGTATTATATAATTACATGTATTTTTAACTTGATTTTTGTCTCTTGTTTGATTATCTGTCCAATAAACAAACAGTATAGAGAAAATATACTTAAATAAGATATATACTAACATATTAAAAGAACTAAACAGCAGGAAAATTAAATACTGAAGAAAAAAATTATATCTTAAATAGCTAGACATTATAGGCTTTGATAATTTCAATATAATAGCTATTATAGGGAGGCTTATTTCATTACTAGTCTTGCATCAAGCATTTGATAGAATGTTAATGCCATTTCAGATTTTGTATCATTATGCAATTCAATGTTTGAACACACATAATGTCAACATGATACATATCTGCAAATATATCATAGAACAAAATGCTTATTCTATGAATAATGATAGCAATGAATTGTGTTTTTCAGTCATTTATTCAAAACATCACAGAAATATGCTGCAGAACATACCCATAAGCACATTGTTGTTTAAAACACCTAAGAATAATAAACAAAGTAATAAAAATTGACATAAAAATATTAAGCTTAACAGAGAAAGAATGATTTCAACCATAGTCATTAATCCTTTCATTGGATACTAAATATGAGAACATTAGCTTATTATAAGTACTTTTCACTTGAGTAATTAATATCAATTTTCAAATATCATTAACTTCAGTGATAATATAGATTGAATTTTTTACCTTCAGAAGTCATCATTCACAATCAGATTTTAGTAATAATGAGAATTACAAAAAGTGATGCAAAAGATTATGCATATTTTATTCTTTTTTTGAGTTGGTCATTGTGAACAACCAGGAGAAAGTCCAGTTAACTAATTAATTGTTCTGTAGCAGTAAATGACTTATTTTTTCTTTGGAATGATATTAAAAGTGACCCAAGCTGGAAAAAAAAAATGGTATCTGCATTTTTCTCACTTATTGTCTCAGCTAAATGTTGATCTTTGCCTAGTTACTTTTTTGGGGGGTTGGCGTGGGATTTGGAGAAGGTGAAAATAAAAATAACTGTCAGGGCATCCAAATTAGAGCTGCTGATCAGCTACATGTCTTAGCTGAAAGACTGACAGAACCATTAGGGCACACATATAATTCTAGCCATACTGAAGTTCTTGAAAATACTCTAATGCTTGCTTCTCTAAATGATGCTTCTATGTTAATATTTCTCCCTTCTATGTGTGATAAATTCCTATATCTTTCTAGACTCATCTCGTAAATCATTTCTATGAGACTTTCACTAATTTGTAACTGAGTTAAATGTGTCCCTCCTCAAGTTTCCACAGCCCTTTCCACAGCCCTTTTCTCAGACTGTTTTCACTACCATTTTTATTACATTACACTGCTCAACATACTATTCCATGCTATGTAGTGCAAACTACTCTTTATTCAACCTAAATCTATGAATCTTTCTGCTCCCCACCAGATAAATGAATTATTCTTCAACTCCACTTTCTCCTTAAGGTGATTAGCACACATTTTACAGAGAAATTATATGTTGTCTAATAAGAGTGACCTGACTTAACTGCAAATAGATAAAACAACCTATTCACATAGCAACTTATCCTCTTCTCCCTGCCTTTCAAAACACTAAGGCACTGTCTTTTGACCACCATGCATAGGTCAGTCTGTACCTGCACCTTTAATTCATCTAATCTCAAGAAACTATACTATCAAACTAATTATTTTCATCCTTCAGGAATTCTGAACTCTGTTTCTTACCTTGATCATTTTTAACATTACTTAAATAAGCTATTTCATAGATATCATTTGTGCCATTGATAACATAGATATAATTGTTTACAGACATATTTCCCCTCTATTAATTCATCTCTGAAGAGCATTCAATGTCTTTCAATATTGCTCTGTCATGAAAGACACCCTTTCTGTAGTCTTCTGTGGCAACAACATCACACTCCTCTTACATTTTGTAGTAGCTTTTGGTAACATATTCTCGATTTCCTTTGGATGCTAATACTTCTGTATGCAACCATTATATATTGAAATTATAAAAAATTCTCCTCTAGACTTTTCTGAAACTGTCCTATCCTGCGGTAATACCTTATGTCCCATCTAGTGAAAGTGCTAGAAGCTTAGCTGTGTCCAGCTCTTTGTGCCACAATGGACTGTAGACATTTAGACAGTTTCTTCACTATTCTTTTTCATCAAGAGCCTCTTTAGTTTCTCTTTATTTTTTACCATTAGAGTGGCATCATCTCTGTATCAGAGGCTGACTGTTGATGTTTCTCCCAGTAATCTTGATTGTAATTTGTGATTCATCCAGCCTTCCATTTGCATGATGACTCTGCATAGATATTAAGTAAGCAGGGTGAAACTACACAGCCTTTTTGTACTCCTTTCCCAATTTTGAGTGAGTCAGTTAGTTCTATGTAAGTTTCTAATCATTTCTTCTTGACTCACATACATGTTTCTCAGGAGATAGTTAAGGTGGTCTGGTATTCCCATCTCTTTAAGAATTTTCTATAATTTGTTGTGACCCACAAAGCCAGTCTTTTGCCTAGTAGATGAAAGATATTTTTCTGGAATCCTTTGCTTTATATTTGATCCAATGAATGTTAGCAATTTGATTTCTGCTTCATCTGACTTTTCTAAATCCAGCTTGTATATCTGGAATTTCTCAGTTCACATACTGCTGAAGCCTAGCTTGAAGAATTTTGAGCATAACCTTCCTAGTATGCAAAATAAGCACAATTGTCTGGTAGTTTGAACTTTCTTTGGCATTGGCCTTTTGGGATGGGAATGAAAACTGATGTTTTACCGTCCTCTGGCCCCAGCTGTGTTTTTCACATTTGCCAACATATTGCTTGTAGCCAAATAGATAGGGAAACAATGGAAACAGTGAGAGTTTTTTTTTCCCCCCTTGGGCTCCAAAATACTGCAGTTGGTGACTGCAGTCATGAAATTAAAAGACACTTGCTTTTTAGAAGAAAAGCTATAACTGACCTAGACAGCATATTAAAAAGCAGAAACACCATTACTCTGCTAACAAAGATCCATTAGTCAAAGCTATGGCTTTTCAGTAGTCATGTAGGGATGTGAGAGTCGGACTATGAAGAAGGCTGAGTGCCTAAGAATTGATGCTTTTGAACTGTGGTGTTGGAGAAGACTCTTGAGAGTCCTTTGGACAGCAAGGAGATCCAACCAGGCAATCCTAAAGGAAATCAGTCCTGAATATTCATTGTAAAGACTGATGCTGAAGCTCNGATGCTTTTGAACTGTGGTGTTGGAGAAGACTCTTGAGAGTCCTTTGGACAGCAAGGAGATCCAACCAGGCAATCCTAAAGGAAATCAGTCCTGAATATTCATTGTAAAGACTGATGCTGAAGCTCAAACTCTAATACTTGGCCACCTGATTTGAAGAAATGACATAGTAGAAAAGACCCTGATGCTGGAAAAGATTGATGGTAAAAAGAGAAGGGGATGGCAGAGAATGAGATGATTGGACGGCATCAACAACTTGATGGACATGAGTTTGAGCAAACTCTGGTAGTTGGTGATGGTCAGGAAAGCCTGGTATGCGGCAGTCCACGGGGTCACAAAGAGTCAGACATGATTGAGTGACTGAACTGAACTGAGTGCAACACTTGAACAGCATCATCTTAGGATTTTAAGTAGCTCAGCTGGAATTCCATAACCTCCACTAGCTTTGTCCTTAGTAATATTTCCTAAGGCCTACCTGTACTTCACAGTCCAGGATGTCTGGCTCTAGGTGAACGACAACACCATCTTGGCTATCTGAGTCATTAGAATTTTTTGTACGGTTCTTCTGTGTTTTCTTGCCACTTCTTAATCTTTTCTGCCTCTGTAATGTCCTTATCATTTCTGTCCTTTATTGTGCCATTCTTGCATGAAATGTTCCCTTGATATCACTAATTCTCTTGAAGGGATCCATAGTCTTTCCTATTCTATTGTTTTCCTCTACTTCTTTGCACTGTTCACTTAAGAAGGCCTTCTTATCTCATCTTCTCATCTCATCTGGAAATCTTCATTCATTAAGTTATTTTTACTTTAATGAACAGAATCACTCTTCCTTCATTTTCTCAAACTGCAAACTTGAAAGTTAACTTATTTTTATGCTTACCATCTTTATTATAAAGGATACAAATGAAAAGTCAGATAAACAAGCACATAGGGTGAAATCAGGAAGGGTTCTGAGAGGCTCCTCGATGTAGGAGCTCTGTCTCTGTAGAGCTGTGGAGTACCTTCTCAGAATGTGGTTGTATTTACTAACCCGGAAGCTCATGCATTCTCATTGTTCATGGAGTTTTTGAAAATTAACTTTGATTTCTCCTTCTCACAATTTGTCCCTATTTTATCTATCAGCAAGTCCTGCGGTTTCATATATCTCTTAATTCCATTCACTCCCTTGATGCCATTTTCATCTAGCTCAAGCTACCATTATTTTCCATATACACTATTTTCATAACCTCTTCACTGGCCTTACATTTTTTATTAAAGTATATTGATTTACAATATTAGTTTCAGGTGTGCAACATTTTATAGACTATATCCATTTAACATTATTGTAGAACAATGGATATTTCCCTGTGCTGTGCTATATATCCTTGTTGCTTGTCTATTTTACACATAGCAGGTTTGTGTATTTTAATCCCATATCTCTGTGTTACCACTCTCTCCTCCATTTTCCACTGTGAACAACAGATTTGTGCTTTATACATGAGAATTTTATTTTTTTTTAGATTCTGCATTGTAGATGATAACATAGAACATTTGTCTTTGCCTAATTTATTTCACTCAGCTCACTACTCTAGGTCCATACATTGATTTGCAGATTTCAGAATTTTATTTATTGTTTTTTGTTGCAAGAGTATTCCACTATGTACATACACACCACATCTTCTTTATCCATTTATCTGTTATGAACACTTCTTTTGTTTGTTTCTAGTATTATAAATAATACTGATTTGATCATTTGGGTTCATATAACTTTTTGATTTAATATTTTCACTTTTTCAGATATATACCCAGGATTGGCATTGTTGAACTATATGACAGTTTTAATGTTAGTGTTTTGAGGAATCTTTGTACTGTTTTTCATAGAGTATTCACAGATTTACCTTCCCACAAACAGTGTACAAGGGTTTTCTTTTCTCCACATCCTATCCAACATTTGTTTATTTGTAGACATTTTGATAGAAATTCTGACAGATGTGAGGTAGTATCTCATTGTGATTTTAATTTGCATTTCCCTGATGACTAATGATATTGAGCATCTTTCAGGTTATTCATCTGTATTTTTTTTTAGAAATGTCTATTCATATCTTCAACACATTCTTAATTGAGTTGTTTGTTTATTGATAGTAAATTTTATAACTTGTTTGTATATTTTGGATATTATCTCCTTGTCATTGTTATCATTTGCAAATACTTTCACCCATTCAGTAAGTTGTCCTTTTATGTTGTTGATGGTTTTCTTTGTCATGCAAATTTTCAAGGTTAATTAGGTCTCATTTGTTCATATTTGCTTTTGTTTCTTTTGCTCTAGGAGACAGATACCAAAAATATGACACTATTTTTATGTCAAAGATTGTTCTGTCTATGTTTTCTTCTAAGAGTTTTATAGTTTCAGGTCTTACATATAAGTCTTTAATCCATTTTGAGTTTATTTTGAATATGATGTGAGAAAATGTTCTAAGGTCATCCTATTACATGTAACTGTCCATTTTTCTCAGCAACACTTATTCAAGAAACTAACTTTTCACTATTGTATAGTCTTGCTTCTTGTCATAGATTAATTGACCATAGGTACACTGGTTTATCAGAGAAGGCAATGGCAACCGACTCAAGTATTCTTGCCTGGAAAATCCCATGGATGAAGGAGCCTGGTAGGCTACAGTCCATGGGATCGCAAAGAGTCACACAAGACTGAGCGACTTCACTTTCAGTTTTCACTTTAATGCATTGGAGAAGGAAATGGCAGCCCACTCCACTGTTCTTGCTTGGAGAATCCCAGGGACGGCAGAGCTTGGTGGGCTGCCATCTATGGGGTCGAACAGAGTTGGATATGACTGAAGCGACTTAGCAGCACACTGCTTTATGTCTGGGCTATCTGTTCTGTTCTATTGACTAATGTGTCTTTTTTTGTGCTAGTACATGCCATTTTTCTTTTCCAATAACTTTATTTATTATGTACTTTTGGCTGTGCTGAATCTTTGTTTCTGTGTGAGCTTTCCTCTAGTTGTGTTGAGTGGGGGCTACTCTCTAGTTGTAGTGCATGGGCTTCTCATTGCAGTGGTTTCTCTTGTTGCAGAGCATGGGCTCTAGGGCATACAGTCTTCAATATTTGTGGTACATGGACTCAGTAGTTGTGTTTCCTGGGCTCTAGATCACAGGCTCAGTAGTTGTGACACGTGGGCTTAGTTGCTCCATGGCATGTGGGATATTTTCCAGATCAGGGAGATCAGGGATAAAACCTGTGTCTCGTGCACTGGCAAATAGAATCTTTACCACTGAGCCAACAGGGAAGCCCTATCATACTGTTTTGATTACTGTAGCTTTGTAGCACACTAAATCCTAAAGTCTCCACCAAAATATTATTAGAACTATTAAATTCAGTAAAAGTGTAGGATACAAGATTAATGTATAGAAATCTGTTGCTTTCTATACTCTAATGAGAAACGTNTGTGTGTGTGTGTGTGTGTGTGTGTGTGCGCGCGCGTGGTAGGAAAGGAGTGGAACTGGAGTTGAAAGCCAGAATTGATACAGAAAATTCCAGAAAGGCTTCAAGGATAAGGACAGTAACACCTTCTAGGTTTTTGAATCTTGGAAAGTCTAAGAAATCTAAAAATTGAAATACTTGTTTTTGGCTTAGACTTCCTTCTGCTGTGTTTGCAAATTGAAATTATTGTGTTTGGTTCACTACCCATTCTCCTATACTCACTTCTTCTTATTGTCCGATGTGTACTCCTTGCACTGGTCTGTTCCCACTATTATAATCAGACCTTATGTGCAGTACCTGAGTTCAGGAGTTAAGGTTAAAAAGTGGCCTACCGACTTGCTTTTTCTCTATCATACTGCTTCTTGCCTAAGCAAAACAAAACAAAATCCAAATAAGTATTTTAGTTTACCTAGTTTACTAATGGGCTTTCCTGGTGGTTCAGATAGTAAAGAATCTGTTTGCAATGCAGGAGACCCAGGTTCGATCCCTGGGTCGNTCCAGTACTTTGGCCACCTCATGTGAAAAGTTGACTCATTGGAAAAGACCCTGTTGCTGGGAGGGATTGAGGGTAGGAGTAGAAGGGGACGACCGAGGATGAGATGGCTGGATGGCATCACCGACTCTATGGGCATGAGTATGAGTGAACTCTGGGAGATGGTGATGGACAGGGAGGCCTGGAGTGCTGCAATCCATGGGGTTGCAAAGAGTGGGACACTACTGAGTGACTGAACTGAACTGACTAATACTCTAATAATTAGCTATCAGAAAGAGTAATAAAGCAAATCATCTAATCCCATTTAAAATCATATAAAAGAATGACATACCTAGGAATAAACTTAACTAAGAAGGTAAAAGACCTGTACTCTGAAAACTATAAAATATTGATGATGAAATTTGAAAATGATGCAAGGAAATGAAAATAAATGACATGTTCTTGAATTGGAAGAATATTGTTAAAATGTCTGTACCACTCAAAGCAATCTATTGATTTAACTCAATTTCTATCAAAATACCCAAGACATTTTTCCACAGAACTAGAAAAAATGATCTTAAAATTTATAGGAACCACAAAAGACCCTATATTGCCAAAACAGTTTTGAAAAAAAAAAAAGGACAAAGCTGAAGATATTGTGCTTCCTTTCATTTTTCATTCTAAATCCACACTGAAAAAAGAAAGATTTTTTTTTTAAACTGCTAATCTAACCATGTTAGCTCACACTTCAAATTTTTTTGCTTCCTGTGACCCAGAAGAAAGCTCAATATTTGTAAACTGGTGCATTTTGCCTTGTTTAAGCTAGGTTTTTGTTATTATTTTTAACAATCTTGTATCCTTTCTAGCTTTAATTGAGGTGTATTTAATATACAGAAAACTGGACATATTTAATGTGGTTCTTTTGATGAATTTGGACATATGCATACATTCCTTATACCATTACCATAACCAAGGAAATATACATATCCATCATGTCCAAAAGATTTCTTGTGTTCCTTTTATTTTTTTTTCTCTAGTGTTTGTCATAAGAAAATAATGAGATCTACCCTCCTAAGTTTGTAAATGCTGACACCACATTGTCTGAGCTGTCTTATCCTGACCTCTGCAGTTTCATCTTAGAGCACCCCTCTCCAGTTCATCAGAGCTCTAGTTACACTGTATTCTTTCTGTTCATTAAATATTCCATGTATCATCCCACTACACGTTAGTACATATGTCTTCTACCTTTTATCCAGTAAACCCTTACTCATCTCCTAATTATCAATATAATTGTTTTGTCTTCATAAGAGCTTTTCCTGACCTAGATCAGTAAATCTCTTTAGAATTTTCTCTCTTCTCTTGATGACTCCTATCAATTTTGACACTTTATATTCTTCTGTGTAATCATTTAATTTCTGTCAATTTCTTTATATATTCTCTAAATTCTATGAAGGCACAGAATGTATGTATGTTTTTCCTCTGCTCCATCAAGTGCCAGAGTCATACATAGTATTTGAAATAAAGTAGAAAATCAAGTATATTTGTTGAACGTGTATTATTTTTAAATTTCACCTTTTTTTTTTCATTTTTAAGTTCAGAGGTGATGGAATCATGCATCTTAATTTTGAGTGTCTAAAATTCCCTCAGATCTACTAAAATATATCCATTTATTTTCATTAGGATTGGTTGTGAATGTAAGCAGAATAATATATTAATATTAAGGAAGATGAGATAGAGTTATTGCAAGTTCTTCAGAAATACTATTTATTATAACTATAATGTCATATGACAGAACAACACTGAATTTGAAATAACTCCCCTTTACCTTCATTTTTACAAGTGCCTCATATTTTGACTTTCTTCCATTACCATCTTTTATTTCTAAAATAATTTAAATAACTTACATAACACTGGGGATGTGAATAAAAGAAGGAATTTCTACACAAAAAGACTGTAAATTTCTGGTATCTGACTGTTGTAAATAACTCATTTTCAAATTGGTAAAGGGTAGGGAAGCAGCATTGCCTTGTGCTCTCCTGAGCCTATTAACGAACATGAATATCTGATAAAATTGTTATAAAAATCAGAGAATTGGTATATCCAATCTTCAGATTTTAATTTCTCTCTTTGAAATTAAAAGGGGAGGGAGGTGGGAAGGGGGTTCAGGATTGGGAACTCATGTACACCCATGGTGGATTCATGCTGATGTATAGCAAAACCAATACAATATTGTAAAGTAAAATTAAATAAATAAATAAATGATGATGCATTTGTATGTCTAATAATGCAAATTAGAATATGATCTTGATTCTGTTGCAAACTTTTATTTAATCTCTGAGTTAGAAAATAACCTAATATATAATTCTCACCACTATAAAGTGCAATCTATAATTTTCGGGTATATATATTTTAATATCATGAAAATCATTATTCTGCTTAAGCTAAAACTATTTAATGTTTCAATTGAAACATTAAGTGTAAAGTTTTCTTGGATATTTGTAAATATTTTGACAGCCTGGACTGAAAATTGTTTCTTAAAAAACAAGACTCATGATGTAAAATATCATTCTCATTGCTTTCTGTTGTTATTATTCATTCTCTCAAATATAATCCTTATAACAAGTAGAGAATGAACCGACTGCATCCCTGCAGTTTGTCTCAGGAAGATTAAAAAAAAAAAAATGTTCCCAATTTGGTGTTCCCCAAGTGTGCATTAGTCAGGCAGAGTTAATGGAGCTATCTATCACTTCCAGCTTTTCTCTGGGAGCAGGGAGTAGTGGTTGACCCAGCTGACTCAGCTCAGCTAGTTTGTTACTCATATGCTCGAGACAATGCCATTAGGGTGGGCACATCACAGAGATCTAATGCTCAGTTGGGCAAAGGTATCTGAACTACCATGTCAAATCTAGAGGTGAATCTTGCAGAATGTTTCTTAATTCAAATGATACAGTTGGAAAAAATCATGAATTCCTATTGTGGATAGAAATGAAAACCTTTGAGCTAATATTTTTAGCAGCAAATTTCAAAATTGATTTAGTCCTTGCTGTTATAAATGTGGGAAAATGGGTAAATAGAAAGCAGTTCCAAACAATTTGTGATATAAATAACCATTCAAGCAAGCCAAATAGACAATTAGAACATAATTAGTAATTGTTTAAAATATCTTGGATCAAATCACAAAGATAAAATGATTTTTAAAAAAATGACACAATTACTTCAAAATCTGAGAGTCAGGATGATTACCATTTCCTAATATATTTGTATCACTGATGGTTTGCTAATTATCAAAAAATTCATATGAAAAATATCATCAACTGTGGAGGCCAAATGTCAAAAGTTTGCCTTATGTAACTTTTTCCATAATTTCCCAAATTTGAGTTCAATAAATGTGGAGAAAGATTGAGAAAATGATTAAACAGGTAAAATTATATATACTGCTATATTTACATCCTCCTTGCCCACTCCAACCCCATAATTATACATTAAAAAAAAATCTTTGAAGTATTTAATTATTGGGTTTAGGACTTTGTGTCATTTCTTTTCCTTTCCCTAGATTCCATCATTTTTGAATAATGTAGAGATCCAGGCATGTACCATCTTTGACATGTCAAAATGATTATTTCTAGAGAACTGTCAAGTTAGATCAGCTTTCATCCTTTGTTAAAGCTTGAACTACAGTATTTAATTCAAGGACTGCCTTTCTGAATTTGACAGTATGACACTAAGAATTTAGTGATACATGTAAGATATACACCTAGAATTTGAATGATTTTCTGAATGTTTAGAACCTGAATATAAATGTTAATAAATAAATGATAAAAATAATATAATAGTTCTAACATTACATTAATGTAAACATTATTTTATTTATAGTGACTAAATTTTTGAAACTTTTCAAATTGATATTTTTATAGAAAATATTTTAAATATTTTTGAGGTTGCTCCTTTAGCTTATGTTAAAAGTGACACATATTTAACTTTATATTTTATTGTGCTTGTTATTTATTTCAGAATATATATTAAACAAAGCAGCTTGTTTTAGAATTATTTAAAATATTCTTTTAAAACTCATATATATATTTTTAAATCTGTAGGCTCACTATTTTAAGGGTTTATTCCTCTCTTTCCCAGGACACAATATATGACAGAAATACATGTTAAATTTAAAGAACACCCAAACTCAGATCAGCTATAGAGGATGTGGGGCAATAACAATAAAAGTAGTAATATTTGCATTCAATTTTTTTAACGAAATAGTTAATTAAAAAAAATTATAAATGCAGTAATCTAAACTAACCAGTCACTGAATTCAGAATACTGAAATAGAATATTTGTTAATCAAATTCCAAATACATTATAGAGATATAACAGCTCAATCTCACAGAATATATTTATGTTGTAATGATTAGTTTCCTTGTTGGTTAAAAAAAAAAAAAATGCTTCAAAATGAACCCTGTAGAAAACACTGAAAAATCTCAGGAAAAAAATAATTAAAATATTATTCCACAGAACATTTTGCCAATACCAAATTAAATGGGAAATATATATACATATATATTTCATATTATATGAAGATTAATTAGGTACATTATCATGATGAAAAAGTTGGATTTTTAAAACCTGTTTTGGGGGAACTTACAAAAAAATAGATGAATCTAAATGTGCAGGGTAACAATTGAACGTAATGTAAAACCATGAAACTATTACCAAAATTAAAAAAGAAAAATAGATAAATATTTGCAGTACTCATAAGCCTCTATGTGATTCTTTTCTTGCTCACTATAATCCCATATCTTGACTTTTACTGTTATTAAATTTATAATCTCTATAGTTTTATTACCTAATTGTGAAGGCTGAGCACCAAGGAATTGATGCTTTTAAACCGTGGTGCTGGAGAAGACTCTTGAGAGTCCCTTGGACTGCAAGGAGATCCAACCAGTCCATTCTGAAGGAGATCAGCCCTGGCATTTCTTTGGAAGGAATGATGCTAAAGCTGAAACTCCAGTACTTTGACCACCTCATTCGAAGATTTGACTCGTTTCAAAAGACCCTGATGCTGGGAGGGATTGGGGGCAGGAGGAGAAGGGGACGACAGAGGATGAGATGGCTGGATGGCATCACTAACTCGATAGACGTGAATCTGAGTGAACTCCCGGAGTTGGTGATGGAATGGGAGGCCAGGCATGCAGGATGGCATGGGGGGGCAGAGTCGGACACGACTGAGCGACTGATCTGAACTGAACTGTGCCTTCAAAGTATATAGTAATATATGCATCAGTAAGGGTTCAGTCACAGAAACGGTACCAGTATGAGATATATTAGGACTTTCATTGTAAGAAATTGACATATGTAATTGTGGGATATCAAGAAGCAAGTCTAAAATCCATAGAGTTGGTCATGAGGAAGGGCAGGTTGGATGAACTGAAGTTTCTAACCAGAGGCATAATTTCATCCTCATCATGGAAACTTCAGTTCTGCAGCCATTAAAGCTGTCTATCATAAACACTCCCCCTTACTTAAAGTCATATAATCATGGACATTAACCACAACTACCTTCACAAAAATAGCTAGAATAGTGTTTGATTGAATATCTGGGGACTATTGCCTGTGCAAGTTGAGATAGGAAAATGTCATCACTGTATGGAAACCTATGTATTCATGAATTGTTTAACCTATTTTTTAACTTTTGAATTCATTTTTCCAGAATATACTTTGTTATTTATTTATCCTTACTCAATATTATTCTTAAAAATTCAGCCATGTTTTTGCTTGTAGCTAGTGTTTGTTTGCTTTTTAATAAACCATGATGCAGTTCTTTATTCTATGAATGTATAGTTAGCTAATATTTCATTTGGGATAATCACAAACAATGATTCTATGAGTTTCCTTTAATAATACTATCTTGATACATACAAAAAATATATATCTCTGTACTATCTAGAAAGGAATCCCTCAGTCATAGAATGCAGTTATTTTACCTGACCAAGTTAAAAAAAAAAATGCCTTGACACTTGTTAAAACAGTAGGGACAATTTTTCTAGGGACTATCATAATAAGAGTCAACGCTATTGTAATAGGGAAAAGAGATTGAGCTTAATTCCAAACACAGCAAGGACACGGGTGGGTTGATATCCAAGGACTGGAGTGGAAGGGTCAGTGAATGGAAAATTATAAGAGGAGACATCAAGGGTAGGGAGATTCTATTTAACCTGACCTAAAAGAATTCTTAATAAAGGCAAGCCAGAGACTTAGACATCAAGAGTACAGGATGAAGAAATTAATTAGGTATCAAGGGTGAGGTATTCTTGCTAAAATACTTTAGCAGAATTATTGCTTAATATAGACAATGCCAAGGTTTAGTCCTGAAGAAAACTCAGAAGAATCTGACTAGAGTTTGGTCAAGGAGAAACTTGTTATCACTGAATAATGCCAACTCTTTTCCAAAGATATCAATTAGCACACCTCTATAGCACTGCATGAGAGTTTATTTTGCTTGACAAAATTGTCAAAAATGGTACTTTTCAATGTTAGCTATAATTGTAAGTATCTAACACCACTGTAATTATTTTCTTTTTCTTGATTACTAATGAAGGGTGCCACATTTCCATATATTAACAGGCCTTTTGGATTTTCAATTTTATAAATTGTATAATTAAGTTTTTACCAATTGTTTTCTGTCTTTTATTTACTGATTTTTGAGGGGTTCTGTTTGGATATGGGTCCCTTGTCAGTGGCTAGAAATGATAAATTTACATTCTCTTAATGGCTTTTTTCCATGAGAAATTAGCTTAATGTGTTCAAATATACAAGTCATTTTCTTGACAGTTTCTGCTTTTGCTGACAGCATAGGAATCTTTCTCTACACAGATGTTGTGAATTTTTTTTCCTTTATTGGTTTATTTCCCTTTGAATGGTAGAGACAAGTTTATTTAAGCATCCATATATATATGTAAATCTGTTTCTCAGTTCAGAAGCTGAGTCGTGTCTAACTCTTTGATATTCCATGGACTGCAGCACACCAGGCTTCCTTGTCAACACCAACTCCCAGAGTTTGCTCAAACTGATGTCAGTAGAATCAGTGATGTCATCCAACCATCCTATCCTCTGTCATTCCCTTCTGCTCCTTCCTTCAGTCTTGCCCAGCATCAGGGTCTTTTCCAAGGAGTCAGTTCTTCACATCAGGTGGCCAAAATATTGGAGCAGCTTCGGAATCTAAGTCAGAAAGAGAAAAATAAATATCATATTCTAATTCATATATACTGAATTGGGAAAAATGGAAATGATAATTTATTTGCAGGGCAAAGATGGAGAAACAGATATAGAGAATAGACTGACGGACATGGAGAAAGGAGAGGAGAGGGTAAGATGTTTGGGAAGAGTAACATGGAAAGTTACATTGCTACCGCTAAGTCGCTTCAATCGTGTCCGACTCTGTGCAACCCCATAGACGGTAGCCCAAGAGGCTCCCCTGTCCCTGGGATTCTCCAGGCAAGAACACTGGAGTGGGTTGCCATTTCCTTCTCCAGGAAAGTTACATTACTGTATGTAAAATAGATAGCCAGTGGAAATTTGCTGTATGGCTCAGCAAACTCAAACGGGGGCTATGTATTAATCTAGAGGGGTAGGATGGAGAGGGAGATGGAAAGGGAGTTTGAAAAGGGAGGGGATATATGTAGACCTATGCCTGATTCACTCTGAGGTTTGATAGAAGAGAGCAAAACTCTGTAAAACAATTATCCTTCAATTACAAGATAATAAATAATTTTTAAAGTAAATTAAATAAATTTGAAAAATTAATTCTTTGGTGCTCAACTTTATTTATGGTTCAGGTCTCGCATCCATAAATGACTACTGAAAAACCATACCTTTAACTAGATGGGCTTTGTCTGCAAAGTAATGTCTCTGCTTTTTAATATGCTGTCTAATTGGTCATAATTTTTCTTCTATGGAGAGAATGTCTTTTAATTTCATGGCTGAAGTCACCATCTGCAGTAATTTTGGAGCCCAAGAAAATAAAGTCTGTTACTGTTTCCATTGTTTCTTTATCTATTCATCATGAAGTGATGTGAACAGATGCCGTGATCTTCATTTTTTGAATGCTGATTTTTAAAGTAAATTTTTCACTCTTTTCTTTCACTTTCATCAAGAAGTTCTTCAGATGTTTTTTGCTTTCTACCATAAGGGTGGTGTCATCTGCATATCTGAGGTTATTGATATTTGTCTTGGCAATCTTGATTCCAGCTTGTGCTTCATCTAGCCCAGCATTTTGCATGATGTAATCTGCACATAAATTAAATAAGCAGTGTGACAATATACAGCTTTGATGTTCTCCTTTCCCAATTTGTAACCAGTCTGTTGTTCCATGTCCAGTTCTAACTGTTGCTTCTAGACCTGGATACAGATTTCACAGCAGGCAGGTAAGGTGGTCTGATATTCTCATCTCTTGAAAATATTTCCACAGTTTGCTGTGATCTGCACAGTCAAAGGCTTTGGCATAGTCAGTAAAGCAAAAGTAACTTTTTTTTTTTTTGAACTCTTGCTTTTTCTGTGATACAACAGATATTAGCAATTTATTCTCTGGCTCCTCTGCATTTTCTAAATCCACATTGAACATTTGGAAGTCTTGGTTCATGTACTGTTGAACCCTGACTTGGAGAATTTTAGGCATTAGTTTGCTAGTATGTGAGATGAATACAATTACAAAGTAGTTTGATCATTCTTTGTCATTGACTTTCTTTGGGACTGGCATGAAAACTGATCTTTCCCAGTCCTGTTGGCACTGTTGAGTTTTCCAGATTTGCTGGCATAATGAGTGCAGCACTTTCACAGCATCATCTTTTAGGACTTGAAATAGTTCAACTGGAATTCCATCACCTGCACTAGACTTGTTCATAGTGATATTTCCTAAGGCCCACTTGACTTCACATTCCAAGATGTCTGAGTCTCTAGGTGATCATATGCCATCATGGTTATCTGGGTCATGAAGATCTTTTTTGTATAGTTCTTCTGTGCATTGTTGCTATCTCTTCCTAATATCTTCTGCTTCTGTTAAGTCCATACCATTTATGTCCTTTATTGTGGGCATCTTTGCATGAAATATTCCCTTATTTTCTCTGATCTTCTTGAAGATATCTCTAGCCCTTCTCATTCTATTGTTTTCCTCTATTTTTTGCATTGATCACTGAGGAAGGCTTTCTTACCTTTTCTTGCTTCTGCATTCAGATAAGTATATTTTTCCTTTTCTCTTTTGTCTTTAGCTTCTCTTCTTTCCTCAGTTGTTTGTAACACCTCCTCAGAAAACCATTTTGCCTTTGTTTTTCTTTGGTATGATCTTGATAACTGCCTTCTGCCCAATGTCACAAACTTCCATCCATAGTTCTTTAGTACTCTGTCTATCAGATCTAATCATTTTAATCTATTTGTCACTTCCGCTGTATAATTGTAAGGGGTTTTATTTTGAAAATACTTGAATGGTCTAGCGGTTTTCTATACTTTCTTAAAATTAAGTCTGAATTTTGCTATGAAGAGTTCATGACCTGAGCTGAAGTAAGCTCCAGGTATTGTTTTTGCTGACTATATAGATCTTTTTCATCTTCAGCTGCAAATAATATTATCAAACTGATTTCAACATTGACTTTTTGCTGATGTCAATGTGTAGAGACTTCTCTTGTGTTGTTGGAAGAGGATGTTTGCTCTGACCAGTGTGTTCTCTTGTTAAAACTCTGTTAGCCTTTGCTCTGCTTCATTTTGTTCTCCAAGGCCAAATTTACCTGTTTCTCTGGTTATCTCTTGACTTTCTACTTTTTCATTTCAGTACTCCATGATGAAAAGGACATCTTTTTTTGGTGTTCCAGAAGGTCTTGTAGATCATCATCAGTTCAGCTCAGTCACTCAGTCGTGTCTGACTCTTTGTGACCCCATGAATTGCAGGATGCCAGGTCTCCCTATCCATCAGCAGCTCCCAGAGTTCACTCAGCCTCATGTCCATCGAGTCCATGATGCCATCCAGCCATCTCATCCTATATCATCCCCTTCTCCTCCTGCCCCCAATCCTTCCCAGCATCGGACTCTTTTCCAATGAGTCAACTCTTCACATGAGGTGGCCGAAGTACTGGAGTTTCAGTTTTAGCATCATTCCTTCCAAAGAAATCCCAGAGTTGATATCTTTCAGAATGGACTGGCTGGATCTCCTTGCACTCCAAGGGACTCTCAAGGGTCTTCTCCAACACCACAGTTCAAAATCATCAGTTCTTTGGTGCTCAGCTTTCTTCACAGTCCAACTCTCACATCCATACATAACCACTGAAAAAAACATAGCCTTTACTAGACGGACCTTAGTCGGCAAAGTAATGTCTTTGCTTTTCAACATGCTTTCTAGGTTGGCCTTAATTATTTTTCCAAGGAGTAAGCGTATTTTAATTTCATGGCTGAAATCACCACCTGCAGTGATTTTGGAGCCCAAAAAAATAAAGTTTGACACTGTTTCCACTGTTTCCCCATCTGTTTCCCATGAGGTGATGGGACCAGATGGCATGATTTTAATTTTCTGAAAGTTGAGCTTTAAGCCAACGTTTTCACTCTCCTCTTTCACTTTCATCAAGAGGCTTTTTAGTTCCTCTTCACTTTCTGCCATAAGGGTGGTGTCATCTGCTATCTGAGCTTATTGATATTTCTCCCAGCCATCTTGATTCCAGCTTGTGCTTCTTCCAGCCCAGCGTTTCTCTTGATGTACTCTGCATAGAAGTTATATAAGCATGGTGAACATATACAGCCTTGACATACTCCTTTTCTTTCCTATTTGGAACCAGTCTGTTGTTCCATGTCCAGTTCTAACTGTTGCTTCCTGACCTGCATATAGGTTTCTTAAGAGACACGTCAGGTGGTCTGGTATTTCCATCTCTTTCAGAATTTTCCAGTTTATTGTGATCCACACAGTCAAAGGCTTTGACATAGTCAATAAAGCAGAAACAGTTTTTTTTTCTGGAACGCTCTTGCTTTTTCCATGATCCAGTAGATGTTGGCAATTTGATCTCTGGTTCCTCTGCCTTTTCTGAAACCAGCTTGAACATCTGGAAGTTCATGGTTCATGTATTGCTGAAGCCTTGCTTGGAGAATTTTGAGCATTTCTTTACTAGTGTGTGAGATGAGTGCAATGGTGCGGTAGTTTGAGTATTCTTCAGCATTGCCTTTCTTTGGAATTAGAATGAATACTGACCTTTTCCAGTCCTGTGGCTACTGCTGAGTTTTCCAAATTTGCTGGCATATTGAGTGCAGCACTTTCACAGCATCATCTTTCAGGATTTGAAATAGCTCAACTGGAATTCCATCATCTCCACTAGCTTTGTTCGTAGTGATGCTTTCTAAGATCATCATAAAACTGTTCAAATTTAGCTTCTTCATCATTAGTGGTTTAGGCATAGACTTGGATTGCTCTGACACTGACTACTTTGCCTTGGAAATGAACAGATATCATTCTTTCATTTTTGAGATTGCACCCAAATACTGCATTACAGACTCTTCATTGAGTATGAGTACTACTCTATTTCTTTTAAGGGATTCTTGCACACAGTGGTAGGTATAAAAGTTATCTGAATTAAATTCACCCATTCTGGTCCATTTTAGTTCACTGATTTCTCACATGTTGATATTCACTCTTGCCATCTCTTGTTTGATCATTTGTTTTTCAAATTTCTCTTCATTTTGTTTCATTATTTTATCATTTTATCCTTGTACCAATATTACAGAGAAAGTGTAAAATCACTCAGTGGTGTCCAACTCTTTGTGATCCCACAGACTAAATAGTTCATGGAATTCTCCAGGCCAGAAAATGTATTGGGTAGCCTTTCCCTTCTCCAAGGGATCTTCCCAACACAGGGATCTAAACCTAGGTCTCTTGCATTGAGGGTGGATTCTCTACCAGCTGAACCACAACGGAAGCCCAAGGATACTTGCCTGCATAGCTTATCCCTTCTCCAGCTGATCTTCCCAACCCAGGAATCAAACAGGTGTTTCCTTCATAGCAGGCAGATTCTTTACCAACTGAGCTATCAGGAAACCCCCAGCAAAGGTCCCACCACTTCATGGCAAATATATAAGGAAACAATGGAAACAGTGACAGACTTTATTACAGGGTTTTGACTAAACAATTTTATATCTTAGTATCTAGTATCTGGGCTTTCCTTGTGGCTCAACTGGTAGAGAATCTGCCTGCAATGTGGGAGACCTGGGTCTGATTCCTGGATTGAGAAGATCTCCTGGAGAAGGGAAATGCTACCCACTCCAGTATTCTGCCTTGGAGAAGTCCATGGACTGTACAGTCCATGGGGTCACAAAGAGGCACAACTGAACGAATTTCACATCTAATAGAACAAATCTTTTCATCCCTTTCTTCTTCTGTAACAGGTGTTGCCCCTTCTACCTGTGTGAAATTTCATATAAATCTTATAGCAACTTATTTAATTCCACAAATAAACTGTTCAGGTTTTGTTTAGATCGTATTCGATTTATCTCTCAGTTTGAGAATTGACATTGGATTTGTGGGTGGGTCTCAGCATTGACTAAACAAATTTTCACTACCTTTACTCCCTAAAACTCCCTTTGTTGTGCCTGCTTTGACAATATCTGCACAAAATGGTTTTTAAAAAGAATGTTTTGTAGCTCTTAAAATCTTTGGGAGGACTAGAAGATAGAGTTTGGAAATCACAATCTTTCTGATTCCATTTACCTAAGAAATTTAAATACAGGATTTTAAAAACCTATATTTAAGCAATTAAATAATTAAATCAAGTGTTTGTCTTAAGTAATTATTCCTTTATACTAATAAATTATAGTTCTTCTCATGGTCTTTGATATTTTTCTTTATTACTGTCATCAGATACAGACCTCCAGTGCTCTACTATGCAATTCAGGTAAATATGAGCCATCAACCTTCCCTGAGTTGTTAAATAACTGAAAAGTTTGGTATTCTATTTTAGAAGTTTCTCTTCAATAATATTGTGACAGACTCTATGGATATTATTAGTGGGGAATATTTCAAAATAGGTCAGTATGGTCAAATGACAGAAGAGGTAGAACAATATTATCACTTGAGGTACAAAGGTAGAAATAATAAAATAATATAAAGCTAGTGAAAAACTTACCCAAGTAGGTAAAATGTTAGGGATTGCATGCTCTACAATTTTCAAATCAGTGAAAAATGAGTAATCTCGCTGCAAGTAATTCAAATCTTGATGCACACTTACTCTAAGATTTACTTTGTAAGTGACTTTGTTATTAATATTTTAAAATATTTGTATAATTATAATTTTTTATCTAACACATATTTAAATCTCCTACCCTTAATTTTATCATTGAAATTTTCCAGCATCAATTTTCACTTTTGATGAAATGGTTCTCTCTTTTAATGATAAGAATTGATATAATGAAGGATTAGATTAATAGAAGTCCACTCACTATCAAACAATCATGAAATATTTCTAATTACTAATATAGCTTAGATAAAGCCACTAAGAAATTAACTATGTTTAGCATTTGTTGTAAATTTCTATTTCCTAACTTTGCTAAACATTATAAAATAACTATGGTCAATTTATTTCAAACATGTGGAAATAATTATTTTGTGTCAAAGAGAATTATTGTTACTCTTATGAGCTATTAAAAATTTAAATGACTCAATAAGTGAACATGCCCTGTAGTAACCACATTATTCTCATCAACATTTTAAGAATATTATATTTAACTGTATTAAGGAATATGGTTATCATTAGTATTATTTGTAAGAAATAGCAATATAACATTCCTAAATGAATGAAAAATATTCACTATGCCTTATAGTGGGAGATTTCACATCAGTTTAACTGACAAATTATCAATTAACTGAAAAATAAGTGCATTAAATGTACATCTTAAATTTCAGAATTATTTTGAAGGTAATTGCATCTCTTTAGAGTGCCTTTAACCATAGTTAGTTACTATTGTAATGTGGAGTTGCTATTCCACTGCATTTTTAATAAGGGCCCAAAACCACCTTTGGAACTTGCCATCTTGTGTGTCTTCACCATATATTTAAATCGTTTTCTAATGACATGAGTTATAAGGGGTTTAGAAACTAAGACAAAAATCATTAAATCTTTCATTCTCATTTATAGGGCTTCTCATTTCTAATCAGTGCTTTACTTCACATACTAATTAATTTTTTTTTGACTTTCATATACCCTGGAAAAAACCTTGACAAATACTTATAGCTTATATTTTAGTCACCACTTTATAAAAATTACATTGCATTTTGCTCAAGGCTTTACTGTAATAAAGAGAAAAAAAAAACAGGAGGAGAGTATGCTCTCTCTCTAGTCACTTATTAAAAGATATTCTCTATAATCACTTGGGCTATACCAGTACCTATTGAATAAAATGAAGCAATGAGACAATCTGAGGAAAGATCCAGTTGTTAAGTTGTCTCAAGTTTACACAATTTGGAGCGACATTTGTTTTTAAGATAACAAATTTTATATAAGTACCACAAGGATGAGCAAAAATCACAAATCAGAGGCTTAATTAACCCTGTTGAAAATAAGCCACTCCCCCTCTTCTTTTCCTCACAGCCTTTGTTTTAGAAAACTTGTTAGTATTGTCCTCTCTCTTTGAAATGTCTATATATATCCTTTTGAATACTAGATCAGCATTTTATTAGCTTTATGACCCAGGAATGTCTTTCTCCAGGACTTGAGAGCTATACCTTTTGTAGGTAAAGAAGACAGCCATCTCTATCTCTCATATATCTTTGGAAGATTAGAAGCATAACTTTCTGAGTCTCTTGCTCCAAGTTACAACAGTACCTCCTGTCTTTAAAATATCAGATGATTATTTCTTCTCTGATAAGTCAGTTAGCTGACATAGATGATTACTCCAATTACTGGGTAAATTTAAGGTGAACTAGATGTTACATATAGTGCTGTCAAGGTTTTTTGAGGACTACATATTATTCATTTTGAAAATACATGTGTAATGAGTTCTGACTACTTGGCTACATAAAAGGGGAGATTTCTTTCTGTCTATAAAATCACTTTAGTGAATTTCCTGTAATGTGCATCACTCTCTCTGGATTAGTGGGTTGCTTTTTTTTAAATTTTAATAATAAAAATGAAGAACATTTCTGGGTTGAGATAACGTTTTGTTTTTTTAATCATAGTCTCATAAAATTATCTAGATCAATCTTTTCAAAAACTGGACACACACACATCATTAGCAACAAGTTGGAGAAATGTTACACATCTGCAGAGACCCTGACTGCTTTTCCATTTACCATAACCCTCTTCAAGGAAAACTGATTCTAAATATATGGTAATTCAGGAAACACTAATTCTAAAATTATATCTGAGCAATGACCCTGCACAATAATGAGTCCATACTTTAGAAAGTAGTTTAAAGGCAGCCAGGGAAGACTTTCCATTTTGCCATTTTGTATAATCTTTGCAACCTCATAGACTGTAGCCCACCAGGCTCCTCTGGCCATTGGGATTATACAGAGAAGGACACTGGAGTGAGTTGCCATGCCCTCCTCCAGGAGATTTTCCCAACACAGGGATCAAACCCAGGTCTATTGCATTGCAGGTGGATTCTTTACCAACTCAGCCACCAGGGAAACCCAAAACTGACTTTAAATACATGGAAATTCAGAAAACATTGATTCTAAAAAATATATCTGAACAATGATACTGCACAGTAATGAGTCCATACTTTAAAAAGTAGTTAAAAAGCAGCTGGGAAAGCAGGAAGATTTTATATTTTATATAAAGTATAACATGTAGTTAATTTAGGGTATGTGATGTGGTTAATTTCGGGTATGTTGAGGGCATATTTTTTAAATTAGCAGTAAAAAAAAAAAGACACTTCTACAAAAACAAACAACTGAATATAAAGATTGAATATTTAGTGAATTATTGTTGTTGTTCAATCACTAAGTTGTGTCTGACTCTTTTTTGCCCCATGGAACTGTAGCATGTCAGGCTTTCCTGTCCATCACCATCCAATTCAGCAAACTGGAGTATGGCAAATATTTGATCAATTGACAGAGAACAGGAAAATACGTTACATTTGACAATGATGTTTGAAATATTATTCAAGTACAGTGTTTATGACGAATTTGAAGGTATTAAATTTTATTAGCCTGCAAGCCCCGTGAGTACAGGGACATTTTTCTTTCTTTGTTTACCTTAAAACAGTTTCTGGCATAGGGTAGATAGTCAATACATATTTATTGACAAAGGAAATTACAGGCAATCAGAACATCCTGCAGAGATCTTCAAGTAAAGAATTTATATAAACTTGAATAATATATGTATTGTTACAACAATACAATTAACAATACAATACAATTAAAATCATACCATACTATAATGTTAAAACACTTTAATTGTGAAATTAATGAGGACTATTATCTGAGAAGACTACAAGTTAAATAATTTTTCCTTATAGAGCACTAATAGTAAAATCATTGCTATAGTAATGTTTTTAAATCTTACCTACCTTGAAATTTGTAAAAAGCATATAAATAGATAGTACTTAAGCACTAGAATGGGTATAGGGAACTATATAAAGTGAGAAGTTGTTTCTTATTACAAACTTTTACTATTTGAGTTTTTCCTTATGTATGTTTAATATTTTCGTATAAATTAGTAAAAAACAAGAAAAGAAGTAAGTAAATGGAGTAAATAAAAGCAGACAATCATTGTTTTAAAATTCTTAGATTATTTCCGTGTATAAATGTATGTATTTAAGCACTCTTTGGTCTTTACCATAATGGTTGTCTTTATAGCTTGAATTATTTTTTTAACTAGACATTGAAAACATTATTTAACCCCCCCTTTTTTTTTTTGCCTATTTAGACTTGTAATTTTGAGAATTTAGGGTATTATCCCTCTGGAATATCACTTGTTCTACACTACAATTTTTCTTGCTTTTCAAGAATGCTCTACACAGATACTAGTGCAAAATGAAAAAATGGAAAGAAATTAGTCATTTGTTAATGAGGACCCAGTAACATTCATTGAACATAAAGTTTCTCTGACTTTTGATGTTAAGTATGACCTTAAACTAGAAACATAGATGAGTTGTTTATTGCTCCTTCACTTTCTACTTTGCTCCCATGAAACCAGACTTCAGTTCACTTAAACAATAAGTAACATAGGTGACGAACTGAAAATGACAGATCAAGCCAGTGAGACCAGGCACAGTCCAGGGAATGCTTACTTCATATAAGACAAATACTTCTGCCTCTGTGACCAGGAAATGAAAAGGTTATGTCTGGCTTATGTACAATAAAAACAGAATATTTCATACTCTTTGCCACAGAAAATGGAAATAAGAACAAGATCATTGTTAAATGTGTAATTTCTTCTTAATAAAAGTGAGGCCGAGCAGTTGGCAAACTGAGACTGAAAAATGCCACTCTCTATAATAGCACTAAAGGGGATGTAATAAGAAGATAAAAGGATGTATGACATCCCTGTTGACTATGTTGGAAATAAGAATACAGAAGTAGAAGTGTCTTCCCTCTTCTTAAAATTTAGGACAAAAAAACCCCAAAATAAATTAGGACATGTTATGTGACTAGCTCTCTGAGTTGGCCAAGGGTTTCTCCTTAATAATCCCATAAGATAATACTTATTAAAAGAAAAAGAAAAAAAGCCTCTGATCTGTGAAACAAATACTTAAGAAACAGTGGTAGGCAAGATTGATAAAGTATACTGGAGATTGTGAAAGGTTGTTGCTGAACCACGAAAAGACACCAGGATTCTTGGCCTTTGGAGGAGAACAAATCAATCTGGGGCCAGAAACAAGGCTTGATTGCTCAGAGCTTTTGTGTAATAAAGTTTTATTAAAGTATAAAGGAGATAGAGAAAGCTTCTGACATAGGCATCAGAAAGGAGCAGAAAGAGTACCTCCCTGCTAGTCTTTAGCTGGATGTTATATAGTCACTAGCAGTTTGTTAGGAGAAGGCAATGGCAACCCACTCCAGTATTCTTGCCTGGAAAATCCCATGGACAGACAAGCCTCGTAGGCTGCAGTCCATGGGGTCGCTAGGAGTCAGACACGACTGAGCGACTACACTTTCACTTTTCACTTTCATGCATTGGAGAAAGAAATGGCAACCTACTCCAGTGTTCTTACCTGGAGAATCCCAGGGATGGGGGAACCTGGTGGGCTGCCATCTATGGGGTCACATAGAGTTGGACACGACTGAAGCGACTTAGCAGCAGCAGGTTGTTAATGAAAGAAAGGAATGTTTTAAAACTCAGAATGGCATCAGACCCTCATCCATAAAATGTATTTTGGGATAATCTTGGCACAGACAAGTTGTCCCAGGCCATAAAATGATCAATTTGAATCTTGTAGAAGGGCAGATTATCATACAAATAGTTTCCCTTAGGCGGAACCGACTTGAAGAGCCGACTTGAAGACAGAGTCTGGGGTAAATGCATAGTACATTAACATAGCTTAAGACAAACATTTCTCTAACAAAAATGCATTGGTTAACTCAAGGTTTGAGAATAGTTAACTTCAGGTGGGACCAGGTTTCATTATGGCAACACAGTATTTTAAGAGAAATCTTTAAAAATTTTTATAGAGAAGGGAAGAGGGGGAAAAAAAAATCATTAGTTTGTTTCATCCTACCACTTAAAAGAGAGAAAAATATCTGACACTTGCAGCCTATTTCCTCCGTTTGGATACCCCTGGCCTTCTTGCTTGTTATTCTCTCAGTGGTACCTCAATTAGTCTTTAAAAATATCTAAAATATGGAAACAACCTAAGTGTGTTTCTTAGTGAATGAATGTATAAATGGAATAGTATTCAACCATGAGATAGAAGACAGTCATGCCATTTGCAACAGTGTGGATGGATTTTGAAGATATTATGTTTAGTGAAACAAGTTTGAAAGAGAAAAACAAAAATATTGTGTGATATAATTGATATGTAGAACCTGAGAAAATAAAAATCAAACTCATGTAGTAGAAAAGTAATCTCCATGGCCTAGGGATGGTTGGTCTAATGTAAAACATTATGAGTGTAGTTGATACCATTGTATTACATAACTGAAATTTGCCAAGACAGTAGAACTTAAATGTTCTCACAAAAAAAAGATAAATGGATGAGGTGATGGATCTATCAATTATTAATAACTCATGAGGGTAGTCCTTTCACAATGTACATGTGTATTAAATTGCCATAAATATACATTAAATATTTTAAAATTTTACTTGTCAATTATACCTCAATAAAACTGAAATTAAAAAAAAAAAAACTAGTTAAGATATGAAAAGTAAGTGGGAATGAAAATGCAGTCCCTAAATTTGGGGAAATAAAATAAAAACAAGCTTCTAAGTAGAGAATGAGCATAATATATTCAGAAGGTGCAAGAGGCTCTATCTCAGCTCATGCTGGGAAGCAGAGAGATCTAAAATTGCACATGTGGAGCAGAGATGGGGTTTTGAAGAGACTAGTAACCGAAGTGAATACCCTATGGGTTCTTGTCTGCTCTGAGAGCCACTCACCTGTTATGATGAAAATGATTTGCATGTATGTTTTTGTATAATTCTGCTTGTTATGTTTTGTAGATTGATGTTAGGTTTAAAAACAGGCTCTTTGTGAGAAAGAAGAGCATTATGAATTCAAGTGTTAAACTGCTGGTGCTTTCATGAACATTAAAATGCTAATCCACACTCTGAATTTTGTAACTCTTAGTAAACCTTAGAGTGGGTGATTTAGAAAGGAAATTTGAGAATAATTAAGGAGAACACACCAAGAGTTGGATCATCTATTCTGAGTAGCTGCATATTCTCCACATTTGGGGAAATAACTGTTTAAATAAGTGTAGAAAGATGTGCTTTGGAGTCAGTAGCTGGTTAAGGGTAAAAAGGATATGATTATAAGTCCTGCAGCCCACCTATAATGAAAGAAACAAATGCAGTGAGTCCCAGCTGTCTTCCCTGAGCAATCAAAAAACCTTCTGGTGCTTAGTCAGAAAAGGAAATGGTTGGTCCCACACAGCTCACATCTAGACCAGAGACAAAGGATCAATTATAATTAAAGGACTTTTCATAATACTAAAAAGAAATCCTTATAAATCCAATTAAACCTGGAAAAGCATTAGCAGATTGCTTGAGTTTAACAACAATTGAAAAAAATGCTTTAGTAAGAAGCAGTTTATTCTCAGATGTATTTTATTTTTATGTTTTTCTTTTTTTTCAGGAGTTAATCATTCCAGCCAAAATAAATGTAAAAAAGAAAAAATTGGCCAGATTNCTGGAATGAAAACTGACCTTTTTCAGCCCTGTGGTCAATGTTGAGTTTTCCCAATTTGCTGACATATTGAGTGCAGCACTTTCACAGCATCATCTTTCAGGATTTGAAATAGCTCAATTGGAACTCCATTCACCTGCAATAGTTTTGTTCATAGTGATGCTTCCTGAGGTCCACTTGACTTCACATTCCAGGATATCTAGCTCTAGGTGAGTGATCATACCAACATGATTATCTGGGTTGTGAAGATCATTTTTGTATAGTACTTCTGTGTATTCTTGCTACCTCTTCTTAGTATCTTCTTCTTCTGTTAGGTCCATACAAATTCTGTCCTTTATTGAGCTCATCTTTGCATGAAATGTTCCCTTGATATGTTTAATTTTGTTGAAGAGATCTCTAGTCTTTCCTATTCTATTATTTTCCTCTATTTCTTTGCACTAATCACTGAGGAAGGCTTTCTCATCTCTCCTTGATATTCTTTGGAACTTTGCATTCAATTGGGAATATCTCTCCTTTTCTCCTTTATTTTTCACTTCTCTTCTTTTCACAGCTCTTTGTAAGGCTTCCTGAGACAGCCACTTTGCTTTTTTGCATTTTTTTTCCCCCTTGGGGATGGTCTTGATCCCTATCCCCNTTCAATTGGGAATATCTCTCCTTTTCTCCTTTATTTTTCACTTCTCTTCTTTTCACAGCTCTTTGTAAGGCTTCCTGAGACAGCCACTTTGCTTTTTTGCATTTTTTTTCCCCCTTGGGGATGGTCTTGATCCCTATCCCCTGTACAATGTCCTGAACCTCCATCCATAGTTCATCAGGCACTCTGTCTATCAGATCTAGTCCCTTAAATCTATTTCTCTCTTCCACTGTATGATCATAAAAGATTTGATTTAAGTCATACATGAATGGTTTACTGGTTTTCCCTTCTTTTTCTATTGAAGCCTGAACTTGGCAATAAGGAGTTCATGATCTGAACCACAGTCAGCTCCCAGTCTTGTTTTTGCTGACTGTATAGAGCTTCTCCATCTTTGGCTGCAAAGAATATAATCAATCTGATTTCGATGTTGGCCATCTAGTGATATCCATGTGTAGAGTCTTCTCTTGTGTTGTTTGAAGAGGGTATTTGTTATGACCAGTCCATCCTCTTGGCAAAACTCTATTAGCCTTTTGTCTGCTTCATTCTGTACTCCAAGGCCAATCATGCCCGTTACTCCAGATGTTTCTTGACTGCCTACTTTTGCATTCCAGTCCCCTATAATGAAAGGACATCTTTTCTGGTTTTAGTTCTAAAAGGTCTTGTAGGTCTTCACAGAACCATTCAAATGTAGCTTCTTCACTGTTACTGGTTGGGCACAGACTTTGATTACCGTGATATTGAATGGTTTGCCTTGGAAACAAACAGATCATTGTGTAATTTTGGGGATTGCATCCATCATATGGAAAAACCATAGCTTGAGAATATGAACTTTTGCTCATTAGTAATGTCTCTGCTTTTTAATATGCTCTCTATGTTGGTCATCGGTTTTCTTTCAAGGAGCAAGTGTCTTTTAATTTCATGGCTGCAGTCACCATCTGCAGTATTTCAGAGCCCTAGAACATAAAGTCTCTCACTGTTTCCATTGTTTCCCCATTATTTGCCATGAAGAGATGGCACCAGATCCCAGGATATTAGTGTTTGAATGTTGAGTTTTAAGGTGACTTTTTCACTCTCTTCTTTCACTTTCATCAAGAGGCTGTTTAGTTCCCCTTTGATTTCTACTATAAGGGTGGTATAACCTGCATATCTGAGGTTAGTGATATTTATCCTGGAAATCTTGATTTCAGATTGTCATTCATCCAGATTGACATTTCACATAATGTACTCTGCATAAATTTAATAAGTAAGGTGACCTTATACAGCCTTGACATACTGCTTTCTCAATTTGAAACATTGTCCATTGTCCCATGTCTGGATCTTACTGTTTCTTCTTGACCTGCATACAGGTTTCTTGGAAGACAGATAAGGTGGTCTGATATTCCCATCTTTTAAATAATTTTTCACAGTTCCTTGTGATCCACATAGTCAAAGATTTAGTGTAGTCAATGAAGCAGAAGTAGATACTTTTCTGTAATTTCCTTGCTGCTTTTTTTCTATGCTCCAAGAGATGTTGACAATTTAGTCTCTGATTCTTCTGCCTTTTCTAAGTTCAGCTTCTACAGTTAGATATTCTTGGTTCATGTACTGTTGAAGCCTAACTGAAGGATTTTGAGCATTGCCTCTCTAGCATGTGAAATGAATTCAACTGTGTGGTAGCTTGAACATTTTTTGGCATTGCCCTTTTTTGGGATTGGAATGAAAACTGACCAGTTCCAATTCTGTGGTCACCTTTGAGTTTTCCAAATTTGCTGGCATATTGCATGCAACACATTAACAGCATCATCTATTAGGATTTGAAATAGCTGATCTGGAATTCCATCACTTCCACTATCTTTGCTTATAGTATTGCTTCCTAAGGCCCACTTGACTTCACAATCCAGAATGGCTGACTCTAGGTGAGTGACTTCACCACTGTGGTTGTCCCAGTCATTAAGACTTTTTTGTATTTTTTCTGTATAATCTTGCCACCTCTTCTTAATATCTTCTGCTTCTGTTAGGTCCTCAGATTCCAGATTTCATGTACTTCCCATTATGAAACATTTCTCTTCTGTTTTCTCTTTATTCACTTTGAAGAATTACACAATTATTTTCTACTAATGGCCATTTTCTGGGCTGTCACTCTGTCAGATGGATTATGATACCTTTCTTGGTTATCCATTTTATTTGGAGCATTTCTCATTCTGAGAAACAATATAATTCTTTCTGGATCACTTTAAAATTCAGTCCCCTAACCTTTCAGTTTTGTGGCTTTTCGATTCACCTTTAATGACTTTTTATCTCTTATCAACATTCTTCTACACTGGATCTTATAATCACTTGGAAACTCTTAACCAATTACAACTTGATTTGGAACACTTCTTTCCCAAATCACAAACCAACTTGTATTCATCTCAGTTAATATCAAGACATATTTTCTCCAAAGAAGACATATAGATGGCAACAAACACATGAAAATATGATCAACACCATTAGTTACTAGAGAAATGCATATCAAAACTTCAGTGAGATGTCACCTCACACTAGGAGAACGACCATCATCAAAAAATCTACAAAAGAATAGATGCTGGAGAGCCAGTGGAGAAAAGGAAATCCCTCTTACATTTGGAATGAAAATTGATAGAGCCACTGTGGAAGGGTTCCTTCAAAATTAACAATAGAGCTACTGTATGACCTAGAAATCCCACTTCTGGGCATATATCTGGAGAAAACCATAATTCAAAAAGATATATGCAGCCAACCGTTCATTGCAGCACTATTTACAATAGTCAGGATATAGAAGCAACCTAAATGCACATCAGCCTATGAATGGATAAAGAAGTTGTTGTATGTATGTATTATGGAATAATAGCCATAATAAGAATGAAATTATGCAATTTGAAAAAAAACACGGATGGACCTAAGAACTCTAAAACAGAGTGAAGTAATATTTTCTATTTTTAAAATATTAAAATATTTAATATTTTCTATTTTTCCAGAAATAGAAAAACAAATACAGTACAATGGAATGTAGAAAAGTGATACAGATGAACTTATCTGCAAAACAGAAATACAGACACAGACATAGAGAATGGATGTATGGATATCAAGGGGAAAGGAGTGGGATGAATTGAGAGATTGGGGTTGATACAAACACACACATACACACACACAATACTATGTATAAGTAGATAACTAATGAGAACCTGCTCTATAGCACAGGGAACTCTACTCCATGCTCTGTGGTGACCTAAATGAAAACTAAATGATAAGGAAATCTATTATAAAAAGAAGGAACATATATATACATATAATTTAATCACTTTGCTATCCAGCAGAAAATAATACAATTTTGTAAAGCAAAATTACTTATACTCGAAAAAGTAATGTAAATTTATAAATATAAATAAATAAAACAATTTGCTACTGGCCAAAGGAAAGAGAAAAACAAGCAAAAACAAAAACAATAATGATATATTTTTTCAAATTTATAAAGTCCTGTTCCTTGAACCTTCTGTTTTCTCTCTTTATTCTTCTCATTTTCTTTTTCTTCTTCATATCTAAGCTTTATAATCCACCATTACATTCTTTGATTCTTATTTTTACTAATTGATTTTTATTGTTCTTTAAACAGACTACCTGAGAAATACTTTCCCATCTTCTCTACATATTCCCCAGGCTATTAAGCATTGCTGAATATGTCTAAAAATGCTGTAGATTTTTAACAATATGGATTTATGACACTCCACCTCAGTTGGAACCTTAGTCATAATTTGTCTCTTTTCAGCATTCCTTCTTCAGTTCTTGCTCTTGTTCTTTAAAGCAGTAATTTAAATATTTCGCATAAGTCTCCACAAATCTCCCTAAACTTTTCTTTTTTTTTTTTCTTTTCTTTTATTTTATTTTATTTTNCAATACTCTATTGGGTTTGCCACTGTGGAAAACAGTATGGAGATTCCTTAAAAAATTGCAAATAGAACTGCCTTATGACCTAAACTTTTCTTAATTCCCCTCTTTCATGTTCTTCTACATTCAGTAGTGTAGATAGCATGTTCACTGAATTAATAAATCTTCAAATTGAAATAGAAATTATATAATAGATCAGCCTCTACTCCTGCCACCACACCAATATTTTAATATACATTTAGAGTGTTCTTTAACCAACCCGTGTCAGATTACCAATTTTATGTTTTTTCCCCCCTCTATCCTTTGCATTTTTTCATTCTTCATATTCCTGTTGATCCATTTCTTTTAGTGTATAAATATCAAGTTACCCCATTAAATCCCCTTAATCTGTTTGCTCTCTAGCCTTCATTGTATCTCTCTTTTCTTCAAAAAAATCTCAAAAGTTTTAAACACTGTGTCTTTCCACATTTTCTTACAGCCTTCACTGAGATGACAGCAGCTTGATGGTTGCATTGTCATTGCAGTAAAACTTCTTCCATAAAGATCTCCCAACATGCGCTATAATAATAGTGACAAATTAATATTCTTACCCAATCTATGTGCAGTATTTGAAACTGCTGAACATTTTTATGATATGAATTATTTTCTTCCAATTTTATTTCAGATTGTTTCTCAAATTTCTATGTGAGCTGTTCATTCTATGCATAATGTAAATGGTTGTAAGAATCTTTTTTGAAATTTTTATTAATTTTTTCATTTTCATCATAGAATATTTACTGCTACATTAACATCAGATAGCACAGTGGGAAGTGCATGTGGGAAGTGCCTGGTAAATATTTGTTGAACAAAATGAATAAAATGTATTTTTATCTGGTAGAAGTTGCTCTGTGCAATGCTAATCTAGTTCAAAAAATTTCTAATGCTTATAGTTTGGAGATGAGTTTTTTGTTTTTGTTTTTTTCCTTTGGAGAGTATGAAGAAATGTGTTTTTCAGACTACTTCAATATTCTCTTTTGTCAGGTGGGCGAAAGAAAGGAATATAAGTATTACAAAATTTTGTATTGTAATACATAAAAATATTTAAAAGATATTAAGTGAGAATTAGAAATTGGCTTGTTAACGTGTAAATAAATGAGTGCATGGAATTTTATATTTTGAACTAATAACATTTATCCAGATTCAGTTGCCTCTATTTTCTTTACAGGGAGACATCTGTGCTTCTCAGGTGGCACTAGTGGTAAAGAACCCACCTGTCAATATAAGAGACACAGTTTTGATCACTGGATCAGGAAGATCGCCTGGAGGAGGGCATGACAACCCACTCCAATATTCGTGCTGGGAGTATCCTATGGACAGAGGAACCTGGCAGGCTATGGTCCATAGGGTCACAAGTAGTCAGACACAAATGAAGTGACTTGGCATGCTGGGAGACATCTATTAGTGAACATTTGTAAGAACCAAATCTGTGAAATCTATGTAGAATTCAATGTCCATCTTTTAATGAAATTTTAAAAATGCAAAATACATATACTTTTACCACACAACTAGAAGCAAAGGTAAATTTGATCGCTGAGGTATGGGGTATTTTCTGAAATGATGATATGCTTTCAATAAGTATTATCAATATGTTTCTCAAATATCTTATGAATTAAATTATCATGAGTTGCAAAACAAAACAAGAACAAAATAATTGACTCCAACAAATAAATGTCTTCTTCAAATGAGCCTTTAATCTTCTAGAAAGCCATGGATTAATTATCTTCCTTATTCTAAGCGTCTGGTTCTCTCCTTTGAGTTAGTGAAAAGATAGTGTGACCCCACACGTAAACCATCTTTATACTTGGAGACTATTTATCAAAAGCAGGGTTTTTAAGAATGAAGTGATCTATACTTATCAAATAATTGTCTTTCCCAAGCTAGACAAAGTTGATCTGAACTTTAGCTAGTATAAATATGTTAAAGATAACAAATTTTCCTCTTTAAAATGAATGTTAAATCACCCAGTAAAACATATATCATTCCTTTAAACTACTTACATATTAGTTTGATAAAGTGAAAGTTTGTAGCTTCTGAATATAGATTGTAATAGTTCCTTATTTCCCCAGATTAATATTTATATAGTAAATGTCATACTATTCTTTCTTTGATGTCATGTTAATGCTTGAGGCGTTTCTAAGAAACAAGTTGCAGATTAGAGATGTCTGAGGAGAAAGCTGAGAGAACTTTACTATTAACTGTTCTGCGTAGGTACTGCTACATACATAAAGTTGAGGAGGGTAGGGAAAACAGCTAAACCATTCAGCTATGACCTAAATCAAATCCCTTATGATTGTAAAGTAGAAGTGACAAATAAATTCAAGGTATTAGATCTGATAGAGTGCCTGAAGAACTATGGATGGAGATTCCTAACACTGTACAGAAGGCAATGATACAAACCATTCCCAAGAAGAAGGCAAAGAGACAAATTGTTGTCTGAGGATGCCTTACAGATAGCTGAGAAAAGAAAAGAAGTGAAAGGCAAAAGAGCAAAGGAAAGATACATCCGTCTGAATGTAGAGTTCCAGAGAATACCAAGGGCTGATAAGAAAGTCTTTCTAAGTGATCAGTGCAAAGAAATAGAGGAAATCATAGAGTAGGGAAGACTAGAGATCTTTTCAAGAAAATTAGAGATACCAAGGGAATATTTCATGCAACGATGGGCACAATAAAGAACAGAAGCTGTAAGGCCTTAAGAGAAGAAGAAGATATTAAGAAAAGGTGGCAACAATACACAGAACTATATTAAAAAGCAATTGTAATAACCCAGATAACCATGACGGTGTGATCACTCATCTAGGGTGAGACATCCTGGGGTGTGAAGTCAAGTGCGCCATAGAGAGTATCACTACAAACGAAGCTAGTGGAGGTGATGGAATTCCAGCTGAGTTATTTTAAGTCATAAAAGATGATGCTGTAAAAGTGCTGCACTCAATATACCAGGAAATTTGGAAAATTCACCAGTGGCCACAGGACTGGAAATGGTCAGTTTTCATTCCAATCCCCAAGAAAGGAAATACCAATGAATGTCCAAACTGCTGCACAATTGAACTCATCTCACATGCTAGCTAAGTAATGCTCAAAATTTTCCAATCTCGATTTAAACAGTACATGAACCAAGACTTCCAGATGTGCAAGCTGGATTTAGAAAACGCAGAGGAACCATAGATCAAATTGCCAACATTCACTGAATTATAGAACAACAAGAGAATTACAGAAAAACATCTACTTCTTCATCATTGACTGTGCTAAAAAATTTCTGACTGTTTAGATCACGACAAACTAAGGAAAATTCTTCAAGAGATATGAATAACAGACTGCTGCTTCAATCTGAGGAGGTAATTCCATTACAATATCAGGTAATGTCATTATCTGCCTACTGAGAAGTTTGTATGCAGGCCAAGAAGCAAAAGTTAAAACCAGACATGGAACAATGGACTGGTTCCAAATTAAGAAAACTTATTTATTGTCATCTTGCTTATTTAACCTATATGCAGAGTGCATCAATATTTCAGGGGGAAATATCAATACCCTCAGATATTCAGATGACACCACCCTTATGGAAGAAAGCAAAGAGGAACTAAAGAGACTCTTGATGAAAATGAAAGAGGGGAGTGAAAAAAATTGGCTTAAAACTTAACATTCAGACACTAAGATCCTGGCATCTGGTGCCATCACTTCACCGCAAATAGATGGGGAAACAATGGAAACAGTGAGAGACTTTATTTTCCTGGCCTCCAAAATCACTTCAGATGGCGACTGCAGCCATGAAATTAAAAGACACTTGGTCCTTGGAAGAAAACCTATGATCAACCAAGACAGCGTATTACTGAAAAGCAGAGACATTACCAACAGATGTCGTCCAGCCAAAGCTATGGGGTTTTTCCAGTAGTTATGTATGGATTTGAGAGTTGGACCATAAAGAAAGCTGAGTATTCAATAATTGATGTTTTTGAACTGTGGTGGTGGAGAAGACTCTTGAGAGTCCCTTGGACTGTAATGTGATCAAACCAGTCAATCTTAAATGAAATTCATCCTGAATATTCATTGGAAGGACTGATGCTGAAGCTCCAATACTTTGGCCACCTGAAGTGAAGAGCTGACTTATTAGAAAAGACCCTGATGCTGGGAGAGATTCAAGGCAGGAGGAGAATGGGACCACAGAGAATGAGATGGTTGGATGGCATCACTGATTCAGTAAACATGAGTTTGAACAAGCAGTCCATGGGGTCACAAAAAGTCAGACATGACTGAGTGACTGAACTGTAGTTATATACATTTATATGCATGTATATGTAAATATGTGTATGTATAATAAAATATATTATATATATATATTTACATACACACAGTATTAGTGTGTATCCATGTTTTAGAAATAACAGATTTGAAAGAATTAGTGGAAAACCATCACACTGGTAAAGGAAAGGAATAAAATGACATTGATTGAAATTACCTGCTGTAAGGTAGAAATGTACTTTCTGACTATAACTCATCCACCCTCAAAAGGGAGAGCAAATACATTTTCCAAATCTCAGAAAAAAAGCTCTTTCCCATAATCCTGATATTATAGTTAGATAATATTTACTCAGTATATATCATACAGTTGGATCAGACTTACATACACTATAGGGTTCAGGAGATCTGACATCTTTTCTGCAACTCTCCCACATCATTTTTGCTTAATCTGGAAGGAGAAGAATTGAGGGATCAGTTCTTGGCATGGAGAAGCCACAGAAAGGTACTATTCCTTCTATCATGCCAGCATAAGCAGAAGGTACTCTCAGATAAGAGTGTTAGCTAAGGTGTTAGGATAATCAGCTAATTAACAATTTCATGTGTAGTGGAAGGAAGTGAGTTTTACCAAGCTCTCAAGTGCAAGAATAGTTAAGCAGCCAATCCCTGAAACACCAGAGGTTATCTATCAACAAAACTACCAACAGCTAAAGGGACTCTTTGCTACTCTAAGTCCCAGAGAAAATATTGCCATTATGGAATGGTGGGAGCTGGTGTTCTTATTCTAAATGACAGAAGAATGGTTAAAAATATAAACAGACTGAAAATGCCCCAGAGGTTGAAAAATCTACTTATTTGCTTATGCTTTAGGAAAATGTTTCAAAATCTATTTCATTATATGTTGCTCTAAAGGGAAACCTTTATTTCTAGTAATAATTAAGAACTGGTTTTCCAACTTGTACTTTTATATTTTGACACTAGCAATATCATTTCTAAAGCCAGTGACAGTCCTGCATTCTCCAGACATCACTCATAAGCAAAGCATGCTGTGAAACTGCCAAATTATCTGTCTGTATCAAAATACAGGCAGCTAGGCTAGGTACAAATAGAGTCCACAGAATCCTCCTTAGGCAGACACCATTCTGATAGCCAAGCATTCCTTCTTCAATAAACAAATGGAAGCTGAAGGCCTACTAAATGCTAGACATTGTTGTCTCTCATAGAGATGCCTCCTACTCTGAACCTCAGCAGGATATCATTATACAAGTTTAACAGCTTCTCCTCCAAAGTGGCTGTTTATCCTTGTACTGCATCCTGTATGAAGGACACTGGAAGTGTTTAAGGATTCTTAAAACACAAGTACGATTTAAGCAATGAACGTACAATATGAACATATATGAAAAACATTATTTTTATATCTCCATTACATACAGTGTGATAGCCAAACTACTGTCTATGCAAATTAGTATATTTCAGAAATTTTGTTTAATACTTTCATTTACATTCTTAATGTAGTATCAGGGCTATACAATGTAAGAATCAAGTTTTTTTTCTTTTTTCTTATTGAGTCAAATGTATATAGATTTTTAAGCAAAATCAAAAGCTAACTTTTATTTTTATAGATCTAAATTTGTGGCTGTGATATGCATTGTATGCTTTGTAGGACTTGGATAGAATAAAAAATCCTTTCCGGAAAATGTTTCAAGAGACTATCATGATTGTCAAATTTCCTCTCTTTTGTGACTCAGCACTTAGCATAAATCCTGCCTCTAGCAACTTAGCATTTTTTGAATAACTAAATGAACCTTGTGTCTCTATATAAAACACATATTTTGGTGGAATTATTAACCCAAAAGAGAGAATATAATAAATGTTTTTTTAATGCTTAATACATGCCACAGATTGATAAAATTTAAATATGTTTTCTATTCAAACCCCCAAATAGACTAAGCTAATACACTATTGTGATTTATTTTATTTTATTATTAGTTTTTTGATCTGAAGTTTTGTTTTGTTTTGTTTTTTTTACTGGAATATAATTGCTTTGTAATGTCTTAGTTTCTGGCATACAACAATATGAATCAGCCATATGTATACATACATCACCTCCTCCTTGAGCCTCTCCTCCACTCCTCCATTCTATTCCTCTAGGTCAACCACAGATCACTGAGCTGAGCTCCCTGTGCTATACAGCAGCTTCCTACTAGCTATCTATGCTACACATGGTAGTGTATATATGTCAANTATGTATACATACATCACCTCCTCCTTGAGCCTCTCCTCCACTCCTCCATTCTATTCCTCTAGGTCAACCACAGATCACTGAGCTGAGCTCCCTGTGCTATACAGCAGCTTCCTACTAGCTATCTATGCTACACATGGTAGTGTATATATGTCAACACTACTCTCTCAATTTGTCCCACTGTCTCCTTTCGCCTCTCTGTGTCCAGAAGTCCATTCTCTACATCTGTGTCTCTCTTCTTGCCCTGCAAATAGGTTCATCAGTACTATATATTTTTTTTTTAGGTTTCATATATATGAGTTAATATAAAATATTTGTTGTTCTCTGACATTTCACACTTTATGAAAGGCTTTAGGTTTATCCATATTACTACAACTGATTCAATTTAATTATTTTATGACTATGTATTATTCCATTGTATAGAAATTCAGACTTAAATTGAAGAAAGTAGGGAAAACCACTAGACGGTTCAGCTATGACCTAAATAAAATCCCTTATGATTATACGGTGGAAGTGACAAATAAATACAGGAGCTGGTAATCAAAACTAGCCCTAATAATAAGAAATGCAAAAAAGCAAAAAGGTTGTGTGAGGAGGCCTTAGAAATAGCTGAGGAAAGAAGAGAAGCTAAAGGAAAAGGAGAAAAGGAAATATATACCCATTTGAATGCAGAGTTCCAAAGAATATCAAGGAGTGATAAGAAAGACTTCCTAAGTTATCACTGCAAAGAAATAGAGGAAAACAATAGATTGGGAAAGACTATCTCATCCCTTCAAGAAAATTAGAGACATCAAGGGAACATTTCATGCAAAGATGAGCACAATAAAGGACAAAAGTTGTAAGGCCCTAAGAGAAGAAGAAGATATTGAGAAAAGGTGGCACAAATACACAGAACTATTTAAAAAAAAAATCTTAGTGACCCAAATAATCATGATGGTATGATCACTCATCTAGAGTGAGACATTCTGGAGTGGGAAGTCGAGTGAACCTTAGGAAGATCACTATGAAGAAAGCTAGTGGAAGTGATGGAATTCCAGATGAGTTATTTCAGATTCTCAGAGAAGGCAATGGCACCCTCACTCCAGGGCTCTTGCCTGGAAAATCCCATGGACGGGGGAGCCTGATAGGCTGCAGTCCATGGGGTCGCTAAGAGTCGGACATGACTGAGCTACTTCACTTTCACTTTTCATTTTCATGCATTGGAGAAGGAAGTGGCAACTCACTCCAGTATTCTTGCCTGGANCAGGCTCCCCCGTCCCTGGGATTCTCCAGGAAGAACACTGGAGTGGGTTGCCATTTCCTTCTCCAATGCGTGAAAGGGAAGTCGCTCAGTCGTGTCTGACTCTTAGCAACCCCCTCGATTGCAGCCCACCAGGCTCCTCCGCCTATGGGATTTTCCAAGCAAGAGTACTGTGGGTTGCCACTGCCTATATGCTTGTACTAATACTATGCTAATACTATAAGCCAAGCAATGTTTAAATGCTTTGCAAATGTTAACTCATTTAATTCTCATAACAGTCCTATAAAACAGGTACTCGGATCCCCATTTTACAGATGAGGAAACTGGGGCACAGAAAGGCTAAGTAACTTGCTCAAGCTCCCACAGTTAGTAAATGGAGAAACAGGGAGTAAAGTTCAAATAGTCTGGTTCTGGGGTCTCTTCTCTCAATCACCAGACATATGCATCTTTCCTGAATATATAGAGTGTGTGTTTGTTTTTTTTTCCCCTGGTGGTCCACTGGTTAGGACTCTAAGATTCCACTGTAGGAGCCCAGGCTCAATACCTCCTGGGGGAATTAAGATCTCACATGCTCTGGGTGTCACCAAAAATAGAGAGAAATGTTAGGGCAAGCTCTTAAAAACCATTTTTCTCTCAGTTCTTTCCTAATTATTCTGCCACTTCAGCTTTAGAATAATCTTCAGATTCCTCACCACTTACTGTAGTCATTCACTTGAACTGTATTATATATGTGAATACAAAAGAACTGAGGAGTATAATATGTCCATAATTATTTCAGTCTATAAATTATTTCCTAGAGTTCTTTGCACATAGACCCAATACTTGTTAAAGCTACTTTAAGATAGTTTATGCTTTTGATAGTTTAACATTTCATTAATTCTAAAAGTTATACCTTTAAGATTTTTCAGCACAAAATTATAGTCTATAATCCTTTTTATAATACAAATTCTTTAATTCTTGTATACAGAATTAAAGTCTATAATTCTTTTATAATACAAGCAAAAATTTTAGTAATAATCCTTAGCAAAGAAAAAAAGCCAAGAATGCCCAAGAGGAATTTAAAGCAGCAAATGTGGAAAAACATTTAATTTGCCTGAGAAACAACTCCTGACATCTGGCCCCCCAGTCTCCCACAAACAACTACAAAGAGGCAAATCCATGTATTACTTATAGGAAAGATAGTATCATGATAAAATATTCAGTGAAAAAGAGAAAACTATAGGATACCATGCACAGAATGAGCCCATTTTGTCTAAAAACATATGCACGTACAGTATATAATAACTATAGCATATATACAGAAAACTACCCGGAAGGATAGTTATAGTTAGCTAATGAGCAGTGCTTGCCTGTGGGGAACAGGAGCGGGAGCACACTTTCACTTTCTATACTGCTTACCATCCAGCCCCAAATAAATTATAATTCTGTAGCATTTTTCATACTAACACAAGCTCTTTAGTTTCTTCTTAAAAAGTGTTAAAATCAGGACATAAGAGAACAATTTTTCAAAATTCCATCTTGAACTTAATCCTTATACAAAAAAATAGCTAAAAAACCATTATCTTTAAATACATACGGTTTTTACTGCAGACATGATACATGGCCCATAGCGCCCAGAGCTGAACCTCTGGTTGAGAGAAGTTGCCAAGGAGCGGGAAAAAGGCCTTGAAGGATCTAAATAAGTACAAAGAAGAAGTCTCTTCAGCACTCAGGGTAACATCAGGAATATAGTAATAATCTTCAACATCCCTACAGCCACCCCCGGAGTCAATTCTTCACTAAGACAGATGTATTGCTGAGCATATAATTGGAACTAGCATTTAAGAAATTATATTCTGTGTTAGACACTATACATTCAATAACTGATTCCACCCTCAATATTGCACACTGTCAGCTTCATTTTACAGATGACAAAAACTAAGTCTCAGAGATTTTCTTAAAGTGATTTTACAAATATCACAAAGAAATCGGATTTGAATACAAGGCTGTTTGATTCTAGTATTTTATTAGACCATGGCCTCTATGGAATGAGTAGACGGAGGACAAGCTTTAAAAGCAGCACTACACCATCATGAAATTACCTGTAAGTGACCAAAGCTGTCATCTTACAACTTGAACTTGGCCACTTCTGGATGGTTGCATACTACACAAAAAGAGAAATCAAGATTCTAGTATTATTTCATGTCATTTATAATTATATACATATGAAACAATATAAGTTTTCAAAATCGAGGATTACTCAAATTTAGGTATACCTAACCAACCAACTTCTCTGGTGGCTCAGATGGTAAAGTGTCTGTCTACAATGCGGGAGACCCAGGTTCAAGCCCTGGTTTGGGAAGATCCCCTGGAGAAGGAAATGGCAATCCACTCCAGTACTATTGACTGGAAAATCCCATGGACAGAGGAGCCTGGCAGGCTGCAGTCTATGGGGTCACAAAGAGTCGGACACGACTGAGCGACTTCACTTCAACCAACCAGCTATTAATTAGACAGCCATTATATACGTAGAATATGAAGAAAGTCATGTGGAAAACAATACATCAGGAAGGGACTTCTGTTTAAAGAGAGAAGACTGAGCATGAACGGAACAGTACAACTGGTTTAAAAGAAGATAAACACACATGAAACAAAGCAGAAGAAAAATGGTAAGTGATTTAACAGATTAGCACTGGGGAAGGTTAAAGAAACAAACCATTCTGAACAGAACCCCTAACAGACTTAAAAACTGGGCATACAAAGCACTTCAGGAAGTGAGACTACAGGTAGGGTTAAAAATAGGAGGACTGGTTGAAAGTACCAAAGAATCAAGACTACCAGATCTCCTCTACCATCCCTTACAAAAACTTTTGGACTGGGCAACCCTATGAACAATTGAGGTTGGAAGTACCATGCTAAAAACAGGGGGCTAAAGTGAAAAATCTAAATACTAAATGCTGAGGTGCCCCTGCCCTCAACTCTATCCTTCTATGGGTGTTTAGACTGTTGGAAACCAAGCTTATGATTTTCAATCAGGAGAATAAGAATTAAGCAAGGGAGGGAGGCAGGGAGAAAAAGAGGAAAGAAGTAAGGAAGGAAGTAAAGGTAAAAGAGGAAGAAGGGATGGAGGAATGAAAAGGACAGAAAGAAATCTCCTAGACTGAAGGAAAACAAGATTCCAGAGCAGTAAGTAGCCNCAAGGCTATGGTTTTTCCAGTGGTCATGTATGGATGTGAGAGTTGGACTATAAAGAAAGCTGAGCACCGGATTATTGATGCTTTTATACTGTGGTGCTAGAGAAGCCTCTTGCAAATCCCTTGGACTGCAAGGAGATCCAACCAGTACATCCTAGAGGAAATCAACCCTGAATATTCTTTGGAAGGACTGTGGCCACCTGATGTGAAGAACTGACTCATTTTAAAAAACCCTGATCTCAGAAAGACTGAAGGCAAGAAGAGATGGGGTAGACAGAGGATGAGATGATTGGATGGCATCATCGATTCAATGGACATGAGTTTGAGTAAACTCCAGGAATTGGCAATGCAGCAGGAGGTCTGGCTTGCTACAGTCCATGGTGTCACAAAAAAAATCAGATACGACTGAGCGACTGAACTGAAATGAGTACCATCATATTCACATCTCTTGTTTTTATTTCTATTTCCCTCTTTATGTTCATGAGGATGCTTGAACCTCAGATAATATTGGCCCAATATTGCAGTGTTATTACCTTGTGGTCAGACAAGGAAAAGACACTTATTTCTCCCATGTTCTATGTGAACATTATCTTGGAAGGACTCCTCAATATTGGGTTCATGTGCAACGCAAATTATGCTATAAAAGAGCAAGTGGGAGGAGAAACCTTAACAAGGTTACTGGGTTTAAGGATGCTGAGGTACATAGCTATTAAAATTGTCTCTTACGGAGAATAACCAACCAAATTTGGCCACGGAGAGAGAAAATGGCTTGTGATGTCTAGGATAGCTTTCATTTCCTAAAAACCGTGCAAACTACCTTTTATTCTACTTTTCATTTTTAGATGAATTCATTATATCAAAAATTATAGCTTTATTTGATGCATTTTGGAAGACTTCAACATATTATAAATGGCATCTGATGGAAGGAATTTGACTAAAATGAATATTTCTTTATAGAAGATAGATGAGCATAAAGATGTAAAATATCATAAAGGGAAGTCATAATTTGTCACAAAAGGTTACCTGAATGATTTTCCTGATTATTTCTATGTTTTAAAAAGGTACATATTATGTGGTAATTGTTCTTTTAACTACTAATACGATCAATACCTAAAGGATGAGAAATATAATTTATGGTTTTGTTTGACATGTACTTAAGCACCTGCATAGCAATTACTGGTGTGACATTTTTGTCTGCACTATAAACCACTGCATATCCTCCCTTTTGGCAGTTTAGAATTGAAGCAAAGAAGCTGGATCCTGGGGGGTGGGTATTTGCCCTAATCTTATCTGGTAGAATGAAAATAAGATTGCCTTCCTATAAATTATGCTTTCCTAACTCTATGACCGTTATGCCATAGGTAATCTACACCATTAGTATGACTTTTTCATATTATAGGAAAGTTGTTTTGCATTTACAATACTTACATCCGGAGAAAGCAATGGCACTTCACTCCAGTACTCTTGCCTGGAAAATCCCATGGACAGAGGATCCTAATAGGCTGCGGTCCATGGGGTCGCTAAGAGTCGGACACGACTGAGTGACTTCACTTTCACTTTTCACTTTCATACATTGGAGAAGGAAATGGCAACCCACTACAGTGTTCTTGCCTGGAGAATCCCAGGGACGGGGGAGCCTGGTGGGCTGCCATCTCTTGGGTCGCACAGGGTCGGACACGATTGAAGCGACTTAGCAGCAGCAGCAGCAGCAGCAGTAGCAGCACATAGGAAATCTTTCTTCTCTTTTTTTAATTTCAAACTGCATGGTAATTGATCATCACAAAGGGGTATTTTTTATGAAACACAGAATGTAACATTTCTGCCTANCGATTGAAGCGACTTAGCAGCAGCAGCAGCAGCAGCAGTAGCAGCACATAGGAAATCTTTCTTCTCTTTTTTTAATTTCAAACTGCATGGTAATTGATCATCACAAAGGGGTATTTTTTATGAAACACAGAATGTAACATTTCTGCCTATTGTAATGATGACTATCACTGATTCAAATGGTGAGTGAATATCAAAACTCCAAAGTTGAATGAAACTGTATCAATGTATTCCTTTGAAATAAGTAGCTAAATAGCTCTCATGGGTGAATTTTTTCTTTAGCTTTTTCCATTTACAATGAATTGGAAACACAAACAACCAATAACTGTCACTGCCTTGAAAGTTAAAGTGAAATTTTTGTTTGCGTGGTCTCTGTAGACATTTCCATGCCAAAGGTTGTGATTTCTCCAAGGTTCTTGTTAAACCCAATAACTCAAAAGCTTTTTGGATGACATTCTGCTCTGGTATATGCTTTTTATCTTTAACTGATAGCATTCAACTTATTATTATTATTATTATTGTATGTATTTTCTGTTTTTCTGGGTTTCTGTAATATCACTAGCTTTTGCTTCTATTGTACACACACACACACACACACACACACATACACACACACATATAAATATTTGGAACTAAAAGGGAAAAAGAAACACTTTAAAATTTACCTCAAAATACTTTTCCATCAAACTGCTCTTCAAAATCCTATTTTTCATGACACAATTGCAGAATAAACCTTTGTTAATACCTTATTTACACAAACTGAAGGCTGTTATATCTGTGTTTGGCGACCTTGAAACTGTATTGTGCTCAGTGCCCTTTTTATAACCTTAATTACCTGGGAATACAGAGCTTTAAAGAAAGACTAACATTTCACTTTAACATCCACAATAATCTATTATAAAGCCAGCTAAGCCAGTCCCCAAATACAGAGAAATGTTATTACATGCTCAGCTAGCTGTCAAGGGGCCATGAGTCAGTAGCTTACAGTTATCAAAAGTAACAAGGTTGTTCAGAATTTCCTCCAACAAAGCCAACCAGCTTATGGAAGGATTAAGCTCTCTTTGATTAGAAAAACTGGAACATGTCCTACCCTGTTAATTAGCATTCCTTTTTGCTAGGTGGAGCCTAGTAATTTGACGCTCACATTAGGCATCTCAAGAAATGATTTGGTATTTTGTTCTACTCATGAGCATTAGAGCTAGGGTATATACTTCTGCATCAACTAAAATTTGAGCTGCTGAAGGATTTATGTTCAAAACCCTGTAAAATCCCAAGGGCACTATGTCTCTAATAGACAAAATGTAATAACTCTCCAATATAATGTGTGACAGGAGGCTTGGTTAGCCTTCAGGCATAGTATATTACCCTAAGGCCATGCTCTTTTCACTTTCTATCTTTGGGAACAAAAGTTTTATGTCAGCTTTATTGATATTATACAAGTTTACATTTTAATTCATACCTTAAGGCAATTCAATGAGAGAAGACCTCTACATATGCTGCTGGATTACTTGGTTGGTGAGTAAATATAATTTTTCAGTGACCATACTAAACAGAGCAGAGCAGAGACTATATAGAATGGAAAAAGGAGATAGTCTGCTGCCATTTTTTTTTTTTAAGGAGCACATGATCTATTTGAAAACAAATATAAACATAAATATCTCTTTTCCCCAAATTACAGGATGCCTTTACTTACATCCTCTGGGATTTTTATGTATCCTTATTTCCTCTACTTAATTTTAATTCTCTTTTTCTCTTTTCCTTATCTTTTCTCCTCTCTTTCTCTGACCTTCCTGTCTCTCTTTGAATAAATAAATATCAAAGAAGTCATTTTCCATTGTGAAAATTCTCTTGTATTTCCCCTATTTAAGTTCTATGTAGCAGGAACTTTTGGAAAGGAAGACTTTGTTCTTTTGTGCATGCCTGCTAAGTTGCTTCAGTCATGTCTGACTCTTTGCCACACTATGGAGTTACCTGCCAGGTGCCTCTGTCCATGGGATTCTCCAAGCAAGAATCCTGGAGTGGACTATCATAGCTTCCTTCAGGGCATCTTCCTGACCCTGGGATCCAACCTGCATCTCTTACATTTCTTGCACTGGCAGGTAGTTCTTTATCATCTATTACTTCATGTAGTTCTAAAAATGATTTGGGGGAAAAAGAGTAAGATCATACAGCTCAATTAGAAAAAGACAATATAATTTGGTTATTTAAATCTTTAGCACATTCTTTTTATAAATTGAGTAGCTATTGTGTGTTAGGAGCTACCGCACTTCTGAGGTCAGGGACAGTGTCCAGGAAGATCTACCCTCCACCAGAGGACAGGGGTGGCGGCTGGGAGGAGCAGCCCCATGTCCAAGGAGTAGTGGCTGCACCGGCACAGGAGGACCTAGAGGAGCTATTTCATGTTCAAAGTAAGGATGGGGGTGGTGAGTAAATACCCCTTGTCCAAGGTAAGGAGAGGTGGCTGAGTTTTGCTGGAACAGTGGTGAAGAGATACCCCACATCCAAGGTAAGAGAAACCCAGGTAAGATGGTAGGTGTTGCGAGAGGGTATCAGAGGGCAGACACACTGAAAACATAATCACAGAAAACTAGTCAATCTAATCACATTAGGACCACAGCCTTGTCTAACTCAATGAAACTAAGCCATGCCCGTGGGGCCACCCAAGACGGGTGGGTCATGGTGGAGAGGTCTGACAGAACGTGGTCCATTGGATAAGGGAAAGGCAAACCACTTCAATATCCTTGCCTTGAGAACCCCATGCACAGTATGAAAAAGCAAAATGATAGGATATTAAAAAAGGTTTCCCCGGGTCAGTAGGTGCCCAATATGCTACTGGAGATCAGTGGAAAAATAACTCCAGAAATAATGAAGAGATGGAGCCAAAGCAAAAGGAACCCCCGGTTGTGGATGTGACTGGTGATAGAAGCAAGGTCTGATGCTGTAAAGAGCAATATTGCATAGGAACCTGGAATGTCAGGTCCATGAATCAAGGCAAATTGGAAGTGGTCAAATAGGAGATGGCAAGAGTGAACACCAACTTTCAAGGAATCGGTGAACTAAAATGGGTTGGAATGGGTGAATTTAACTCAGATGACCATTATATCTACTATTATCGGCAGGAATCCCTTAAAAGAAATGGAGTAGCCATCATGTTCAACAAAAGAATCCAAAATGCAGTACTTGGATGCAATCTCAAGAAGGACAGAATGATCTCTGTTCATTTCCAAGGCAAACAATTCAATATCACAGCAATCCAAACTTATGCCTCAGTAATGCTGAAGAAGCTTAAGTTGAATGGCTGTATGAAGACCTATAAGATCTTTTAAAAGTAACACCCAAAAAAGATATCCTTTTCATTCTAGGGGACTGGAATGCAAAAGTAGGAAGTCAAGAAACACCTGGAGTAACAGGCAGATTTGGCCTTGGAATGCAGAATGAAGCAGGGCAAAGACTAGCAGAGTTTTGCCAAGAAAATGCACTGGTCATAGCAAACACCCTTTTCCACCAACACAAGAGAAGGCTCTACACATGGACATCACCAGATGGTCAACACCAAAATCAGATTGATTATATTCTATGTAGCCAAAGATGGAGAAGCTTTATACAGTCAACAAAGACAAGACCAGGAGCCGACTCATATCATGAACTCCTTAATACCAAATTCAGACTTAAATTGAAGAAAGTAGGGAAAATCGCTAGACCATTCAGGTATAATGTAAATCAAATCCCTTATGATTATACAGTGGAAATGAGAAATAGATTTAAGGGACTAGATCTGATACAGTGCCTGATGAACCATGGACAGAGGTTCGTGACATTGTACAGGAGACAGGGATCAAGACTATCCCCATGGAAAAAAAAATGTAAAAAATAAAAATGGCTGTCTGAGGAGGCTTTACAAATAGCTGTGAAAAGAAGAGAAGCAAAAACAAAGGAGAAAAGGAAAGATATAAGCATCTAAATGCAGTATTCCAAAGAATAGCAGGAAGAGATAAGAAAGCCTTCCTCAGAAATCAATGCAAAGAAAAGAGGAAAACAACAGAATGGGAAAGACTAGAGGTCTCTTCAAGAAAATTAGAGATACCAAGGGAATATTTCATGTAAATATGGGCTCGATAAAGGACAGAAATGGTATGGACCTAACAGAAGCAGAAGTTATTAAGAAGAGCTGGCAAAAATACATGGAAGAACTGTACAAAAAAGATCTTCATGACCCAGATAATCATGATAGTGTAATCACTCTCCTAGAGCCAGACATCCTGGAATGTGAAGTCAAGTGGACCTTAGAAAGAATCACTACAAACAAAGCTAGTGGAGATTATGGCATTCCAGCTGAGCTATTTCAAATCCTGAAAGATGATGCTGTGGAAATGCTGCGCTCAATATGCCAGCAAATTTGGAAAACTCATCAGTGGCCACAGGACTGGAAAAGGTCAGTTTTCATTTAAATCCCAAAGAAAGACAATGCCAAAGAATGCTCAAACTACTGCACAATTGCACTCATCTCACATGCTAGCAAAGAAATGCTCAAAATTCTCCAAGCCAGACTTTAGCAATACATAAAGTGTGAACTTCCAGATGTTTAAGCTGGTTTTAGAAAAAGCAGAGGAACCAGAGAACAAATTGCCAACATCTGCTGTATCATGAAAAAAGCAAGAGAGTTCCAAAAACCATCTATTTCTGCTTTATTGACTAGGCCAAAGCTTTTGACTGTGTGGATCACAATAAACTGTGGAAAGTTCTGAGAGAGATGGGAATACCAGACCACCTGACCTGTCTCTTGAGAAACCTATATGCAGGTCAGGAAACAACTGTTAGAACTGGACATGAAACAATAGACTGGTTCCAAATAGAAAAGGAATTACATCAAGGCTGTACATTTTCACCCTGCTTATTTAACTTATATGCAGAGTACATCATGGAAACACTGGGTTGGAGGAAACATAAGCTGGAATCAAGATTGATGGGAGAAATATCAATAAACTCAGATATGCAGATGACATCACCCTTATGGCAGAAAGTGAAGAGGAACTAAAAAGTCTCTTGATGAATGTGAAAGTGGAGAGTGAAAAAGTTGGCTTAAAGCTCAACATTCAGAAAACAAAGATCATGGCATCCAGTCCCATCACTTCATGGGAAATAGATAGGGAAACAGTGGAAACAGTATCAGACTTTATTTTGGGGGGGCCTCCAAAATCACTGCAGATGGTGACTGCAGCCATGAAATTAAAAGATGCTTACTCCTTGGAAGAAAAGTTATGACCAACCTAGATAGCATATTGAAAAGCAGAAACATTACTTTGCCAACAAAGGTCCATCCAATCAGGGCTCTGGTTTTTCCAGTGGTCATGTATGGATGTGAGAGTTGGACTGTGAAGAAGGCTGAGCGCCGAAGAATTGATGCTTTTGAACTGTGCTGTTGGAGTAGACTCTTGAGAGTCCCTTGGACTGAAAGGAGGTCCAACCAGTCCATTCTGAAAGAGATCAGCCCTGGGATTTCTTTGAAAGGAATGATTCTAAAGCTGAAACTCCAGTACTTCGGCTGCCTCATGTGAAGAGTTGGCTCAATGGAAAAGACCTTGATGCTGGGAGGAATTGGGGGCAGGAGGAGAAGGGGACAACAGAGGATGAGATGGCCGGATGGGGTCACTGACTCGATGGACATGAGTCTGAGTGAACTCTAGGAGTTGGTGATGGACAGGGAGGCCTGGCCTGCTGCAATTCATGGGGTCGCAAAGAGTCGGATATGACTGAGGTACTGAAGCGAACTGAACTGACTGTTTTTTAGTAGCTCAGTGTGTTCAACTTTCTGTGATCCCATAGACTGTAGCCTGCCAAGATCCTCTGTCCATTGAATTTTCCTGGCAGGAATATTGGAATACCCATTCCCTTCTCCAGGGGACCTTCCTGACCCAGGGATCAAACCCAGGTCTCCCACATTGTAGGCAAATTCTTTATCATCTAAGCCACCAGGACTTGTAGCCCTTGCACCCACTTTATTTCCAACTTTAAATGCAAATTTCATATATTTTTTCAAATTATTTTCAGAGTCATATATCAATGAAGGATTCTTATTTATTTCAATCTTTCAAAATATATTGAAGTGTTTCTGTCACTTATACCTGTACAGTAATCTATTTAGTCAAATGAGTATGAGGTGTCACTTTTGTAAAAAGTAAAATGAAATGTCTCTCTAGTTCAAGAAACAGATAGGATAATGGTAAGTTCTATTTAAGAAGCAGATACTAAATTTGAAACTGAAAAGAAAGTTTTATTATGACAAGTTTATTTAGAAGCCAAGAATGCAGGTTCAGTTGCTCAGTCATGTCCAACTTTTCTGATCCCATGGACAGTGGCCTATCAAGTTCTTCTCTCCATGATATTCTCCAGGCAAGAGAGTGGGTTGGAGTGGCTTGCCATTTCCTCCACCAGCAGATCTTCCTGACCCAGGAATTGAGAGAGTCAATTCCTAGGTAGATTATAAGAAGTCCGGGATCCCCAAGGAGGAGAAAGGAGTCTGGGGCTCTTAAGAACGAGAAAGGAGTCTGGAGTTCTCAAGGAGTGAAAAAGGACATTTTTTTTTTTAAGCCCAGAGCTGATGAATGCACAACAAAACAACTCATCTTGATAAAGGATATGTTTTTCTTTTAAACTCTGTACCAATGATTATATAACAACAATGTAACCTGCTTGAGGACATGTTTCTCCTTCTTGAGAACCTTCTGACTAAACCTGTTATCTTATAATGTATGTTGTAGGAGTAGGCCTGGTAAGACTTTTACAACCTTGAGACATTATTTTGATTTACTGTAATAACCAAACGAAAAAATATATATAACTCCCTTGCTAAGACTAGCCAGGGATCTCTCTTCGTCCCCTTTCTGATGTCTATGTCAGAAGTTTCTCTGTCCTTTTTTTATACTTCAATAAATCTCTGCTACACAAAAGCTCTTGAATGGTCAAACTTGGTCATGGTCCCAAAGCTAAATCTTCTTTGGAGATCACAAATCAACATCATTCACCGTAAGCTATCAAAATCAAAACTGTGTCTCCTACATCTCCTGCCTCACAGGCAGATTCTTTATCACTAAGGCATCTGGGAAACCATCCTTTTCCTTATCTTCAGTTGTTTTTGTGTGTTTCTTTACAATTTAATGTGGGTTGGAAGGACAGTGTTGTTTGAGAAATGGTGGCTTGATTTATTGTCCTAATGAAATGGAGTTGACTATTCTTGTCTGAGAACTTCTTCTGTCTTTGAGAAGGTGAAATCTTTAGCTCAGAATAGAGAGATGGATTTGGAGAACTGATGAGAGGTTTGAAAAAGCTGTTGTAGATAATGGGAAAGAAACTTTCAAAGTAAAGAGAGTTTGCTAGGCCACACTGAGAGCTTATATTTCTAATTGTGAGATTTTCTACCAGCAACTTTCAGCAAATCAGATGTGCACAACAACAGATTGCTTGATTGAGAATGAAAAGTATTCCAGTTTTAGCAGCTCTTCCTTTTGGGATGACCTGTACTCTGTCTGTGGAGTGTGTTTCTCTCTGAATAAATCCACTTCTTACCTATCAGTTTGAATTGTTTCTGTGATGAGATATCAAGAACCTAAGCTTCAGTGAGTCCTGAGACCAGATGCTGAAACCCACTCTGGGTGGGAAACAGTGACTAATGATGGTATACTGCTTGTAAGCATGCAGACCCTAGACCAGTGGACCCGAAGGTTGTCAATTTACCTCACTACCAACCCTTCTGAGCTGATCAAATTCTTTTTAAAAATTACTATAAAATTTCTCACTATCTTCCCCAGTTTAGGACAAATGATTTTCAGGATATTAGCCTGCTATGCCCTCCTTTGTCTGGCAAACTAAAAAACTGCTATCCTTTTCTACTTCACCAAAATAATAATAATAAAAAGTTCCAAGCTTATCTAATGGAAGGAAAGTTGTATATGCATTGATTATATTAGAAGTAGATGAGTTTAAGAAAACACTAAAAGTGAACTCATTTTTCTGTAATAAAGGCAATAGCAAAAATTGAGAAGGGGACGACCAAGGATGAGATGGCTGGATGGCATCACGGACTCGATGGATGTGAGTCTGAGTAAACTCCGAGAGATGGTGATGAACAGGGAGGCCTGGCGTGCTGCAATTTATGGGGTCGCAAAGAGTCGGACAAGACTGAGTGACTGAACTCAACTGAACATATATCCACTTTCAATATTTGAGTAATGTATGGACATTACATGTCCTCATCATGCTAGGGTAGCGTATCTTTCTGCAGATTTCCATGCTTTTTGTTTCCTCTTGAATTAAATTTGACCTCAGGAGTACCTACAAATAGTTATTTGACATGACAAATATATAGTTTTCTTGTATGTTTGCATTATTTTTAACTCTCACTACAAAAATAGATATATCACCTACTAAGAACAGTTCTTCCAAAAGTTACTATATGGATTTAAACTCATGAGATACACTATTTCTGAAATTATTTCTTCTAATTCCAGGTTACAAATCTTTGAAGAATATATAATCTAAATATTAACACATGGAAGCATTCTCTCTGGGCCATAAAACATGCTAGAGAATACAAAGTTATTTGTTTCACACTCTAACTCCCTTAACATAAAGGATTTTATGCCACTTATTATAAGACCAAATGGGCCAGATTAACTCTACAAATGTATTTGTTTGGTCAAACTAGCATTTAAAACATTTTCAATATAAAAAGGTTTCTGGTGAGCATACACTTTCCAGTTTAAACATACTTTCATGTCCCCTTTTTTTTTTTTTGTATGACAAATGTATTGCATGATGTGGGACACTGAAAAATCCCAAGCAGTGACTATATCTGTGTTTTTCATTGTTGTACTTTTGAGGCCTAGCAGAATGTCTTCTCCATAATAATTATTCAAGCATCCCTCAAATATTTGTCTCATGAAAAATTAAGTGATTAATAAAGAATATTAAGGGTAACTACCTACAATAAATGTATTGAATCTATAAAAATTAACATTATCTCCAGATAAATGTGTTTGTCTTTAGATAGTTCTTTTTTCTTTCCCCTGCTCTCTCTCAACAGTCCTACCATTTCTAAAAAGTTAATCAAGATATATGCCTAAAATAATTATTTTAAACAAATGAGAACAAAGAAGCCAAAAGAGGTTAATGGATTCCCTCAAAGTTTCATAACTACTTATTGAAATAATACAAACTGGTATATTGGTATTCAGAGCTTTTTTTCCCCTATTATATAACATTGTTTCTTCTTTAGAATTAGTTATATAAGAAGAACCTGGTGATATGTAATGAAATGCTTTGATATAAATTATTTTTTGGTTAAACAATTCAGGCATAGCTCTTGAGAGCAGACCTCAATTAACACTTGAGGAAGTTGTTATAGATATAAGAAACTACACTAAAACTAAAACATAATGAGTATCTAGGAGGGCTGTATGAATAACTTTCCCTTAAAATCTTTAAGGAAAGAATGTGATTTTTTGAGTCCATTTTTGAGACATGGTTTAGAGAAAAATCACAATGGTACACTATTCCTACTTTTTCTTGTTAGTTTAGAGAGAAGCAAATATATACATACATTAAATTTTTATCATAATAATTTTGGCAATAATCAGTTCAAAAAAGCAATAATACAGTTTGAAAAATCTTCTTTATTTTCAATTCTTTATATACAATATGGTGTGTTCCAACATGTAGTTATTACTAACGATTTTAAAAATACATACTATCATGTGTCAAAAGAAGTAGTTTGTTACAAATAAATACTAGAATCCAAACCAGTTCAGTTCAGTTCAGTTCATTTCGGTAGCTCAGTCGTGTCTGACTCTTCGCAATCCCATCAACTGCAGCATGTCAGGCCTCCCTGTCCATCACCAATTCTTGGAGTTTATGCAAACTCATGTCCATTGAGTCGGTGATGCCATGCAATCATCTCATCCTCTGTTGTCCCCTTCTCCTCCCACCTTCAATCTTTCTCAGCATCAGGGTCTTTTCAAATGAGTCAGTTCTTCACATCAGGTAGCCAAAGTATTGGAGTTTCAGCTTCAAAATCAGTCCTTCCAATGAATATTCAGGACTGATCTCCTTTAGGATGGACTAGTTGGATCTTCTTGCAGTTCAAGGGACTCTCAAGTGTCTTCTCCAACACCACAGTTCAAAAGCATCAATTCTTCGGCACTCAGCCTTCTTTATAGTCCAACTCTCACATCCATACATGACCACTGGAAAAACCATAGCCTTGACTAGATAGACCTTTGTTGGCAAAGTAATGTCTCTCCTTTTCAATATGCTGCTTAGGTTGGTCATAACTTTCCTTCCAATGAGTAAACATCTTTTAATTTCATGGCTGCAATCACCATCTGCAGTGATCGTGGAGCCCCCCCAAAATAAACTTAGCACTGTTTCCACTGTTTCCCCATCTATTTTCCATGAAATGATGGGACCGGATGCCATGATCTTAGTCCTGAGGAGAAATCCAAACATTATCTGGCATTAAATGCTTAATATAAAATACTGGTTGAATTACCCAAACTTGTGGTGGTTTAGTCCCTAAGTCATGTCCAACTCTTGTGACTTTATGTATTGCAGATAGTCTCCTGCATTGCAAGTGGATTCCTTACCAACTGAACTACCAGGGAAGTAGCTCAGTTGGTGAAAATCCACCTGCAATGCAGGAGTCAGCCTGCCTGCAATACTGGAGAGCCGGGCTTGATTCCTGGGTGGGGAAGATCCTCTGGAGAAAGAAATGGCAACCCACTCCAGTATTCTTGCCTGGGAAATCCCATGGACAGAGGAGCCTAGTGGACTACAGCCCATGAGTCAAAAGTCAGACACACAAGTTTCAAACATCACTTAGCAACTAAATCACCACCACTATGCAAACTTGAGCTCTGATCATTTGTGTGACTTAAGACTCTTTTATTATCATTAAAATGGGCAATAGAACATAAATATNAGTGGACTACAGCCCATGAGTCAAAAGTCAGACACACAAGTTTCAAACATCACTTAGCAACTAAATCACCACCACTATGCAAACTTGAGCTCTGATCATTTGTGTGACTTAAGACTCTTTTATTATCATTAAAATGGGCAATAGAACATAAATATTTTTGTTTTGATGCTTTAGTTTATGGTGTCCCACTTCTCAGGATTAATATTTTCTTATCATTTCATTTAGTCTTTCAACAAAGGTTAATTGTGGCCATACTATGTGCCAGGTACTGGGTATACAATAGTGAAAATAACTGGCAGATATCATTGAACTTTTGAGTCTTAAAATCTATGAGGGAGACAAACAATCCAAAGTACAAAAAAGTAGTAAAATATATAGAAAATCACATACTTATTTATGTTAAGGAGGAAAAATAATGTAGGAAGGAAAACTGAAAATTTAAATAAGGAGGCCAGAGAATTATGTGAAAGCATCTTTAAAAAAAAAATAATTGGAGTATTCTTTGTTTTTAAATAAGCTGTAAGATACCCATCATTATCATTAAAGGGAGTAAACAAGGAAGACACTAAGACATGAGACCCCAGATGTAATGGAAGGGGCAAATTATGTAGGTACTTCAAGGTCATTTTAAGAAATCTGTTTTTTCATTTGAGTGTTGTGGGAAGGTAATTGTTGGTATTAAGCAGGGACAGAATATCAGCTGGTTTATATTTTAATGATATCACAGTGACTGCTATGTTGAGAAGAAGCTGAAAAAGTCAGAAGAAAGATAATTTAGAAGGTTATTTCAATAGTTTACACAAAAGAAGTTTTTGGATTGGCTCAGGATATTGGCAGTTGTTGTGTGAAATGTAGGTCAATTCTTGAATTTGTAGGAGGACCTAGGGGATTCCCTGATGAGTTAGAGGAGTAAGTTAAAATGAGTCAAACATAACTCAAATATTTTGGCTTACACAATAAGAAAAATAAGATCCACAGTGACTAAGATATATGTAACATGGGAGAAGGAGTTTGGAAGGAATGTTAGTGTTCAGTTGGATTTGTTAGATTTGGAAAAATGATTAAACATTTCAGCATATGCAATAAGTAGATAGTTAATTATTTGGATGTGAAGTGCATAGTAAGGGCTAGAATAGAAATATAATTTACAAATGTAAAATTATATACATTTTATTCAAACCACAAATTGGATGCATTATCCTAGGAGTTGATAGAAATATTTAAGATGAAATGCAAGAGAAAATATTAGAGAAAACAAAATTATAGAAGTTGGGGTGATAGAAAATGAGTAGCAAAAGTAGAGTTGATGGAAAGCTGGTGAGTGCTGTGCCCTGGAATCTAAGTGGAGAAATTATTTAAGGGGGAAGAGAGTGATTCCTTGTGTCAAAGACTGTCCATAGGTAAAGTAAGATAAGGACTGAGAAATGAAAATTGGGTTTAGAATCTGTTATTTGAGGTCTTTGGTAACTTCAGTAAGAACAGTTTCTTGTAGTGATGTGGTAAAAAGAAAAATCTGATTGGAATGGGTTCATGAGAAAAGGAGAAAAAAAAATTGGAAGCTGTAAGAAGAGACAATTATTATCTTGTTTGGATGTTTGGACCTTGTATGGATCAGTTCAGTTCAGTCGTTCAACCATGTCTGACTCTTTGCTACCCCATGGACTGCAACATGCCAGGTCCCTCTATTCATCACCAACTCTTGGAGTTTATGCAAACTCATGTCCATTGAGTCGGTGATGCCATCCAACAATCTCATCCTCTGTTGACCCCTTCTCCTCCCACTTTCAGTCTTGTCTAGCATCAGGGTCGTTTCATATGAGTCAGTTCTTCGCATCAGGTAGCCAAAGTACTGGAGTTTCAGCTTCAACATCAGTCTTTTCAATGAATATTCAGGATTGATTTCCTTTAAGATGGACTGGTTAAATCTCTTTGCAGTCCAATGGACTCTCAAGAGTCTTCTCCAACACCACAGTTCAAAAGCATCAGTTCTTCAGCACTCAGCTTTCTTTCTAGTCCGACTCTCACATCCATACATGACTACTGGAAAAAGGATAGCTTTTACTAGACGAAACTTTNTCAAGAGTCTTCTCCAACACCACAGTTCAAAAGCATCAGTTCTTCAGCACTCAGCTTTCTTTCTAGTCCGACTCTCACATCCATACATGACTACTGGAAAAAGGATAGCTTTTACTAGACGAAACTTTATTGACAAAGTAGCATCTCTTCTTTTTAATATGCTATTTAGGTTGGTCATAAATTTTCTTCCAAGGAGCAAACGTCTTTTAATTTCATGGTTGCAGTCACCATCTGCAGTGATTTTGGATACTTGGATATTAGTTTTCTATAGTTGCTACAACAAATTACCATGAAGTGGGTAGCCTAAAACTCTATAAATTTATCCCCTCATGGTTCTGGAGGACAGAAATCTAAAATCAAGTTCTCAGAAGGACTACACCACCTATGGAGGTTCTGGGGAGAATTCTTCTTTGCCTCTTCCAGCTTCTGGTGGCTCCAGGCATTCCTTGCTTTCCCTGGCTGTACCACTCCAATTTCTGTTTCCTTGATCACTTTTCTTCTTATTTATTTGTCTCCATCTTCTCTTTATTCTCTTTTAAAGGAAATTGTCATTGGATTTCAGACACACCTGGATAATCCATGATGATGTCATGTCAAGGTCCTTAATACTGTCTGTACAGATTATTTTTCCAAATAAAGGAGGATTCACAGAGTCTGGGCTCCAGGGTACAGGCATGTGTGGGTGCCAGGAGCCAGCATGGGGAATCCTGCCCTTGGCAAAAGTCATGAGGAATTGGGCCTGACAAAACACAAAGGCGAGATCAAGCCTCAATGCCCTCTCACCCCCCCACTGGATTTTCTCAAGCATCTACCCCCAGAAGCAAAATCTGTCTGCTTTACTATATTATGCCTTTCACCAACTCCCCTGTCATTAACAGGGGGCTATCCCTCACCACCTTTTTCTAGAAAAAGTTAAAAGTTAGAAAAAGTTAGAGCTCTAGCTAACAGTCTCCTGCATATAAAAGGAGTGTCTCAGCTCAAACCCCTCTGGTAGCTTTCTAACTTGCCTGACAGGTCTGTCCGGACCTTTAACAACTGCACATGTGATTGCTCACAGCCTCCCAACCTCAAGAGGCACAGGAAGCTTAAAACATCCTAGGAATGTAGGGGCTTCCGAGGAGTCAAAATCATTAAAATAGAACTGATTAAGGGTTTCATTGTTGAGCCAATACTTGCTGCCAAATTTTCTTATCTTTTATTTGTTGATATAGTTAGTATATAGAAAAAACAAGTAGCAACATAGATCTTTGAGTTAAGTACCTTCTTTGTTATAATCCACTGCATCTTTGTTCTACAGGGATGTAAATTTATTTAGTGTTTTAAGGGTGATGCAGATTAAAGAAAAACACTTCAGGGGAAATGAGATTAACATTCATTAAAGAAGAGAGCCATAAAGTGTTAACAGGCCTCTTGGCCAGAAGATAATGTAAATCACCTGAGACCTTTTGTATATGGAAAGGTATGCAGAAAGAAAGCCTAGTATCAATAAGGGTTAGGACTACTGCCCCTGCATGACTCTGTATCTTCCATTACGTAAAACTCAGGGTATATATGCACCTTTTGAAAATAAAGTTATGGGGTTTTTGCACAAGCTTGGCCTCCATTGTGTCAACTCTTTCTCTCTCTTGCTCCCTCTCCCTCCCTCTCTTTTTCAGGCTGAACCCTTAGAACACAGAGGCTCTCCCTGTCTACTTATTTGCCTGGGCTTTTAAGACCCACGTGAGAAGGAGCCCAAGGTGGGGCACCCTCCACTATTCAAGAGGGCACCTGTGGCCTAATGTAGATGGTGCAAGTTTCTTGTCTTGAGATTTTATTAGCTTTCCATGTAAACCAAGGAATATCAGCCTCTTTTCTCCTCTATCTTTTCACTACATTATTCTTCTCTAATCTCTCTTTAAATTTCTAATTAATCTCTCTTTAATCACCAACTCTGTCCCCACTTCAAATTACCCTGGATTCACTGGGGATGGACCCCAGCATCTGGGGGTGGGTATTCATAATTCAACCCACTACAGGTACAGATGATTAAATAATGCATCAGAGAGGGGAAAACTGTTGATGTGAGAAAGCAGAAATTGCTAACTCAAAATTTTTGAGCTAGTAAAGTATTAGAATTAGTGCAAGGACGGAGATTATGATAGTCTTCTGATTATAACAGGAAAATATGTAGGATACAGGGGTAGATAGATGAGTAGATGATGCAAGAGGTTATAGAAACCGTCGTCTTCTTCTTTTTAAAATTTTCTCAGTCAAGACACAAATACATTATTTTAAATAAGGAATTTCTTTTCACAAGAGAACCTGAGCTGAGTATTTTTGCACAACAAATGTAAACAAAGCACTCTCAGGAGAGACCATTAAGAATGAGTAGAGGAGATTCAAGATGGCAGAGAAGTAGGTGGATGTGGAGTACATCTCTCTCCACAGATACATCAGGAATACACCTGGAGTATAGAGATTTGAAAGCAATCCCAGGACAAAGTCTGCTGCTGTGACTATGGGGGGATGACCCAAGGGCACCTGAGGGAGGAGATCACAGTAGGAAATGCTTGTGAAGGAAAGCCAGAGTGATACTACTGAGTTATTCACATGAGATGAAGCCATCTTTACAGCCTCTCTCCCCACACGTCAGCACTGGACAGCTGAAAGACCACAGAAAGGGTAGCACTTTAAACAGCTGACATGCCCAGCAACAGAGAAGGACCCTTCTCAGGGTGGCCCTTAAACTGCCTGATGTGCCAAACCGCAGGAAAGGACCCTAGACAGGTGGACCTTTAAGTGCCTAATGGGCCAAGGAATAGAAAAGGACCCCAGCCAGGGAGTCCTGTAAGTGCCTGAATGGTCCAAACAACAGGAAAGGATTAGCCAAAAACGTCCTCTAATGGCCAGCTGCCAGAGGCTAGGAAAATATTCTAATGGGATCATAGCTCTTACAGCTGAGGCAATTGGTGTCCTGCACACTTGGTGCCTCCAGAGTTCCCATGATACAACCAGCTGTGCCATCTCCATGCTCATTCCTCACTGGGGCAGAGATGCCAGAAGTTAGAAAAGACCCTAATAGAACAATATTTCCTGTGACAATTACCACCAGCACCCTTGTGTATCTGGCATTGTCAGGGTCCCTGTGACCCAAGCTCCTGTGTTATCCCTTCATGCAATCCCCACTGGGGCAGAAACTCAACGGCTAGGGAAAAAACCCTAAAAGCAACATATTCCTTGCTGTCTTAGCCACCGGCTCCCCTGAGTAGCTGCTACTGCCAGGGCCCCTGCGAGCCAAGCCATTTCAGCACCTCCACACCCACTCCTCCCTGCTGCTGCTGCTAAGTCGCTTCAGTCGTGTCTGACTCTGTGCATACCCATAGATGGCAGCCTACCAGGCTCTGTCCCTGGGATTCTCCAGGCAAGAACACTGGAGTGAGTTGCCATTTCCTTCTCCAATGAATGAAAGTGAAAAGTGAAAGTGAAGTCGCTCAATCATGTCTGACTTTTAGCGACCCCATGGACTGCAGTCTACCATGGGATTTTCCAGGCAAGAGTACTGGAGTGGGGTGCTATTGCCTTCTCTGACTGCTCCCTGGGGCAGACCCAAGTCCTCTAGGGCACCGTCAGGAGCAAACTCCAGTGGAGGAATCGAACACAAAAGTGGAGATAAAAGCACAATTGAAACCCAGGGGCCGTGTTGCTAAGGAAGAGAACCAACCTTCTCACAAGTGATAGAAGTTGCAGATGGAATCCACCGGATCAACTAGGCAGACTTTGTGTCTATGGAACATATAAAAAGAACAATGAGAGGTCCGACAAAATAAAGCGTACTAGCACAAGCAGATGCAGACATTAGAGGCAAGAACACACAGGAGTAGGACCAGGTTAGAATCTGAGCTGTCCCCAAAAGAGGTCCAAAGACCAGCCAGTGTTGGAGGGCACCCTAAGGAGGTGAGGTGGACTGTGACTCACATCGAGGGAAAAGAGGCTGACAGCTGAGATCCAAGAAAAATATTTATTATTCTTATAGTTTAACTTGTTCTGTAGTTGCTTCTGGATTTTTTTTTCTTTTTTTCCTTTATTCCCCCTCTGCTGTGTTTATTAGTACTATTAAATCTATATGCACTTTTGAGAATTTGTTGTTTTGTTAATCACACGTTTTATTTCCCATAAATATGTCTGCCTCAACACTGGCCTTTTTGCAGTCTTGAAAGGCCCCTTCCTTTATTTTATTTTATAAATTTTAATTTAAAAAACTATCATTTTTAGTTTTCTGCATATATTCTTTACTTTTCTTATTCTTTTCCTGTTGAAATTATTCTTTAATGTATATAAATATCCTTTATCTGCCTCTATTTAACTTTCCCTTGCTACCGTTTCCTTTTTTTTCTTTTTTCTTTTTCTCATCATGTTTATTAGTCTGTTTTGCTTTCATACCTTTATTCCCTATTTGGCATATTGCTTTAGTTTTGTAATTTATACCTTAGTTATTTTTCTTTTTAACTGATTGATATCTTTTTTGCTTTCCTTTGTTCGTTGGGTCAATCTCTTCTACTTTCTTTTTTTTTTTTTGTAATGTTTAGGTTTTATTTGTGTATGTAAGCCATTATTTCTGTTAGTATTTGCCTTTTGTTTTTTTGCTTTAGTGTGTTTGCTTAAATCTCCTTAAATACCACAACAAAACACCTCAGCTCCATAGCCAGAATCTCAGTGGAATCTGTTTCCTAGCCAGAGATTGGGCCCTGAGCCTTTGAAGGTGGAGTACTGATAAGAATATAGACTTCCAGAAAACTTCTAACCCCAGGGAATATTGATAGTGAGAACTCTCACAAAGTCCTTCACCTGTATATAAGACCTGGCATCACCCAACTGTTGTCTGCACCCAGTACAGGATGCCTTATCCAAACAACAAACAAACAAAAAAAAAAGCAAACCTAATAATCTGCACCCCTTGACACTGCCCTTCTTTGTGATTTAAATGAAAGCTGGAAATTTCAGTGCTGTGGACACTGCTGAGGTCTCCAAAGTGGCTGGCATATGGAGTGCAGCACTTTCACAGCATCATCTTTTAGGATTTGAAATAACTCAACTAGAATTACATCACCATTAGCTTTGTTTGTAGTGATGCTTCCTAAGGCCCACTTTACTTCACACTCCAAGATATCTGGCTCTAGGTGACAGATCACATCATCAGGGTTATCTGTGTCATTAAGATCTTTTTGTATAGCTCTTCTGTGTATTCTTGCCACCTCTTCTTAACATCTTCTGCTTCTGTTAGGTCCATACTGTTCCTGCTCTTCCTTGTGCCCACCTTTGCATGAAATATTCCCTTGGTATCTCTAATTTTCTAGAACAGATATCTAGTCTTTTCCATTCTCTTGCTTTCCTTTATGTCTCTGCATTGTTCACTTAGGAAGGCTTTCATAACAAAGCTTTCTTGTCTCTCATTACTAGCTTTAAAACTCTGTATCCAGATGGAAATATCTTTCCTTTTCACCTTTGCCTTTTGCTTCTCTTCTTTTCTCAGCTATTTGTAAGTTCAAAGAATCATGCAATTGCACTTATTTCATATGCTAGGAAAGATATGCTCAAAATTCTCCAAGCTAGGCTTCAAAAGTATGTGAATGGAGAACTTCCAGATGTTCAAGCTGGATTTAGAAAGGCAAGGAAAGAAAGATCAAATTGCCAACATCCATTAGATCATAGGAAAAACAAGAGAATTCCAGAAAAAGGAAACACTATACTTCTGCTTTACTGACTATGCTAAAGCCTTTGACTGTGTGGATCACAACAAAAGGGAAAATTCTTAAAAGAGATGGGAAAACCAGACCACCTAACCTGCCTTCTGAGAAACCTGTATGAAGATCAAGAAGCAACAATTAGCACTGGACATGGAACAACTGGTTCTAAATTGGGAAAGGAACACATCAAGGCTATATATTGTCACCTTGTTTATTAAACTTATATGCAGAGTACATTATGCAAAATGCATGGTTGTATGAAGTACAAGCTGGAATCAAGGTTGCTGGAAGAAATATCAAAAATCACGGATATGCAGATGGCAACACCTTATGGCAGACAGCGAAGAACTAAAGAGTCTCAAGTGAAAGAGGTGGTTTGAAACTCAACATTCAAAAAACAAAAGTCATGGTATTTAGTCCCATCACTTCATGACAAATAGAAGGGGAAACAATGGAGACAGTGATAGACTTCATTTTTGGGGGCTCCAAAACCATTGCAGATGGTGACTGCAGCCATGAAATTAAAAGATATTTGCTCATTGGAAGTAAAGTTATGACAATCTAGAGTGTATTGAAACGCAGAGATATTATTTTGTTGACAAAGACCCATATAGTCAAAGATGTGATGTTTCTGTTAGTCATGTATGGATGTGAAAGTTGGACAATAAAGAAAGCTGAGCACCAAAGAATTGATACTTTTGAACTGTGGTGATGGAGAAGACTCTTGAGAGTCCCTTGAACAGAAAGAAGATCAAATCAGTCAATCCTAAAGGAAATCAGTCATGAATATACATTGGGAAGACTGATACTGAGGATGAAGCTCCAATACATTGNAAGCTTTAAGCCACCTTTTTCACTCTCCACTTTCACTTTCTTCAAGAGGCTTTTTAGTTCCTCTTCACTTTCTGCCATAAGAGTGGTGTCATCTGAGAATCTGAGGTTATTGATATTTCTCCCGGCAATCTTGATTCCAAGATTCATAGATCCAAGTCTATGTCCCAACCAGTAACGCTGAAGATGTTAAAGTTGAACAGTTTTTTGAAGACATACAAGACCTTTTAGAACTAACACCCAAAAAAGATGTCTTTTTCATTATAGGGAACTGGAATGCAAAAGTAGGAAGTCAAGAAACACCTGGAGTAACAGGCAAATTTGGCCTTGGAATATGGAATGAAGCAGGGCAAAGGCTAATAGGGTTTTGTTAAGAGACCACACTGGTCATAGCAAACACCCTCTTCCAACTACACAAGAGAAGACTCTATACATGGACATCACCAAGTGGTCAACACTGAAATTAGATTGATTATATTCTTTACAGCCAAAGATGGAGAAGCTCTATACAGTCAGAAAAAAAAAAAGAGTGGGAGCTGACTGTGACTCAGATCATGAACTCCTTATTGCCAAATTAAGACTTAAATTGAAGAAAGTAGGGAAAAGCACTAGACAATTCAAATATGACATAAATCAAATCCCTTATGATTATAGAGTGGAAGTGAGAAATAGATTTAAAGGACTAGATCTGATAAATAGTAAAGATTAATAAAGCTAAAAGCTGGCTCTTCTAGAAGATAGACAAAATTCATAAACCATTAGCAGGACTCATCAAGAAAAAAAGGAAGAATAATCCAATCAACAAACTTAGAAATGGAAAAGGAGAGGTTACAACAGATAACACAAAATTCAAAGAGTAATAAAAGACTACTNTAAAAGCTGGCTCTTCTAGAAAATAGACAAAATTCATAAACCATTAGCAGGACTCATCAAGAAAAAAAGGAAGAATAATCCAATCAACAAACTTAGAAATGGAAAAGGAGAGGTTACAACAGATAACACAAAATTCAAAGAGTAATAAAAGACTACTGCACACAACTATATGCCAATAAAAGGACAACCTGGAAGAAATGGACAGATTATTAAAAATGTTCAATTTTCCAAGACTGAACCAAGAATAAATAGAAATTATAAACAATCCAATTATAAGCACTATAATTGAAACTGTGATAAAAAATGTCCCCAAAAACAAAAGCCCATGGCCAGATGGGTTCTCTCAAATAATTGGAGAACTAATCACTGTCTTTCTAAAATGCATCCACAAAATTGCAGAGGGAAGAACACTTCCAAAATCATTCTATGAGACCAACATCACCACGATATCAAAACCAGACAAAGGCAACAACAACAAAAATTTTAAAGACCAATATCACTGATGAACATAGATACAAAAATCCTCAACAAAATTCTAGCAAACTGAATTCAACAGCACATTAAAGAGATCACACACCATGATCAAGTCAAGTTTATCAAGTCGGATTTATCCCAGGGATGCAAGGATTTTCAATATAATCCATATGAATTAATGTGATACATCATATTAAAAAATCAAAAGGTAAAAACCATATGATAATTTCAATAGATGCAGAAAAAGCTTTTGACAAAATTCAACACCTATTTATGATAAAAAACTTCAAAAAATAGAAGAAACCTACTTCAATATAATAAAGGCCATGTATGATAAATCCACAGCAAACATTATTCTCAGTAGTGAAAACTAAAAGCACTTTCTCTAAGATAAGGAACAAAACAAGGGTGCTCCCTCTCATCACTATTATTGAACATAGCTTTGAAAGTGTTAGTCATGGCAATCACAGCATTAAAACAAATAAAAGTAATCCAGATTGGAAAAGGAGTAAAACTCTCATTTTTAGCAAACCATGTGATACTATACATATGCTTAGTCACTCTGTTGTGTCTGACTCTGGTGCTGCCCCATGGGCTATAGCCTGCCAGACTTCTCTGTCCATGGAGAGATGAAAGAATGCTAGAGTGGGTTGCCATGCCCTCCTCCATGGCATTTTCCAAAACCAGGTATCAAACCCAGGTCTTCCACATTGCAGGAAGACCCTTTACCTTTTGAGCCACCAGAGATGTCCAAGAATACTCAAGTGGGTAGCCTATCCTTTCTCCAGGGTATCTTCCCAAACCCAGGAATTGAACCAGGGTCTCATGCATTGCAGGCAGATTATTTACCAGCTGAGCTACCAGGGAAGCCTAATACTACACAGAGAAAACCCTAAAGATACTCTCAGAAAACTACTAAAGCTGATCAGTGGATTTAGCAAAGTGGCAGGATATAAAATCAATACACAAAAATCACTTGCATTACTATAAAGTTACAATGAAATATTAGAAAGAGAAATTAAGGAATCAATTCCATTAACCTTTGCAACAAAAATAATACAGTGCCTAAGAATAAACTTAACTAAGGTTACAAAGGAGTTATATACAGAAAAGTATAAGACACTGATGAAAGAAATCAAATACAACTTAAACAGATGGAGAGACATTTCATGTTCCTAGATTGGAAGAATCAATATTGGGAAAATGTTTATGCTACCATATGTAATCTACAGATTCAATGTAATCCCTGTCAAATTGCCAATGGCATTTTTTTACAGAACTAGATCAAATATCTCACTATTCATATGGAAACACAAAAGACCCTAGTAGCCAAAGCAATCTTGAGAAAGAAAAATAGACATGGAAGAAACAACCTCCCTAACTTCAGAGTATAATACAAAGCTATAGTCATCAAGATAGCATGGCACACAAATACAAGTATGGACCAATGGAATAGACAGAAAACCCAGAGATAAACCCATGTACCTGTGGATACCTTGTTTTTGATGAAGGAGGCAAGAATATACAATAGGGCAAATATAGCCTCTACAATAAGTGGTGCTGGTAAAATTGGACACGTATGTGTATAAGAATGAAAATGGAATACTTCTTAATACCATATACAAAGATAAACTCAAAATGAATTAAAGACCTAAAAGTAAGACCAGAAACTATNAAACACACAATCCCCAGCATGGGCTGCTGGAGGTTTTTTTCTTTTTTTATCATATCTAAAGAATGGGGAGAGAAAGACAAGAGTCCAAGCCTTCGACGGTGGTGGGGGGTTGCAGAGACACCTCCCCCTCCCAATTATGTACACTGAGCATGGTCAGGGAAAAATAATAATTAATAATAATAAAACAGGCCTGTGAGCCACATTATCTCTGACTCCCAATAATCCTTGGAGGGGATTTTAGCACTGAGGGCAAACCCAGGGCCACGGTGGTGGTGCAGATTTCTTAAGATCACGCGGCCACTGAATTGGAAAGTCCTGGGGAGAGGGACAAGCCTGAGGAGGTGGAAGAAGACCCCTGCCACCCTCTCTCCCAGTCCAGGAGAGCCAGAGACCCCCAGACTCCCAAGGTCAACCAGTGAATTCAGGGAGAGAACTCAGACTTAGATTTCAGTCTTCGAGTCTCTGGGTGATGCTGGGGGTCGGTTCCCCTCCCTCCCTCAGCAGGTTGAGAGTTCGGCTCTTGGCACTCAGATCAGCAGCCCAGGGCTGGATGGGGTCCTTCTTCTTCTCATCTCTCTCCCTCACCTCTTTCCCGAGTTTCTCAGAGGAGTGCAGAATTCACCGGCTGGTTTTGGAGGCGCCCTCCTGCCTCCCTGTATCTTGGAGGAGGAGGTCAATGGGGAGACACTGGTGAGCGGGGGTCACATTGGGGACGGTCCGAGGAGCTCAGAGAGGATGTGAGCTCGGATCAAGGCTCCTGAGTGGAGCGAGAGGACCTGCACTAAAACCGGTTCTCCCCCTCCCCCAGCCAAAGGGGCAGCGCCCAGCGATGCCCATCCAGGGCTGTCCAAGGCACCCTGACTCCCGCCTCTGAGTGGAAAGGGCCTCCCTGTGCCATCCTCCTTGCTGTCTGAAAGTGTGATGTCCTCAGTCCTCTAGCAGAAACCGGTTTCCAAGTCATCGCAAGATGAAGGGTGGTTCCATTCCGGCCACCTGCTGGGCTCAGAGCCTGGAGCAGGTAGGGCTGGTACACTCAGACATGGGTCTCCATGCTCTGCCCAGGCGCAGCCGTGCCCTGCACACAGCATCGCTTGACTCCACCTCCTCTGGGAAGCCTTCCTTGGCTGACATCACAGAGCCACGACATCTCAAAGTGTCTTAGACACTATTTTGTGTGAGATCCCCAGTTGAGGACCAAATCCGTCTCGGAGCCTGGCTAGACTCCACACCAAAGCACCCCGCCTCCGTCTTCCCATCCCACCCCAATGCTGGGAGCCCAGTTCCCCAGGAGGAGGCATTTTTTGAGTCTCAGGTGTGCGTCTGGACTAGGAGTCAAGATAGATTGCAATTCCAAATGAATCACAGTGCAAACCTCTTCTAGCACCTTCTCTGCCTTCAGTCTTTTTGAATTCTCTTCCTCTCACGCCCTCCCTGTCTCTACCCACCCCTGGGGATGGGGGTAGGAGGAGNGAAATTAAAGGACACTTGCTCCTTGGAAGAAAAGCTATGACCAAACTAGACAGCATATTAAAAAGTAGAGACATTACTTTTCCAGCAAAGGTCCATCTAGTCAAAGCTATGGTTTATCCAGTAATCATGCATGGATGTGAGATTTGGGCTATCAAGAAAGCTGAGCACTGAAGAATTGATGCTTTTGATCTGTGTTGTTGGAGAAGATTCTTGAGAGTCCCTTGGACTGCAAAGAGATCCAATCAGTCAGTCTTAAAGGAAATCAGCCCTGGATATTCATTGGAAGGACTGATGCTGAAGCTGAAGCTCTGATATTTTGGCAACCTGATGTGAAGAACTGACTCATTTGAAAAGACCCTAATGCTGGGAAAAATTAAAGGCAGGAGGAGAAGGGGACAACAGAGGATAGGATGGTTGGATGGCATCACTGACTTGATGGGCATGAGTTTGAGTGATCTCCGAGAGCTGGTGATGAACAGGGAAGCCTGGCATTCTGCAGTCCAGAGGGTCACAAAAAGTTGGACACAACTGAGGAACTGAACTGAACTAATAAAAAGGAATGCATTCAGGTTAGTCCTAATGAGGATGATGAACCTAGAGATTATTATACAGAGTAAAATAAGTCAAAAAGAAAAAGTATCATATACTAAGGCATATATATGGAACTTATAAAGATAGTACCAATGAACCAATTTGTAGAACAACAATGGAGACACTGACATTGAGAACAAACTCACAGGCACAGCTGGGTGGTAGAGAAGGTGTGGGTAGTAGGTGTGGAGAGAGTAACATGGAAATGTATGTAAAATAGACAGTCAATGTTAATTTGCTGTATGACTCAGGAAACTCACACTGGGCCTAGGGAATAGCTTAGAAGGGTAGGATTGGGAGAGAGGTGGCAGGGATGTTCAAGTGGGTGGGGACATGGGTAAATCTATGGCTGTTTCATATCAATGTTTGGTAGAAACCAAAGTAATACTATAAAGCAATTATCCTTCAATTAAAAATAAATAAATTTCAAAAAAGAGATTGGAAGGGCTGGCAGGCAGGACAACAAAAGTGAAGTCAAGAAAGAAGACTTTTTCTGGAAGAGTAAATCTTTAGTTTGATCTTAGAAGGGAATTCTGGAGTGTAAATTATAAAAAGTTGTTCTGATGAAAGGCAAATGAGCTGGACTTTCGTATACATATATTCATCACTCATTGTTTAAATATTCCCCAGCGTAGTAAATTCCCAGTTCTTGGAATTTCTTTGTTGTTACAAAACAGAATCGATTAGTCTAAGTTAGTCCTCTGACAAAAATCTCCAGGTGCTAGCTGTTTAAGGTAAAAAGACACTTGAAGCTGAGGGCTAAACAAAACAAAACACACAAACACGTGAACAAACAAAATCAGAATGTTTCTCAGAGGAGCATGACACCGTTAAATACAATCATTGATTGAAAGAAAAGAGGGAGGAGATATTGAAAACTGAGGAAAGAAAATAAATAATGAAATTGTTTTGTAAAAGAGGAAATATGTGAAACTGGAATTGGTAATAGATTATAGGGTTTTCCAGGTGGCTCAGTGGTGATGAATATTCTGGCCAACACAAAAGGTGGAGGAGATGCAAGTTCGATCCCAGGGTCAGAAAGATCCCGTGAAAGAGGAAATGGCAACCTACTCTAGCATTCTTGCCTAGACAGTCCCATGGACAGAGAAGTAGGGTGGGCTACAATTCATGGGGTTGCAAAGAGTCAGACATGACTGAGCATCTAAGCACAGCACATATATCTATAATATGTAAACTATGTATTGATATTTCACTTGCGTGTCCTATATGTTTTACTTTTTTCATATTTCAATAAACTTAAAATATGTCATTTATATTTGCCATAAAATTGATTGTATATGCTGATTTTTCCAAATCCTGATCTGGCTTTTTCTTCTATAGCTAGAATATTACACAATGTCATTAATGGCTCTAAGTGTATAGTTAGTGGAAATCATCTTTTCTGCTTGTTCTATTAATTTTGATTCCTCAAGTGTTAGTTCTTGTGTTGGTTGAGTTGTTTCTTAGTGTTGGGTATGAAATGTACTTATTTTCTTAGCTAAACTTTCTACTAGATTGCTTATAGCATCATTTGCACAGCCTGCTTATGATTAAAGACCTGGCAGCAGATCCTGCAGGTTTTGTTTGATCTATTTTCTATGAGAGTGGCAGAAGAGTGTAAGGGGTGGAAGGCATAGTACTTGAATTTGGGTGTGAGCCCCCCATTTCTTCCAGTGTATAGCCGGTTGCTTTGGGCATTGCCCTGTCACTCTAATTCAATTCCTAACTCCTGTGCTTTTGCCTGTAGGTGTCTATCTCCATGGCTATTGTCTGACACAAGTTAGCAGTGTACAGGGAAAACTTCTCCTAAGTGTCTCTGTGGGGGTAATCAAACTAATAACACCTTTCTTTGGCTGTGTGTGCTAGTCTAGTCTTTGAATAGAAACAGATTATTTCTCAAAAAAAAAAAAAAGTGTGGGAACATTTGTGAATCTAAGGAAGGTAAAAGGTTTAATATGTAAGGAAAATCCTATAATAAATGTTCACAATGTTAGCAGTCCTTCATATAGATTTGAGGAAATATGTATAACAAGTAGATATAAGCAGAGTTTTATAAACTTATAAATCAGCTGTTATCAATCTCTATCAATGTTCTTTATAACTTAGCAATATTTTACTTGTTTACCAAAACAGTATTAAACAAACATGAGAGAGATAGAAAAGGCATTTGTGACTATTTTCAGTGGCTATGGAGGAAATTTCTGGGATCATATTTGGGTAAAAGAAAATTGAGCTCTTCATCTGAAGGATATGTTTAAAAAAAATTTGCTTGCTTCTTAGGAAAAGGAGTATGTCAAGGCTGTATATTGTCACCCTGAGCAGGGCAGAGTACATCATGAGAAACGCTGGACTGGAAGAAACACAAACTGGAATCAAGATTGCCAGGAGAAATATCAGTAACCTCAGATATGCAGATGACACCACCTTTATGACAGAAAGTGAAGAGGAAATTAAAAGCCTCTTGATGAAAGTGAAAGAGGAGAGTGAAAAAGNTGATTCCAGCTTGTGTTTCTTCCAGTCCAGCATTTCTCATGATATACTCTGCATAGAAGTTAAATAAGTAGGGTGACAATATACAGCCTTGACGTACTCCCATCACAACAAACATTGGGAAATTCTTAAAATGGTAGGGATACCAGACCACCCTACCTATCTCCAGAGAAACTTGCATGCAGGACAAGAAGCAGCAGTTAAAACCTCACAAGGAATGACTGGTTTGAAATCGGGAAAGGAGTATATTGCCATGCTATTTATTTATGTGCAGAAATGACAGGCTGGATGATTGTCAGGAGAAATATCAACAACCTCAGATAACCAGATGATACCACTCTTCTGGCAGAAAGTGAAGAAGAACTAAACAGCTTCTTGATTAAGGTAAAAGAGGAGAGTGAAAATGTTGGCCTGAAACTCAATATTTAAAAAATAAAATCATGGCATCCAGTCCCATTTCTTCATGGCAAAAGAAGGGGGAAAAAGTGAAAGCAGTGACAGATTTTCTTTTCTTGGGTTCCAAAATCACTGTGGACAGTGACTGCAGCCATTGAAAGACACTTGCTTCTTGGAAAGAAAGCTATGATAAACCAAGACAGCATATTAAAAAGCAGAGACATCACTTTACCAAAAAGGTTCGTATAGTCAAAGCTATGGTTTTTCAAGTAGTCCTGTATGGATGTAAGTGTTGGACTGTAATGAAGATTGAACATTTTCAAAGGATTGATGCTTTCAAATTATGGTGCTGGAAGAGGCTCTTGGACAGCAAGACCAAACCAGTCAATCCTAAAGGAACTCAACCTTGAGTATTCATTGGAAGGGGTCATATTGAATTTGAAGCTCCAATACTTTGGCCACCTGATGCAAAAATCTGACTCATTGGAAAAGACCCTGATGCTGGGAAAGAGTGAATGTGAAAAGAAAGGTGGCAGTAGGGGATGAGATGATTAGATAGCATCACTGACTCAATACACTTGAATATAAGGAAACTCCAAGAGATAATGGAGGATAGGGGAGCCTGGAGTGCTGCAATCCATGGGGTCACAAAGGGTTTGACATGACGGAGATTGAACAACAATATCAAACATTTTAAATAATTATGTGTACTAGTTAATACATGTAAATAAAATTTAAAATCTTAGTAAGGCATGTAGCATGGGTTGGGGCTAAATGCTGACTCAAAAACAGTACATAATTTGATTAAGCAAACAATTATTGAATAATTGGGAAAAACAGTTAGAGAAAAACAACCTATAGTAGTAACATTTAAACAAAAATTTTTCCCTGGCATACAAAAAAAAAAGAGAGCTTCAACATTCATTTCTGTGAAGCATAATCACATCAAAATTTGATAAAGATTGCAATCACACAGAAAAATACAGCTTAAACTATACTTTCTCTAGCAATGGTGTCTAAGACAGTCTTCAATGATTGTCNGCATACAAAAAAAAAGAGAGCTTCAACATTCATTTCTGTGAAGCATAATCACATCAAAATTTGATAAAGATTGCAATCACACAGAAAAATACAGCTTAAACTATACTTTCTCTAGCAATGGTGTCTAAGACAGTCTTCAATGATTGTCATCTCCTGGCATTTATGTCCTTGTTTAACACTCCCTCTTGAAGGTTGGCTGGATCAGCAGATTAGTGACTAACTTCTAACGGAAAGAATATAGCAGAAGTGATAGGATGTCTCTTCTCTGGAGGTGATCAGAGATGCTGCTAACACCTTGTTTGCACCCTGCTGAGAAACTCAGAACCAGAGGCATCCAGCTATACTGCTCCTGGAATTCTGACCCGCAAAAAATGAGATAATGAGTAGATATATTTTGTCACTATGATTTGAGTAGCTTGTTATACAGTAAAATAAAACTGTTAGATTTAGTTAGAAAATACTAATTAAAATATGAATAACACTAAACGTAACAGTATATTTTCAAATCCATATTATAATACATACAGTGATATCAATGAAAAGAGAAAAAGAGTCAAAAAGTAAGTTGACAACTTGAAAATATATAACCAGCATCTTTAGGGGGTAAAAGAGTAAAGCCATAAAAAGCAAAAATAATGATATAGAAAACACAGTATTCATTGAAACCAATGACACTGAATATTAATATATAATATAAACTGAATAAGTATATTATATATACTATACATGGAGAAGGCAATGGCACCCCACTCCAGTCTATACATATGCTTTACATGTATATGTGTGTGTGTGTTATCTATAAGTATGTATATATAAGGAATGAAAAACTGGAAATAAAGTTGATCCAATATCATAGGAACAACAGGAAGATAAAGGAATGGGTAATAGAGATAAAGTATAAAACAGGAGATGGGAAAAATTCAGCCCAGAAGGACTAATTTCTGAATGAAAATAATTATAGCAAGGAAGAACTAAGTAAAAGTTGAGTTGAGTTCAGTAGTTCAGTAATGTCTGTAGCTCTTTGTGACACCATGGACTGTAGCATGCCAGGCCTTGCAGTCCATCATCAACTCCCGAAGTTTACTCAAACTCATGTCCATTGAGTCGGTGATTCCATCCAACCATCTCATCCTCAGTCATCCCCATCTTCCACTTTCAATCTTTCCCAGCATCAAGGTCTTTTCAAATGAGTCAGTTCTCGCATCCAGCGGCCAAAGTATTGAAGTTTCAGTTTCAACATCAGTCCTTCCAATGAATATTCAGGACTGATTTCCTTTAGGGTGGACTAGTTGGATCTCCTTGCAGTCCAAGGGACTGTCAAGAGTCTTCTCCAACATCACAGTTCAAAAAGATCAGTTCTTCAGCCCTCAGCTTTCTTTACAGTCCAACTCTCACATCCATACATGACTACTGGAAAAACCATAGCTTTGACTAGATTGCTCTTTGTTGGCAAAGTAATGTCTCTGCTTTTTAATATGCNCATCACAGTTCAAAAAGATCAGTTCTTCAGCCCTCAGCTTTCTTTACAGTCCAACTCTCACATCCATACATGACTACTGGAAAAACCATAGCTTTGACTAGATTGTTCTTTGTTGGCAAAGTAATGTCTCTGCTTTTTAATATGCTGTCTGGGTTGGTCATAACTTTTCTTCCAAAAGCTCCTGTCTTCTAATTTCATGGCTGCGGTCAACAGATTGAAAAACAGAACAACAAAAAACTGAGATCTATGTCAATTAAGAAGTTCCACAGTAAGACACCCTACTTTGAATTTTCAGAGCTGTTTAAGAAATGTAATAATAATGCACAAAGGGACAAAAAAACTAAAACAAAAAATGAAACACGTTTTATTAGACCTTTCAGTAATAGCTCTGACTGTTGAGTACAATAGGTAACACTTTATCCCAAATACTGGACTAATCTATTACAAAATAGAAGCAATAATGTTAATATGAGTAATAAATATTTTCTCCTTGCATAATGCCATAATGCCATAAACGAAAGTTTGACTAAGTTATATTGACTAGAGTTGGTAAATCTCGTGCCAGCCACCGCAGTCATACGATTAACCCAAGCTAACAGGAATATGGCGTAAAATGTGTTTAAGCACTACACCAAATAGAGTTAAATTTTAAATAAACTGTAAAAAGCCAAAATTACAATAAAAATAAGTGACGAAAGTAACTCTATAATAACTGACACACACACACTTTTGATTAAAATTTGAGGAAAATTTAAGAAAATGTTATTTCCAAACTAAAAATACTCAATTAGGTAAATGGTAAGTTAGGTCTGAGGGTAGGGTAAAGACTTTTTCTCTCACAAAGTTTTCAAAATGATCCCATCTCATGCCCTAGCTATACTCTGTTGCAGTGGTAAACAGCATTTTCCTATGAAGATTAATATAATAAATATATTAAACTCTGTGGACCCTAATAGCTATGTTGCAGCCACTCAGATCTACCCTGACAGTGTGAAAACAATTATAGGCAATACATGAATGAGTGTGACTATGCTCCCATTAGCTTTATTTATGAATCAGAAAATGGAATTTCATAAAATGTCATGTACTGAGCCATGATATATAAATTTTTCTCAATCATTTAAAAATGCAAAAATCATTTTTTGAGGGTAATCAATTAAAAAGATTTTTAAAAACTACTATTACACATAAGTGTTTATTCATTTTTATGTTTTAAAGCATCAAACAGTCTTCTAGATACTATAGTGCAAAGGAAGCCTCCACTCACCTCTCAGATGTTGGGCATTTCTGTTTCCTTGTCTTTTCCACTGGACACCCAGAAACAGGGCTCTTATTTCAATTTATTTACTCCTGCCTTCAGAAGCAGAGAATTTCAAGTGATCATTTCGGGACCACCTAAATCAGAACCATCTGGGGATGACTTCAGGGGCCCGTACTGTCCTCCCAATTCAAAGCTCCTGTGATAGACCCCAGGGATATGTACAACCTCCTGATTTGAAATCTCTCACTCCTGTTTTAAAAGCAAATGTTTCATCTCCCAGAGCAAAGGAAAACATGAACTAGGAGTGGAAATATGACTCAAGTAGGGAGCAATTCCCAGTAGCGAAGGGATACCTATATGTCCTGGAGCAGTTAGATGAATGCAGGAACTGAGGTAGGGAGAAGGGAAGAGGTACCGGAACTGAAACAGATACAGAGCCACAAGCGTCTCAAGTCCCCACTGCCTCATCTCCTGGCACTGAAGCAGTGTTACTGGAGATGTTTAGAGTGGGAAAGGTAACAAGGTGGCTCTTGAGCTAAGAGACCAGTTCTGCAGACACAACAGAGGCACACAGGGTTCTGTTGTACATCTTGTTTCAGAGACACTCAGGGGATGTGTGGTCACAGAACAAATCAGAGGAGGTGCTCAGGCAGCTGCCGGAGCCCCCAGTAGCAAGCAGCTCCCTGCATGCCAGGAAAATCATTTGTTTTTAGTTGGAGAATAATTGCTTTACACTGTTATGCTGGTTTCTGCTGCCCAGGAGCATGAATCAGCTGTAATTATATATATATATATATACCCTCCCCTTTTGAGCCCTGCTCTCCCCATCCCACCAGTCTACATCATCACAGAGTATCTGGCTGAGCTCCCTGTGTTACGCAGTAGCTTCCCATTAGCTATCTATTTCACACATGATAGTGTATATATGTCAGTGCTGCTTTCTCAATTCATCCCACCCTCTCCTCTCCTTGGTGTTACAGAAGTCAATTCCTTATGTCTGTTACTCCGTTTTTTCCCCTAGAAACAGGTTCATTAGTACTATTTCTATAGATTCTATATCTGTATGTATGTATATATATTATTATTATTATATGACATTTGTTTTTCTCTTTCTGACTTACTTCACTCTGTATAATGATAGGCTCTAAGTTCACCTCACTACAACGGTCTCACATTCATTCTTTTTCATGTTTAAGTAATATTCCACTCCATATATGTATTGACTTTTTTTTTATTATTAATTCATCTGTCAATGAACATCTGATTTGCTTCCATATCCTGGCTATTTTAAGTAGTAATGAATATTGGGGTGCTTGTGTCTTTTGAATTATGTTTTTATTAGGATATATGCCCAGGAATGGGGTTGCTGGGTCATATGGTAGTTTTATTCTTAGTTTTTAAGGAATCTCCATACTGTTTTCCATAGAGGCTGTATCAATTTACATTTCCATCAACACTGCAGGAGGGTTCCCTTTTCTCTACACACTCTCCAACATTTATTCTTTGTAGACTTTTTGATGATGGCCATTCTGCTAGTGTGATGTGATACCTCATTATAATTTTGATTTTAATTTCTCAAATAATGAGCAATGGTGACCATCTTTTTATGTATTTATTGGCCTCTATGTTTTCTTTGGAGAAATGTCTATTTAGGTCTTTTTGATTTGACCATTTATTTTTTTTCTGACATTGAGCTGTATAAACTATTTGTATATTTTGGGGATTAATACTTCATCAGTTACTTCATTTGCAATTATTTTCTCCCATTCTGAATGTTTTCTTTTCATCTTGTTTATGGTTTCCTTTGCTGTGGAGAAGTTTAATCAGGTCCCATTTGTTTGTTTTTGCTTTTATTTCCATTACTCTCAGAGGTGGGTCACAGGGGATCTTGCTGTGATTTATGTCAAAGACTGTTTTGCCTATGTATTCCGCCCAGAGCTTTACAGTTTCTGGCCTTATATTTAAGTCTTAAATTCATTTTGAATTTATTTTTATGAATGATATTAATAAGTTTTCAAATTTTATTATTTTATATGTAGCTGTCAGTTTTCCCAGCATGACTTATTGAAGACGCTGTCTTTTCTCCACTGTATTTTCTTGCTTCCTTTGTCGAAGAGAGTGTGCTTAGATGTGTGGGTTTATCTTGAGCTTTCTATCTTATTCCATTTGCTTATATTTCTGATTTTGTGCCTGTCCTATACTGTACTGATGACTGTAGCTTTGTAGTATAGTGTGAAGTCAGGAAGGTTGATTCCTCCTGCTTTGCTTTTCTTCTCAAGATTGCTATGTCTATTTGGAGCCTTTTGTGTTTCCATACAAATTATGATTTTTGTTTGTTTTGTTTTAGTTCTGTGAAAATTGTCATTGGTAATTTGATAGGTTTTGAACTGAATCTGTGGATTGTTTTGAGTAGTATTTTATAATATTGATATTCATAATATTGATTCTCTAAGAACATTCTCCAAGAGCATGATATATGTCTCCACCTGTTTGTTTCATATTTGATTTCATTCATCAGTGTCTTTTTTTACTTCATACAGAAAATTTTCTGTCTTTTGTCTTGTTAGGTAGGTTTACTTTAGGAATTTTATTATTTTTATTATTGAAATGATTAATGGGATTTTTTTTCCCTTAATTTTCCTTCTAATTTTTCATTGTTAATATGTGGGGATGCAAGGGATTTCTGTGTTTTTATTTCGTATCTTGCAACTTTATAAAATTCATTGATAAGCTATAGTAATTTTGTGATAGTATCTTTACAGTTTTCTATGCATGGTACCACATCATCTGCAGACAGTGAGAGTGGTCACCCTTGTTTTAACTTCTGAGTTTTCCAACAATAAAGAGTAGATCAGATTTGGCTTGCAGGACTATAGTTTGTTGTTGCCTGGTCTTTTGGAAGGTAAACTCCCCTGGTCAGAATTAAGTAAGAAAGACTAAACTATAGACTCAAGGGTATAAAGGATCCAACACAGGAAGAGACAGAGTGAACCCTAAAGATGAAGGCAAAGGGAGATCCTGGACCAGAGATACAAATGCCTGGTGATCTCAAGATCCACCAGTCAAGTTGAGGCAGGACAATAGAGGGTACTAGAGAGATTTCTCCCAGGAAAACAAAATGAAACAAAGCAAAATAAAATGAACCTGGTAGACTTCCCAGTGTGTTCATAATACTAAGAATTTTGAAGGTTTGTTGAAGCACTGAAGAGAAGGAATCACGATGAGAATATAGAATAAAAAAATAAATGAGATGATAGGTTAAGAAAATCAAGTGTCAGACAAGAAATTAAATTTAAACACTATTACTACCCTGTACAAATCTGAACAATATTTAGTTAAAATATAATCTCAGAATATTGATTTAATAAAAATCACAATATAACTATATAGAATGAACTGTTAGTATGTGTGAGAGTGGTGATTGGACAAGGTGAGTAAGCAGCTAAAGCTAAAAGTTCAATTAATAGCACTAAGAGCTTATTATGTCAAAATATGGATGCAACCACCAAAAGTAATAGATAACATTAGCAAGTTTCTACTTATGTAGTTCTTCATTAGTATTGAATAGATAAGGAGAGCCAAGCAGGACCACTGTTTTTACTGATAGTTACATGTCATAAAAGTTTATGGGAAATGGTGTTTTAATACCAGTAAATTTTAATACACCAACATTTAAATGGAAAACAGGAAAAAAAAAACTATTTCTGTTGTATAAGTGATATTAACTCACATAGTATAATAGTAACGATACTAATTATGCAATACATTAAGTTTTAGCAATATAAAATATAAAATGCTTTAAAGCAACATTGCAAGAAAAGACTGAAGACAATCTATAGAAAACTAACTTGAACATACATTATGGTTTTTACAAATGTTTTGAAGTGACGGTTCCCTCTAGCTTGAATGGCCTTCCTGAAGACATTTGACTGACTTGTGACTTTCCCTGCTTCAGATCCCTACTAAAACATCACTTTCTCACTGGGATCTTTCTTGATTGTGCAGCACACACACACACACACACACACACAAATACACATGCTTCCTGCCCTCCTACCCTGCTTTGTTCTCTTCCATAGGTTTGATAAATAAATGACATTATTTTTAATTTTTTGTTCTTGGTGTTTGTTTTTTCATTCTCTCTCTGTTCTCTTTAGAATATAAATCACACGATGGCAGGGATTTTGTTCTGTTTATCACTTCTATTTATAGACTTAAAATTTAAGCAGTATCAGACATACAATAGGCACTCAATAAATATATGCTCTATCAAGTGAAAATCACATTTTAATAAATTAAACACAATAAACAAAATGTGTAAGATTTGCAAATCTTCCAAAATTATTTCACAGATGTAGCAAAATATATATTACTTCTCCAGAAGTACTTTTATTGGAACTTGAGAAAATAGTTCTCAACTCTGTCATAACCAGGAAGCATTGTAGTAGAGGCAGCAGAGAACTAATGGCTATCAGCATTGTCAGTGAGAATAAAAATACTTTGAAAAAGTAAAGAAGTAGTATTTCCTTACAAAATGTTAAATTATAATACAAAATAGAATAATGCAAAATGTTAGTTTGCATAAAAATCAACAGGTAAATGGAACGGAATATTCCACTTGAAAATGATTGTCATTTAACCAGTCCTAGTGAATGAGTCTTAAAATGGTGTGGGATAGTGTGGATATTTGGGAAACTTTTAGATTAGAATATTTGCTTACAATACATGTTTTAAATATTCCAGAGATTTAAAAGAAGTTAAAGAAAAAAAATTATTTTAATTTTACTTTATTTTACTTTTTAATACTGTATTTGGTTTTGCCATACATTGACATGAATCCACCATGGGTGTATATGAGCTCCCAATAAAAATTAATACAAATATTGTAAAAATATAAGTGAATACCCCAAGCTCTCAGAAATAATTTGAATAGTGTTTTACCTAATCTTTTAAAGCTGATAATTCAAAAATCACTACAACAAATCCAACAGAGAAATAATTAATAAAAATACTTTTGAAACTACATTTTCCTCAAAAGTTTGTTGAATTTCCCAAATGTTAAATATAGTGGCATTCCAATGTTGAAAAAGACTAAAACAGAAAAAAAGTTCAGCTTCACCAACAATTTTTAAGTGCAGATTAAAAAGAATAACTGTATAACATATTTCTCTTTATAATTACCTAACCCTGAAATTAGTAACTGATACAATTAGGTTTTTTTATATACTGTGGTGGAAATGAAAATTGATTCAAACTTTTAAGAGGAAAATTTGGCTCCCTTATCCATATTTTTACTTCAAAGAATAAATTCTAATAAAATATTCAAGTATCAAACTTTTATGCTCTAGAAAGGTCTTCACAGCATTAATTGGGAGTTAAAAACAATAGAAACAACCTAACATTTAGCAATAGAGGAATAGTTTAATAAGTAAAATAATGCTTTTTTAGCCTGATTTCAATTCCCATTTTCTCATTTATATTACATATGCAATGCATTTTATTTCTATCTAATTGGGTTGTATCATACATATTAGTTCTCTCTCACACATACGCACACATTTTTAAAGTGATTGCCTCTGGTTTTAGGATTGCAGATGACTTTTAATTCTTCTATATACTCAATCATTTTACATTTTGTAAAATAAAGATAAAACATTTTATTACACAATAAAAAAGTTAAATAGAAGTACCCATAAAGTTTTCCTGAAACCTACTGAAATACCATCATCAACTCTCACAATTTAAATCATGGCATTTTCATGACTGTCTCAAATAACGGAGTCAAAAAATAGAATGTGGTAACTAAGGGTTGAATGTCACTGCTTCCCTTTACTGAAAAGCTCTTCCTTCATAGCTATTCACTGTTTATAAATGACAGTGCAAAAGAATAATTGGAAAGAGTTGCTTTATACAAAGAAAAGGTAAAAGTCTCTGAAAGTCTTCTGCTGGGGGGTTATTTTTGGAGATTTTTAGTGGGCAGAACAGTCCTTTATCAAGACTTGAGTAACCAAATGCATTTCTGTCTCTATTAGTTTTCTCAAAAAGCCTGCAATAATCATCACCCAATAAACAAAACAAAACACACATAAGATACAATCTTTTAACTTTTATTGTTTAACAAGTTAGTTTTAAAATGCCACAATTTACCATTGTTCTTGAAAGGATGGAGAATTGCAAGCAGTGTTTTTGGGAAAAATGCTTTTCATGAGCCAGAGGTGCCAGCTTTAGGAGCAGATTGTCTTGGGAATAGTGGCAAGACTTTTCTGCTTTTTTCCTGGATATCCTGTCTAGTCTCCTTCTCTTTTGTCATCCCTTATGGTGCAATATGCTTATGGTAGCCACTATTACAAGTAGCTATGCAACTGAATATGACAGATTTATGAAACAAACCTATGCCCAAATAACAAAATTATTTATAGAACATTTACTATATGTGGTCACTGTTTTTCACATATGTAATGCATCTTTTTTTTTTTTTCTAACTTCACAGCTGCCCTGTGCTACACTGTTAAAAAAAAATCCTGTTTCTTCTTAGATTAAGGTACTAAGACCCAGAGAAGGCAAATAACTTGCCCAAGGTCACAGAGCTAATAAATAAAGAGCTGAGCTACAGACCAAAGAGTCTGGCTCTTAACCACTTTAATAGATCTATTGATATTTTTGCAATGACCTATTGAGTCCCTGTGTGAAAAATTATCCCTGAAGAGTGAGGTAGAATTTTTTCTTTAAAATGAATATAAACTCCTGCTGTGAATCAATCTGGTGATAGTTTATCCTGAGGCAAAAGAGGGGAAAAAAAGAAAAAAAAGAGAGAGAGAGAGAGAGAGAGAAAGAGAGATTTGAGACTGAAAGAGAGAGGCTTGTTCTTCCCTAGGTTCTTGTTAAGGTAAGTTTGGTGCTGAGGGTGGCTTCAGTTTACACAGAGTCAGCAAGAGAATCATTGGGTCCCTATAATGCTTTCCTTTCTTTTCTGGCAGTGGTGTTTGCAGGTGCAGTAATGGCAGTGATTTTCATCAGTTGCATGGAAAAGCAAGGATTCAAGGCACAGTTAACACCTACCTCTGATTCAAAACATGCATTTGAGATCTAGATCTGATATCAAGAAGTGAGATAAATTCTTTCTGACATTTTGGATGTTAGAAAAGTATTATACCTTAACTGAGGTCTGGGAAGACAATAGATTTGGGGCATGCTGTCCAAGTGTTCTTATTACTGTCAGTTATGCCTGCTGCCCCTGCCCTCAATTGCTCTGCCTTTGGGAAAATGGCTGTGTGTAGCTTCTAAGAGCTATTCCCTGCTACTTTGTCTCTCTGTGGTCCTGAACTTTTTCCTTGGTTTCTTCACAGATGGGCTCAATGCTGATGGTTTACCCACACCTTGGTTAAGTAGAAATCACTTGGGTCTGAGTCAATCAAAAAGAAACCTGAATTACTGTTTGTGGAAGCAGTGTACCAGGGGACTGCCACAGCTGTAGCCAGCAGCAGTTTTCTAATTCAGGTCCCAGAGTAAAAGCTGACTTCCATGTTATTAAAGGCACCATGGCTGCCACGTCTGTAACCCAACCAGTGGGCTTTCCAAAGGCCTGGATTTACAAAGTTGGGCAGAAGTAATCACATCTGGATTTCTGTTTTCTTGGCCACAGCAAGGTAAACTATTTAAGGAGACAATGTAACCATCCTCAGAGGCTCTTCAGAATGTTTGAGAGAGATCTAGCAATAATCTGGATTTCTTGCTCATCAGTTATCATTATTTGAATATCTTTGTGTTTTGTGATATTATATCTAGTGACATCTTTGAATTGACAATGACGAAAATCTGGACAGAAGTCCATGGGATCGCTGAGGGTCGGACACGACTTAGAGACTTCACTTTCACTTTTCACTTTCATGCATTGGAGAAGGAAATGGCAATCCACTCCAGTGTTCTTGCCTGGAGAATCCCAGGGACAGGGGAGCCTAGTGGGCTGCCGTCTATGGGGTTGCACAGAGTCGGACATGACTGAAGTGATTTATCAGCAGCACCGATTAGTTGGTTGTTTATTGCTGAAATTACTTTCTTAATTTCTGCTGGTGGAGACCCTTTCTAAGTTTGGAAATGCAAGTCAATAGTGCTCTAACAGAGACAGAGCAGGAGGGAAGAGTCTCAGTAATCTGGCAGTATCCTTGGTCCACTCAGATCTATGCGTGAATCAGACAATCTTGAATGAAGTCAAGTAGGCTTGAGATCCACATGTATTTATCATTTTTAAGATCTCTATATAATCACATGCTCTACTTATTTTTATTCTCCCTTGCTAATCTTTATACAATGGAATTCCACAAATAACATGAGAGTGGGTAGCAAGTGAAATTATAGCTTTAGCACTGGTTGCTATTTTTCTTTTCTTAAAATTTGCTTTTTGGGACAAAAGCTATAAGCAAAAATATTCAAGATAAAGGGATTGTTCTTCTTTTTCCTTGTTTCCTGATTTTGTGTTTAAATAAATGAGCATTTCTGGAGTATTGCCTTGTTATTTGCAGAACAATGCACAAGGCACTTTCTACATATATTATCCCTGGACAAAAATCTTAAAGCAAGAATTGCAATAAATATTTCAGTAGAACTAGTATCTTGCCTAAAATCTCACAGTTGGTGTCTGAGCTAAATATATATATAAAAGACAGAGATAAAACATGAAATCTGAAATGCTGACCCTGAACCTAGAAAATTTGTTTGTTCCCATATAAAAATATTCTAAAACATATATAATTTTGTAAATGATTCAAATACTGTAAAGTATAATATTTTTTAAAAGCTTTTTTTTTTAGTTTCTATTAAACCAAGGACACACATGCAGTCATACATAATAGTGAGATAGTCATACCACTAAGAATCTTTGATGTGTATATAAAATGCATTAAAACAATCACATGTATGAGGATATGCACATTTAGTATTTTTCCTTCAATATTTGCTGAATACAATCACTAGTAATTATGCTTTTCTTACTAGCTCAAGATTTTCAAGGTGTAGACATATGTTGGTAATTGTACAATATT